>SJYO01054996.1:1057317-1386160 GCA_006410555.1 Capra ibex
AATACTCTTCGACGTCCATTTCCCGGGTCCTACTATCGAACGTGTATCGGGACTTACGTTCCCGTCTCTACTGGTGACCGCAGGCATAGGTCCTCCGGAGCGACACTGGTCGCTGAGTCGCCGACGCTCTGACTTTCTTCCCCAGTCGCACCCACGTGACTTCGGTGCACATGTCCTTGGCTCCCACCCCGTCAAGGACCCGTTCCGCCCCGAAACCGGGGCGGCAGAGTGGGTCGCGATCCACTACAGCTGACGTTTGACAGTTGGTGACTTGTTGTTTCCGTAAGCGGTAGACGGAGACGTCTCTGACTTGGGGAACGACGATATCGACAACTGGTAGTCGTTGGGGACTCCCTCAAGTCCCACCTTATTTCGAGAGGCACGAGGTCCCTTGGACCACCCCGTCCAGAAATCTCTCAACCTACAAAGATCCTTGTCTAAAGTACTAGAGTTAGGAACGTAGAGGAGTGCAGATCTCTTCGTGATTTAGGGAAGTAGTCTAGGAACCCCAACCGTCTTTTGGAAAGCATTTTGTTTACGGAGAGCCATAACTTGCGACGGAAGGGTTTGGAACATATGGCTGGGAGCGTGACGGAGAAACCTCGTCCGAGAGTCTCGACGCACTGCACGGTGGAGGGCCTGATGTCAGAAGTAAAACGGGGTTTATTTTAAATTGAGTGTTGAGAGTTCAACATGTAGAAAAGTCACCTGAGACTCATCACCCCACACTAAAGGACGGTGACAGACTTTCTCCCTCTCCCAGACGACCCGTGGTGGTATTCGAGGTAGGACGGGTGAAATAGAGGGTTTACAGGTCGAGAGGGGCAGACGAGACCGTCAAGATACTACGTTTCTTCGGCCTCTCGACCAAGCGCACGGAGGGCAGGTATCGACGGGAGGTCTCCTGGCAGAGGACACTCCCCACAAAGAATGAGTCCAAAGGTTTGTGCTTGTTTGTTCAATGTTCGTTCTCGGGAGACCGACTCCGACGAATGAACCTCTGGGACCGGAGGCCCTTCCACCCAGGACCGGGTCTTTACTCCTCGACTCTCCGAAGTCCGTGCGAGTCCAGATACCACGAAGGATCGACATGAGCCTACACCGACTCCAGTTCGGGTTCTTTCCGTAGGCTTTCCCGTAACCGCAGAATTCTACGGCTTACCGACTTTGCCCTTCACCTTTTCGACGTAGGCAACCGAAGAACCCGGTATACCTTGGTGGTGAACGTGACAAGGGTAATTTTTTTAGAATGCTTCTAACAGGAGTCGGTCTGGTAAATGTATGAATCCGGATTGGACCCTAATTGAGTTATACTTAACGACGCACAGGTAGACAAAGGGAAAGACAAACTAGGAATCTGTAAGATTACATTAGTTGTAAAAACCCCCCCTCAACTTCAACTCCTACCTCCCCTCTTTTTTCTTGTGAATTTTGCTTGCACCCGGCGCACTTACGACTGAACTAGGACTGTTTTCCTCCTTCTCCCTTGTGTTCAGGGCCCCGACGCGACCTCGGAGGTCTCGGCCTGGCCCGTGCAGACGGGGGCCCGGGGCCGGCGGGACGGTAGGCGCGC
Organism: Capra ibex; assembly: GCA_006410555.1. Lineage (NCBI taxonomy): Eukaryota > Metazoa > Chordata > Mammalia > Artiodactyla > Bovidae > Capra > Capra ibex. The sequence goes on from SJYO01054996.1 coordinate 1,058,891, forward strand.
GGATGCAGAGGAGGCACGGACAGGCGCGGACACGCAGTGCGAGAACTACAGAGTACAAAAGGGAGGTGGGGCATAAGTCTTTATAAACTCTTCTCAGTTGTCTACACCAAGATAGAGACACAGAGAAACAATAAGTTTAATCCCTCCTTTCGTTTTAAAATCCCTTTACCAAAATTAATCGTTTACTTTATTGTTGCAGAAGGTGAGAGTCTGGTCATCTAGACTTTAACTAAACGTTTATCCTCAAAACAATTAGGAAAGTTACAAAGGATTCTATACCAACACCTTTTAGAATAAGACGAAAATTCGCCTCTTCGACCCGAGACACTCTTCGTTCACCGGTATATAATTGCTCCTGGGAAACTCTCCGTTGGCGAAATTTGAGGAACATTTGTAGTAAGCTTTACTTTTGGTCTTACTCCGACGCAGAAGTACTTAGTGAGTGTGGGTCTACACCGTCTCAATTCACCTCTTGAAAGAACAAGACTAAAGGTCTACTGAATTTTTTTTGTGTTGAAAAAAAAAAATTAGTAACCTGACATAGTATAGTCGGAATCCTCTACCACTTTTGAAGGACGATGTACCACCCCACCCCCCTGACAGTCTTACTTTGTCCGGTAGAAAGGACGGACCCCCGGAAAAGATAACAAGAACCTTCCTCGGACCTTGTTTGATTTGACTTACGCTTTAAGGTCTCTTCTTTCCTGACAGAACCCTCCTCCCGAAAGTTTTGACCGTAAGACCGAGGTCTCCAGTTGAGAAAGGAAGCCATACTGACCCAGAACCTCATTCCACCTACCAACGGGGGGTTTTCTTATAGGTACGGGGTCTGAGACCTTGGACGCTTGTGCTGGAATAAACCTTTTCCCGTGATACATCTAATTGTCTTCCTAAAGTTCTGCTCTGGTGGGGCCTAATAGGTCAAGTCAAGTCAGTGAGTCAACACAGACTGAGAAGCGTTGGGGTACCCGACGTCGTGCGGTCCGAAGGGACAGGAAGTGATAGAGGACCTCGAACGAGTTTGAGTTCAGGTAACTCAGCCACCACGGTAGGTTGGTAGCGTAGGAGACGACAGGGGAAGAGGAGGACGGAGGTTAGAAAGGGTCGTAGTCCCAGAAAAGGATACTCAGTCGAGAAGTATAGTCCACCGGTTTCAAAATCTCGAAGTCGAAATCGTAGTCAGGAAGGTTACTTATAAGACCCGACTAAAGGAAATCCTACCTGACCGAACTAGAGGAACGACGAGTTCCCTGGGAGTCCTCAGCAGAGGTCGTTCCTGGCATTTTACAGGAATGTTCTGGGTCTTCTCCTCTCTGCACCTCCCTTCTCTTCAGGCACACCTCTGTCCTCACCTCAAACCTCGTTGCGTCGGTGCCAGTTCTCCGTGGACCTCGGAGACCTTAGGAGGAGGCTTCGGAGTCTCCCCGGACCGGGACGACTGTGGACCTGAGACCTCAAGGCCGCGGATCTTGACACTCGCTTGCGTAAGGAAACCCTCGTGGAGTAAGACGCATAGATGGAGTTTGGGAAGTCCCGCACAACTGCCCGTCTCTGACGTCACCGGTCACTGAGTCGGGAACACCCCCGTCTAGTGACGACAAGAACGACAAATAGTGATTCAGCACAGGTTGAGAAACACTGGAGTGCCTGACATCGGGGGGTCCGAGGAGACAGGTACCCTAAAGGGTCCGTTCTTATGACCTCACCCATCGACCGGGGAAGAGGACCCCTAGAAGGGCTGAGACCTTAGTTTGGGCGTAGAGGACCCGGAGGACGTGACGCCGTCTCAGAAATGGGGACTCGGTGATCCGTTCGGGAACCGTTCAACGTTGTAAATCAACCGTAAACTTTGGTGGTCCAAACACTCTGAAGGAACACCGCCGGGGTCCCTTGAATAATGCCCGGATTATGTCTCTTGGACATAATCCTGAGTGGACACCATTCACTTCCTCGGTGACCCCAGTGGAAGGACAGAGAATTTGGGTGACCTCCCCTCCTTCGCCCCAAACTTGTCTCTTCCCTACCTCCCCCGGGTCCGAGACCGGTCGTTTCTCTCCCCTGTTGACAAGACTCGTGGAAGGACGACCGAGTCTACCCCTCCTGGTCGTGTAAGTAGTCCCCCGGGTCGTCTCCGGATCTAGCGGTGGGTCTACTCCACCCGGTCCCCGAGTCGGAGGGGTTTCTCGTCTTGGGTGTGGACTCCGAATCGTGGATCTTGACTCAGTGTTTCGTCGACGGTACAAATGCAATTCTAGGTGTCCGAAGTTGATTTCATCCCTCTGCCCGTTGACTTCCTTCAAACAGAATGACAGTCCCCCTCGGTGGGTCAGAGGTTTTGACCCAAAGGGGTCCTTAGGTCCGAGATGAAAATCCTAGGAATCCAATCTTAGTTGGAATCACTATCACTCCTTCCGGAGTGTGGACTAGACTAGTGGTCCGTCTGGCGTTCGGGATACCTCCCTCCTGAACACAGATCGTCCTCGGGGACTTCCAAGTTCGTACCTTTAGTGCCTGACTCATTGGACACCTATGTCCCCCGGAGGAGTGATGTCCCGCCTGGTCACGTACACTCAATCGATAAATACCTCCAGACCAAAACGTCGAAATTTAGACATGTCCCAAGTGAGTTTCCGTAAAGACGGAATTCATTCCAAACTTTATACTGCACCTTCCTGTACCACTCTTTATGTGGTAAATTTTTCAGTATACATTAGATAAATTAAGTCGTCACCGGTGTCCTGACCTTTTCCGTTCGAAAGTAAGGTTAGGGTTTCTTCTCGTTATGGTTCCTTACAAGGTTACTGACATGTTAACGTGAGTAAAGTGTACGATCGTTCCAGTACGAGTTTTAGGAAGTTCTACTCGAAGTAGTGATGTACTTGACTTTTGAAGACCTACATGTTCGACCCAAGGTTTCCCCGTCTCCTTGGTCTCTAGTTTAACGGTTGTAAGTGACCTAGTACCTCTTTCTTTCCCTCAAGGTCTTTCTATAGGTGAAGACGAAATATCTGATACGATGTCAGAAACTAACACACCTAGTGTCGTTTGATACCTTCTAAGAATTTCTGTACCCTCATTGTCTGCTGAAATGGACAGAGGACACTTTGGACGTACACCCAGTCCTTCGTTGTCAATTTTGGTCTGTACCTTGTCGTTGACCAAGGTATGACCCTTTCCTTATGTTCCGACATATAACAGTGGGACAAATAAATTGAGTATACGTCTCATGTAGTACGTTTTACGGTACGACCTACTTAGTGTTCGAAATTAGTTCTAACGGCTCTTTATAGTTGTTCGAGCCTATACGTCTACTATGGTGAGATTACCGTCTTTTGTTTCTTCTTGATTTTTCGGAGAACTACTCCCACTTTCTTCTCTCACCTTTTCGACCGAATTTTGAGTTATAAGTTTTTTGATTGTAGTACCGTCGACTGGGGTAGTGTACCGTTTATCTATCCTTTTTCACGTTCGTCACTGACTAAAATAAAAGAATCCAAGGACCTAGAGAGGTCTACCACTGGCGTCGGTACTTTATTTTTCTACGAATGAGAAACCTTTCTTTCGAAAGTATTTGGATCTGTTGTATAATTTTTCGTTTCTGTAGTGGAACGGTTGTTTTCAGGTATATCAGTTTCGATACCCAAAAGGTCATCAGTACAAAACTATACTCTAAACCTGGTATCTCTTCCGATTTACGACTTCCTAACTACGAAAGTTTAACATCACGATCTTTTCTGAGAACTATCAGGAAACCTGACGTTCTTCTAGTTTGGTCAATTAGGATTTCCTTTAGTTCGGACTTATAAGTAACCTTCCTGACTACAACTTCGACTTCGAGGTTATGAAACCGGTGGATTACCCTTCTCGACTGAGTAACCTTTTCTGGGACTAAGACCCTTTCTAACTTCCGTCCTCCTCTTCCCCCGTCGTCTCCTACTCTACCGAACTACCGCAGTGACTGAGTCATCTGTTCTTAAACTCGTTTGAGCCCCTCTATCACCTCCTGTCTCTTCGGACCGCACGACGTCAGGTACTCCACCGTTTGTCATCCTGAATCATTGACTTGTTGTTGTCGTTAGATAAGTTTTGTTTCTACGTCAGGTGTTATTACCTACGAACTTTCTATATCGACTTTATCATTCTAGTCTTTGTGTTACCTATCTGAGTTGCCGCGTTACCTCTCACTTTTTCTCTCTTAGTCACTTGAACTTCTCTCTCGTCATCTTTAATGGGGGTAGACTTGTGACCTCTTTTTTATCTGGTCATTCCTCGGAGTCCTAGATACCCGAGCGTTTCTTTCTAGATTCGAAAAACAGAGATTCCTCCTCTTTTCTCTCTCCTTTCGGGATTTTCACAAGTCTCTTTGTTACCGACTTATTAAGGGGTTCAGACCGTTTTCTTTTTTCAAATGTCTAAGTTCTTGAACTCTTTTTGGGTTTATTCTATCTAAGTTTCTTGGGCTACGGTTTTGTGCAATATTGGTTTGAAGTCTTTTGAGTTCTGTTCCGTCTTTAGAACTTTAGTCACTCTCTCTTTACTGCAAAATGGGTCCCTTCTTCTCAAACTTACTGTAACCCATAGACCTGTCTTAAGTGCCTTCGGTCTTCCTGTACCGTGTCGTAAAAAAGTTCGCGACTTCATTTTCTTGAGTCGATGCTTAAGACGTAGACTGTTTTGATGGGAAATCTTTACTTCTCCCCCCCTTTGTGTGTGAGTCTGTTTCCCTTCGCTTTCCCTAACTCCCGACGTTGGGACGAAACGTTCCTTCCTTAAGGAGATTTATCTTTCTCACCCTTTTCAGAACCTGGTCGTCCTTCCCTCTCTCTTCTTGACTTTTTCGTTTATAGACCTAGAGCCATAAAACCTCAGGACTCGGTCGTTCACTCTTACCAACGAGACTTTGACGGTACGTCTCTCGGCGTACTTCTGCGTTTCTACTTCGTCCCCCTTAAGGTCATGTCGGAGTCACGAACAATAAGGGTGGAAGACGCTTACCCACCCCGGCAATAGGACCTGTCGGACTGGAGTAGTCGACTAGGGACCTTTTCTGACAGGTCTCCAGTCTCTACAGGGACTGCTGAGACCTCTTCGAGAACACTTGACGACGGGTGTCCTCGACTCCTGAGTCAGGATGGTGACGATCCTTGACTTAAGGTGGTCGTTGAACCTCCTCGACTCTCCTCCTGAGACGTGAGAGTGACTCCTACGTCGAGTCGATTCTCTTACGTCGATTCGACACGGACCTAAGGACTGAGTGTCCTTGATACTCCATTGTTTACCTACGACCGAATTTAGTGTCTTCCTTTTTTTCCGTATGTATCAGAAAACTGATATCTACCTCTTTGTCACCTTTGTCACCGTCTGAGATAAAACCCCCCGAGGGTTTAGTGACGTCTACCTCTGACGTCGGTACTTCAATTTTCTGCGACCGAGGAACCTTCCTTTCGATACTGTTTCGATCTGTCATGTAAATTTTCGTCTCTATAGTGGAACGGTTGTTTAAAGGTATGTGAGTTTCGATACCAAAAAGGTCATCAGTACATACTTACACTTTCAATCTAGTATTTCTTTCGATTCGCGGTTTCTTGATTACGAAAGTTTAACACCACAACCTCTTCTTAGAACTCAGGGAATCTGACGTTCCTCTAGGTTGGTCAGGTAGGATTTCCTTTAGTCAGGACTTATAAGTAACCTTCCTGACTACGACTTCGACTTCGAGGTTAGGAAACCGGTGGTCTACGTTTCTTGGTTGAGTAACCTTTTCTGAGACTACGACCCTTTCTAACTTCCGTCCTCCTCTTCCCCTGCCGTCTCCTACTCTACCACCTACCGTAGTGACTGAGTTCCCTGTACTCAAACTCGTTCGAGACCCTCTACCACTTCCTGTCCCTCCGGACCGCACGACGTCTGGTACCCAAACATTTCTCGACCAAACATTTCTGAATCACTGACTTGTGGTGGCGAATTTGCAACTGCCGCTTCGTCGACTCAACGTGGTTACGGAAACGACAACGAGGGCAGACCATGGATGAGTACAGGTGAGCTCAACCACGACTCTCGTGACGTGTCGGACTACAGATGCACCACCACACAAGTGCGTCCGCACACGGTATGCGGCACTCTTTCTTGCCAGATGGCGATGTGTGTGTTTGGGGTGCATATGTTCAGTCACTCACTTCGGTCTGTGTTTTGTACATACGAGGCACGAAAGTACGGATATTTTTGTTTAGACACCGGTCTGCTTGGACACAATAGTTGTCAAAGCTGACACCTCAAAAAGAGCACCCCCCACGCAATTCCGGACCTTCGTCCGGCACACTCCCTGAAGACCCGTGGCAATCGAGACTACCGACTGAAGCCTCCGCACAAATGGAAATAAATGTGGACATGAGAAAACTTACATACGACACACAGTAATTTGAACATTTGCTACTTCTTTCCAGAAAGTTGTTATTTTGCATTCACTTTAGAACTATACGCCCTCTTAGAGTGACGGGACGGTCCGACTTCTAAGTGGAAGATTCTTTCCACGGCACCGTTGTTGACGCAGAAATTTCACCCACGGTCTCTCACACTCGTCTCGACACTACAGAGACCCCGTCCTCTCAGTCGACGTAGTGGGACAGCACCCCACCCGATACTGTCGTCGACCGCACATGCGAACGTCTCTTTAGTAGAAGAGGGACTAAATTTCGGGGGTCACTTGTGTGTGTAGACGGAGGTCTACTTTACGAGCCACCGGGCGGCCCCGTCCGCCGACAGATCGTCGACGGGGCTACACCGTGACATGGTGGTGGGGATTGGGGTGTGGGCCCCCAGTCACGTCTTTTTCTTGACACCCGTTCTCAGTCGATTCAGTGAGGTCCCTTCTTCGTTTCACCCCACCCCCACGGTCGGGGAAAGGAAACAAGACTCACCCCAGGACGGGACGAAGACGGGACGTTACCCGTCGTGGGGTGGCGGCGGAGTGGGACGGACGAGGGTCACCGACAGAATCCTCCACCCTCCCTCCCTCCTCAGTCTCGTGGGAGGTCGTTGTCACGTCCGGCGGGGCTCTCGCGACCTGGGGGGACCTGAGACCTCGTGCGCACACTGAGACGTCGACCCGGCTCCCCGACCACCCCCACTTTCGGTGGCGCGACCGCGAGAAGGGACGGGACTGACCCTCGGTCGCACCAGGAACCAAGACGCCAAACACTCCGATCGGGGGAGGGTTTCCGGCCCACTGGGGACACCACCTGGGAACGAGGAAGAGGGCATATACACGTAGTCTGAATCTGAACCCTCTTAAAAATGGACCTACACCCTACCACGAGTCGACGAGTCAGCACAGGCTGAGAAACGTCGGGGTACCTACGATCGGGTGGTCCGAGGAGACAGGTACCCTAAGAGGTCCCTTCTTATGACCTCACCCGACGGTAAAGGAAGAGGTCCCCTAGAAGGGCTGGGTCCCTAACTTGAGCGCAGGGAACACAGAGGAACAGAGGGCGTAACCGTCCCCCTGAGAAATAGTGATCGCGGTGGATCCTTCACGCACCCCACCTCCACAGTGCACGGCGTCCATCATCCGAGAGTTTCCGACAAGAAGGAGGGCATTTACTAGTCTCTCGACCCCCTAACGAAAGTCGGTTCCGCTGCGAAGTAGTGTTCTATGAGTGTTGGTTTAAAAGTTCGTCGACAAAGAAAATTAAGGAAGTTGTAAAAATTCTATTCTCAGACGGATATTGTTATTGGTGGTATTTTACTAATTGTTGACAAATCACCGTATCAATTACGTCTTTCTACTCAATCTGTGCGGGCACGTAAAACCTTCCGATCACGCGTTCACACTTTCGACTTCCCAGGGAGGATGCAGACACGAAATGAACCGAAACCCCATTTTACGTAGTTATACTCTCCTCTCATGGGAAAAAGTTAGTGGATTTGGACAGAGGGACGTTTGACTCTAATTGACAAATGACCGGATGGTAGGGACAAGTAAGAAAGTCTGAAGGTGCGAAAAGAACAGACGAAGTTTAGCGTTCCGATGCGATACAGACTTCGGGTAAATTAAAGTGAAAAGTCACGTTGTTTCGAGGGTGTTTAGTCGAAAACTCCAGACATCCTCTGAGCAGTATAAATAAAAGAGTTCAATAACCTAGACTAGGGTGCGGGACTATCTACATCACCTCTCCCTCAGACAAACAGGGCGTTTCGCACGAAAGTAGTCATAATTTTCGGAAGTGACATCTCGACTAATTATCTCTTACAAACTTAATTGATCAGTAAAGTACGAAGGAGACTTATGCAAAATTGACTTTTTCCGTTATGGTAACCATACTCCCCTGAAGACTTTTGAAGATCCCCTCCACCTATACACTAACAAACTCGTCCTTTTTATGAGAAGAATTAAGAATTTTATTGTTTTAATTCAAATTTAAAGTTTTGTATAATCCATTGGACAAAGACAGAGACCGAAAAATTAGATTTAAAATTAAATTAAAAATTAAATTTAACTTCTCCGTCCTCAATAAAAAACCTCCCACCTCCTTTCTGGTAAGAGAAAAAGTTAATCGTGTTTTTATTAAAATATTAAGAAAGTAGCCGATGATGAGGTGACTAAAAATTCCACACTCAAACAAAAAAAATTTCATAAATGGAATTACGATTATTTTAATTCAGGTTACTGTCCACTTCTTTAAAACACTCTCGTTTGATGAGTAATGGTTTGAGGGTCACCAGGGGGTTTCACCGACCCGTCACGGACATGACACGTCGCCATACGACGTTTCGAGATGTTTGTGAGAATTTCCCTGTGTGCAAACATCCTCTTTAACGTTGTGTCAGCACCTCCCCCGAAAGAGGGACAATTGATAATTGCTAGAGACTCTGTCAGTGTGAGTCCTTTCCTCGACCAACTAGTTTGACACCACCCTGTTTCTAAGTCCTTTCGAAGCTGAGGAGGAGTCTCTCCTCGACCTCTGGATTCCCCCTTACCACCACCGGTTCTCGAGAATCGTCCTTTCGTGTAGTGACGGAGTCACAAGGAAAGTTTTCGCGAAGGGCGTGCACCACCTTTCCGACGTCTGTAAGGGAGACGTCTGGACACCGTCCTCCCGCGCTACGACTCGTCCCGCGGACGCCCCAACGCCACCTCACACGAGAAACTGGTTTAGGTCTTGGTCCGAGAGACCCTAGGGAGACGAAATTCCGTCAGGGCCGCGTCCCGAGGGCGTCGCCGGTGCCGGTCTCGGTTCGACTAATAGAGACGAAAAATAGACGTCCGCCTTTACCCTCGTTGTGTACGTCTTAATCGAGGTATTTATTTACGACCCCAGACTGACGGACCAGCCGGGTCCGGCCCTCCGTCACCCAGGAGGGCAGAGAAGGTAGAGACGAGTACCGACGGGTCCCACATCCTTTGGAGTTTAAAAGACGGACGTGTCCGCTCGAGACCACCGGAAGTAGGTAAAAGCGTCGCCTCCTTACGAACGAAACATGATTAACCAGAGGGAGAACCGTCGGGGGACACTACCGGGGTCAAGAACCTCGACCCCGACTCAAAACACACCTTTCCTCTCTTCCACTGTCCGCGGGAACCAGTTCCCGTCTCTCGAGTACCTATTGACGTCAATGATAAGATCTTGGAAGAGTGGTTCACTACTCAGGGTCTTGTCCCTGGGCGACAGGAGTTTTAGTGTGTCCTCGAATAGAGGGATCTCTTTTCAAAGACTGTGGTCGTTGTGTCCCAGTAAGACGTCCGTTGTAAGACTCGGTAAGAAGTCCAGTTTCCCTAAGAGAAAGAGAGTCCCCGAAATTAAAAGAAGTTGTAAGTGATACAACGACACGAAATAATTTTTCATCGGGACACCATCTTTTGAACCTTTTACGTCTTTTTACATTTCTCTAAAATTTTTTCTCAGTAGTTGTTAAATCCGAGTCTCTGCTGGTGGGTTTGAGAGCTCGTCGACACACGAGCACCGGGAAGGTTCACGGTATAGTAGCGGACGAAAAAAAAGTGAATCGAAATAGGGTCCATGTAAAAGACAATAGGTTTTGAGAATCCTTTAACAAATATGACGGATGCGTTGTAAAGTAGTGAATTAAAAGTACTAAATAAACCTCTGCATAGAGACTACTGCCTGTGACACCAATAAAAGTCTACAGCAATAATATTTACTCCGTCACTGCTTATAGAAGTCCGTATTTAGTAACAGACGTAAAAACTAATAAAGAGATTTCCTCTACTGAGTCGAACCGTTCAGACCCAGTTTCTGTTACCTGTGAAGTAGTGACAATTATACATGGAGGCCTAGTGAAAGGATTTCACAGGATAGTTAAACATTGGGGTGGGGACGGTTTTGGATCCTTTTATGGACGGCAAGGGGAGTGGGACGGGAGTCGTAACCTGTAATTGCAATTTTTTTTTGACTAATACTATTGTAACGAAACTAGACGCAAAGAAACTTGTAGTCGCTTCAATTTGTATAAAAATTGAATGAGTATAGTGTAAAACATGACGGGAATAAAAACTTTACTTGAGGAATTAGAATTTCTGTTACTGACCTATTCCCTCTGCGTCTTACCCAAAAAGATTCATCGATTGATGAAGGTACTCGTGGCAAGTGACCCACCGAGTCTGACATTTCCTGGAGAGACGTTACGTCCCCTAGCCCCAAACTAGGGTCCCAGTCCTTCTAAGGGACCTCTTCCCTTACCGTTCGGTGAGGTCATAAGACGGACCTCTTAGGGTACCTGTCTCCTCGGACCGCCCGACGTCAGGGACCCCAGTGTCTCAGCCTGTCGCGACCCGCTGATTGAGAATGGGACTGGGTCAGTGACGAAGCACTGTGGAAGAAACAGTTTATAAACACAGAGAAGAGAGAAAGACCCAATGGATAAGATAAGGAAATCAGACAAACAGGGCCTAGTCAGTTGGTTGTAGTACTAATTCCTATAATAAAGAGACGCAAGACTGTAGACCAGTTATTACTCCGTACCTCCTGACACTGTGAAAAAGGAAGTGGCTCACAGAAAGTTAGTGAATGCAGAAAGTATTTGACAGAAAAATAGGGACCATCGAAAAGTCTAAAAGGGGGGGAATAGGAACTATAAACTTCAAACGATACAGGAGTAAATTTAAAGGAAAATAAATAGGTCAGATCCTATAAATAGGAAGGACTCGTATAAAATTTTAGTGTCGTGAGTACAAAAGAAAGTTCAGACCTTTTTAAAGTCCACAATAGAGATGTATATGGTAGACACGGGTTCAAAGTCGTAAGAGAGAAAGATCTTTAGAATAACCTATAAATAAATTCGTAGAATTAACGGATGTTTCTAGGTATATCAGTTTCAATGCCAAAAAGGTCATCAGTATATACCTACACTCACTACCTGATATTTCTTCCGACTCACGGTTTCTTAACTACGAAAATTTAACACCACAACCTCTTCTGAGAACTTTCAGGGAACCTGTCGTTCCTCTAGTTTGAACAGTTAGGACTTCTTTTAGTTCGGACTTATAAGTAACCTTCCTGACTACGACTTCGAGGTTATGAAACCGGTGGACTACGCTTCTCCGCTGAGTAACCTATTTTGGGACTACCACCCTTTCTAGCTTTCGCTTTCCTCTTCTCCCGCCGTCTCCTACTCTGCCAACCGATCGTAGTGGTTGAGTTACCTGCACGTGAACCCGTTTGAGGCCCTCCGTCACCTCCTGTCTCCTCGGACCACACGACGTCAGGTACCCCGCCGTTTCTCAACCTGTGTTGAACCACTCCCTTGTCGTCGTTGCAAAATAAACGATTCAAGGGTCAAAGAATGACACACGGGTGAAGAAATACACGACACACGACTACTCAAAAGTCTGAGAAAAGGTCAAACGATAAAGAAAGAAGTCGATGTAATACAGATGATAACCTTGAAAATTTTTAAGTGATTGGACTTCAAAGATGAACTAGCATAAAGTTAAAAAAAGAGAGAGAAAGTAATAGTGGACAAGAACAAAATTTACAAGAATGGAGAAAACTCAGAAACTGATAAATCTCACAAAAACCAAATCTCAAAGTATGTATAATAAGACAATTCAGATCGAGGAACCTACACTTAAAAGGGGAAAACCCCTCACCTAAGGCACACTAGGTAGACTCCACTGAGACCTGAGTAGACATCAGTTGAGAGTGGACACCGAAGCAAAAGTCACACCACGAAGGGGCCCTCTTCTGTACTTGGACCCAAAGTGTGGGTCGTGTCGTGTCCGACTCAAAGAAGAGTAGAAGGATTGTTAGAGTGTCGAACAATTTCCGTCAAAAGAGGGTCCTATGCTGCACCCCGGTCTTGTGTCCCAAAAGAGACGAGAAACAAGCACACACCTCAAGAGACGAAAAACAAGCACACGCCTCTTCTTGAAAGACTAAAGGGCAGAGGATCCAAGTCTATTCTTCTTGTCAAGGTCTAAGAGCGACGAATCCTAGTGCACGCCGGAGACGACGACATTCTTACGGTCGGGTGTGGGGGACGCCTCGTGCTCCGGTTTTGAGGACGAAAATCGACTTTAAAAGGAGGAAGGAAGACCCTTGACCTCTAAAACGGCAAGAACGAAAATAGAACCGAGTCATAAAATCTAAATTTAGTCGTCAAGATTCACAAACCTTGTCCGTACTTGTTTAGAGTACTGACGACTCAGAAAACATTCCTAATCTTAGATGAATTAATAGTACTTAACTTTTAACGACATTTCAGGAAAGAGAAGGGTAAGAATTGAAAGAAAAGGGAAGAAGAGAAAGGGAAAAAGGGTAAAAATGCATTGATAAAAAAAGTCTCGGTAGACAAAAACACTTCAATCTCTTTGGAACACTCTTAAAATTAAACTTAATTAAGTCCTCCTTAAAATAAATATCCTATAAAGTAGAAGAAATAAATCTTTGTACCACGTTAGTTGGGATTTAAGTTACGGGTAGTAAGACGACAAGCGAGAATGTGAAAGAAAAAGGAAGTTTTACAAGCAAGTTTTTATACGTTGCAAAGCCCAGTACTAAACTAGTCAAAAGTTTCAAACGGACAAGTCCATAAAGGTTTCTCGGATGTTTTCAAAAGAAGTTGATATTGGAACTAAACGGAAGATAAACGGAAAAAAAATTTGTACCCAAAGTTCCTAGAAGTAAGAGAGAGAAGAAGCAGACAGTAAAAGAGAGAGTATTAAAAGAATAAAATTAGACGTAAAACTCTATCGTAAAGTCTTCGAATAAGAGAAGTGACGTCTAAGTGGAAAGTGTCCCCTCGAGTCACAGACGACACGGGGGTACTCCCCTCGAGCCCCCGGAGACACAGGTGACAGCCGGGCGTCGGAGGTACGTCGGTACAGAGGGGAGCGACTCGTCGACCGAGATCAGAGCGGTGGGGCCGTGGACGGGGGGTTCCGAGGTGTAGGTGTACCGACCACGTCTGTGTCTCGATCCTCACTGGCCCCCTCGGGGTGCCCGCCCACTGAGAGGTGGGAGAATGCGTAGTGCGGACGAGAGAAGACCCCCTTTCGCTCGAAACTAATAGGAAAAACGAGGAGTCGGGTGGAAAGGACAGGGGCATCACCAATCTTCGGGGAGGAGAGAGACTGTACGGGAGGGTAGGGCGGGGCGGTGGGGACGAAACCTGGTCTAGGCTCCAAGACGCACCGCGAGAAAGTCCTGAAGGAAGAGGAAGCAGAACAGAGGAAAGTGGACCTTTCCCGGAACCTCGACACCGACGTGGGAGGGCCTTCTGGTCGGGCGAGGGCGGAGGTCCCCTTCGGTGACCAAGTACGTCCCTTCCTACTCAAGGCGTCTTCCTCTCTCCTACCTAGGGTCCTTTCCCTCCTCTGGACCTTTCTCCTCTTCTCAAACATCGGTGTCAGACCAGACATAAATCTTAACTTGTGACCAGGAAAGGTTCCAAGGTCTCGTCGGAGACTCAGTCAATTACTTTACTTTTTTACAACGGTTATCGAACAACCACAGGGCCCCGAGCTTATAGACAGTTTAGGTACCTTAAGAAGTCAAACATTGGATAACAAAGAGGGAAAAAGATAATTCCGTACGAAATGAGTCATTTTCATTGGGGAAAACCTAAACTGTTTGTATATATCGACACATTGGTGGTCGTGTCAGTTCTATATTTTGTTAAGGTAGTGGAAGGTTTTAGGGATTGGATAAAAACTTAGTTCTTTGATATTGGTCACCACGTAGTTTTTTTACTCCAAAGCAAAATTTTATAAATTATGCATTTCTTTGTCAGTGTCAAGAGGAGGTAGTATAAATATTAACTTAATCAGATTTAAATTGTTTAAATCTTACCCCGGTCATTCACTTACACACGCACACAAATTGCGGTCGTTAGGATTAAGCTGTTTTAACGGAAGTTTTCGGTGGGTTCATAAGAGAAAGGACGGTTGCGCGTAAAGTGTCGGGGGTGCAGGAACTCTACGGGTGGGTCCAACTCAACGTGCTGGGAAACGTCTTAAATCTCGTCGTATCCTCAGGGTGAATCTCGTTTCACCTGGTCCGGGGGCACCCTTCCCTCCGTTCTTCCTACGGTAACTCGGTGGCTACGGAATCGCGGACTGCCTTCCTCTTTCCGATGTCTTACTTCCCTCTCCTCGTCTTCCCCAAACCACTCTTCGGCCGTGTCTCGCCCCGACCCCGCCTGGTCTCTAGTCCCGTCTCTCTTCCGTCCTCTGCGACTCGCCCGGCCCCGGGCCCGACTCCCCGGGTCGTCTCCGACGCTACAACCACCCTCGTCGCCGGTCGAGGGGCGGGTGGCGGGCCCGTGTCGGTCCGTCGGCCAGACTCATTTCGGAGAGTCTCTACTGCTGTCCCGGTGGTCCTCTCGCGAACCGGTTTCACAAAAACAAAGAGAGATTGTGTGTACACACTAGTGTGTGCACTGAGAAGAGACGTTTCCGGAAAGGGGTCTTTCGTTTGGAAAGTACTACTTCGGGAGACCTTGGATCGACGGTGTGTCTCTGGAGAGCCCATTTCCGTCACACTTGGTCCAGTCTCAGTCTACTATGAAAAAATAAGAGTTTCTTTCCATCGTAGATCTCCGCCTGTTCTGTCCGGAGACCCAAGTCCCTGTTGTGAGTCTTGCTTCCGTTCGTCCTCCTCCGTGGGAGGGTCGAGAGACCGTCCACAAACGAGGTTCAGTCTGGACGTCTCCGTCGAGTCCACTACGTCGTTTCGGGGCGGACCTTGGAGCCGGCGGTCGTACACCCCAGGACCCGTCGGGGCACAGAAGGGTCCTTACCGGCACGACCGACGCACGTCGACTGTAAAGGTGTAGACGTTCCACTTACGGAAAATGGTTCGTTTATCGTGCCAGTTACAGTAATATACGGAAGTTTGATCTTCTTTCTCAAGAACGTTTGAGTTCCTTTAACACATCGGATAAAAAGGTTAAAAAGTGACTTCGTGTCAAGCGTAAGTCACTTTCAGTAGGAAAAATGAAAACTGTTTATATATAAGTACTGTACCCAAAGGGTCCACCACGATCACCATTTCTCTGGAGACAGTCACGTCCTCTATATTCTCTGCGTCCAAACTAGAGACCCAGTCCTTCTAGGGGACCTCCTCCCGTACCGTTGGGTGAGGTCATAAGAACGGAGCTCTTGAGGTTCCTGCCTCCTCGGGCCCTACCCAACGTCAGGGATCCAGGGATCCCAGCGTTTCTCAACCTGTGTTGACTTCACTGAATTGTGCGTACGTGTATGAATGATGTACCCCAGAGTTTTCTCAGTCTGTGCTGAATCGTTGAAACCGGTGGTGGTGGTGTTAGTTCTGTTTAAGACCAAACAGTGCCTCATTTAAGTTCCAGTCCTGTTCGATATGATGGCGACGTCTCGACGAATTGGTGTGCCGAGACTGCCGCGCACCAAGAGTCGAAGTGCAGGACCGGTGCGGGGACCGTCGACTCACCGAGACCTATTCATTGAGCTGGAAGGATCCCAAAAGGGTCGATGTCCCCCTCTCCTGTCGTGGCCAGTGGATTTCCCCCCGACACGCATATTCCTTCCCTCCTCGACTTCCCTTCTTCCCTCCGTAGAGGACCGTACACAACAGTAGTCGGAGGGAGCTAGTGACTCGACCCGCAGTCGTGTGAGTCCTCAGACGGGAACCGGACTCTAAGGCCCAACACAAAGTCGACCTCCACTCCGGGGGACGCTCCTCACCCCTCGGTGTCGTCGTTCGCTGTTCGTTGTGTCGACGGAGAGGGTACCATAACAGACGAGGTTCGTCCTAAGACTCACAAATTACCTCTAACCGAGAAAATTAGGGGTGTTACGGACGACTTAGAGGTAGGATGTCTACTCTTTTGGCTACATGTGCCCTCCGGTAAACGGGTCCTTAAGTGTCGGCCACTCCCCACCCCACTCCAGACACCGTTACAGACACAAAAATTGGTGATGTACTGGGGAACAAAGTACTCGCTTATGTGTCACTCCTCCGTCTTTTTATTCGACCTTTGGTACTTTTGACTGCACGTAAAGAGAGGCTCCTTTCTACAAAGGGTGCGCATCCCACTCTTCTCTGGTGATACTTAGATCCACGCGGTTTGTCGTTCTCTTTGTTTGCTAGGTCGCCCTTTCACTCGCTCTCTGGGTTCGTCCACAAAGAGGTCCCTCTATGCGTTCGCCGGTCGTTCGGTACCTTTCTTCGAGTCTTAGTGACTAGCAAGTCCTTTAGTAAGTCTAGGAGTACAGAAAGTGAAGTACAGATAGTCCTACCGACAATATTTGTTTGTGTTTTCACGACCGTTTTTTCACCTCTTTGACCTTCGGAACACGTAACGACCACTCTTGAGTCTTGCCTCGTCCCGGGCACCCTTCGTTATACCGTCAAGGGGCTTTGTCATTTGCACCTCAACCGTGTCCGAGACCGTCGAGGTCGGTACCCGTAGTTGGTTTTCATAAATTTTGCCCCTAAATCCGTCTCCCCACACGTGGGTGCAAGGGTCGTCGTAACAAGTGAGAACGGTTCTCGACCTTCACTAGGTCTTAGGTAGGTGTCAACTTACCTACCTATTTATTTTACGCCAGACGGGTGTGTTATCTTATGGTAAGTCGGAATTTTTTCTTTCTGTAAGACTACGTTCGACGTTGTGCCTACTCGGAACTCCTACAATATGAACCACTTTCTTCGATAAGTGTTTTCCTGTTTAGACAGACTAAGGTGAATTACACTTCATGGATTTTATCAGTTTAAGCACCTCTCCCTTTCACCTTCCCACCAACGGTCCCTTCTCCCCTCCCCGACCCCACCCCCAGCACAAGTCGTCCCGGGTTCAAAGTCAAACCCTTCTACTGTTTCGAGACCTCTACGACCACCACTACCCACAGGTTCTCACACTCGCGGGAATTCCGGTGCCGTATATGTGAATGTTTGCTAATTCTGCCACACATGTAGACAACACATGTAGATTAGTTTTATGACTCCAAAATACAGTACTTGGGTAAACGTCCGGGTCTTCCTTCCTTCCTCTCTCTACTAGTTTACGACAGAGACGACAGAGGAGCCACTCCTTTCTGGAAAGAAAGGAGGCAATGTGAAAGGTATGAAAGACTGCGTGAAAATACTGTTGAGATCCGGTAAATGACTTTAGAGAGGGGAGAGGGGGTCGGGAGGGAGGGGTGGGGGCAGAAGGTAAGTGTGGACGGAAACACGAAGACTACCCAGGAGGTACCTCCCCCGTCTTATGTCACTCTGGGTAAGACGTCTGTTTGACTTCTGACCTCTCCGTGGAGGTCACCCGGGGGGGTGTGTGGGTCGGGGTCGGGGAGTGAGGGGGTCGGGGGCCGACGGAAGGAGGTTCTTCGCCTGGCGACCTGGGGACTAGGGTCGAGTCGCAGCGATACCCCCTACACGAGCAAAGCGTTCCCACCCCCGGACACGGATACCTTCGGGACCGCGTTGTCCGTTACCGCCAATCCACACCCCACACCCACACACGAGTCGCGGGCCGTCTCTCGGTCCGACACGAGCGGGGAGTGTGCACGTCTGGTCGGCGTGAGACTGACGCAGTAGGTCCCTTGTCCGTCGGTCCGGGAGTGAAGGGTGGGCCAACTGGAAGTGGGAACTGGGACGTCTCCGCTCCCGACGGGTCTGGTGTCCCGGGAGACCTCGGTCGTGGTGACTGAGTCTGACGGTCGATGGTGACCTGAGATCGAAAAGTCTCACCAGAACCATCCCCGATATGATTTCCAGTCAAAGATGACACAGACTCGGGGTAAACATTTAGACAATAGAAAAGAGGAGGGAGTCTACGTTGTTGGTGTTTAGTGTAACCAAATGTGAGTGAAAATATGAGGTGAGTGAATACAAATAATAGACGTTAGGATCCTCTAAAGAGACCATTAGTTTTGACAAAGATGTGTAGGTCATTGGCCTCGGCGCTTGGTTGGCGATCGACGTGAACCGGTCCGAGACACTCTGAACCTCGCCACGTGACCGGCCCGGTACCCCACGAGTCGGACCCAGAGGTAGTCGCAGCCCTCCACGACACACGAGGTCGACCCCCGGTGCCCTCGGACCCCCCGTCCTCCCCCGGTTCCGTCTGTCGGGGGGCGGACCTGGTCAGTGACCGGAGAAAGGGTTCGAGACGAGGAAGAACCTCCAATCCGTCGGTGTCGCCGAGGTAGAAGCTACCTCCTCTGGTCCTAGACATCAAAAAGAATCGTAGACAGGAAAGGTCGAGTGTAGCACGTCCGAGCCCGACACAAATAAACCTAGAAAGGTTCCTTGGGAGATTGGCATAGGTAAAGACATCTGTCTGAACCGTCTCACTACCTCGAAAGGAGGAGAAGAAAAAAATTCAACGTTTACGAATTTTAAGACGACCGGAAATTCGAGGGTCCCCCTGGGGGGTCGGGGTTGGGGGGACACGGCAATGGTACCGTTAGAGGGGAAGGGAAATTTCAGACCTTACGGTGTAAGGTATTCTGAGCGTGTCTTTCAGCGAACTAGTATCCGCTTCGAGACCGACAGCTAGAGCTTGTAAGACATAGTTATTTGTACGAACTCTGGGAGAGTGACGGAACGGGAATCTTTAGTTTGAACGTCTGAGTAAATCCTCTGAGACCTCCTCAGGTCCTATTCTCTTCGGGGTCGGACCCATATCGAGCTTAATAGAGGACTAAGAAAGGGAACCGTCCGATCGTAAAATTTGATAATAATGTTCTTGTTGTCGGACGTAATGTCTCGTCACCATTTTAATATACACATCAGCTTGGGTTGTGGCTGGTCCGAGTTTTATGACTTAAAATGTGTCTGTGATTCCGGTAAATTTGACAATCTCGTTTAAATTTAGGAATTTATTTATTGAAATTAATGTATTTCGTGATCTAAAGTTCCTTTAATACCAATAAACGATCTCCTTTTATTGGAGATTCAACAGAAATGCTGAATTACCGATCATTAAAAACTTCCTTATAAGAGAAGAGATTTGGGTACACAAGTTGGTAAAAGACTTTGTCCCTGTCCTGATTAACGAGAACTCATTTTCTAACAAGGAATAAACACAGTCAAGTCTCCCTACTTTTATTTGTTTTCTATGTTACAAAGAAACATGTCTCTTGAACGAAACAGTTTTTGTTCTCAAAGGTGTTAGTTTTATTTCGTAGTCCTTCTCTTAACGATAAAACAATGTTACTTTGGAATATTAAGGAGACATAACTTATTACTACCTAAAGTACAAACGAGGATTCGCCTCCCGAAAATTTTTTAATAATAATAAAATCCTCACACAGGAAGGAACAAACATTGATACGAGCGGAACTATAATTTGTCGCTCCACAATCGTTGACTAATTTCCTCGTTTTCTTTCGGGAAGGTTAATGTCCCGCTGGACCCTTAGCCAAAGACAACGACCCGATCTACTGTCGACTGTGTGGACGTTTCAAAATGTTCGTCCTCGTCACACCTCTGTCAAGCCCGTCAGCCACGAACGTTACTTAGGTCCTTTTTCCTGTGTTGAACAAAAGGGAATGTCTCTCTCCGTTGTGCCGTTCCAAAAGTCTACACGAACCGACCTCCGACCCCCGTCCCCAGGGACGTCCACACAGGTGACGATATTTAGACAACCCTCGCGAACGTACTATCTTATTCTCTCACATCGCGGACGAAGTTCTTCTGTCGAGGTCCTTTAACGCTTCTGTCTTATTGCGTGTGCTCAGGTTCGTCCCTCCGACCGAAGGAGCACGGACCTGTTAGTTAAGGGGTTTGTACGTTCTGGTGAATTTACGTCTCAAATCCGACCTACCCCAACCTAGACGCAAAAATGGAATTTGTCTCTGACAGGTGACCTTATAGCGTAGTTTAATCGAAGTCCTTTGAAAGGGGAGGGGAGGACGATATAACAAAAGAGTAACATTCTATATGAAAGATATTGTTCCGAGCCATTTCTTGGTTATTAGGGTTCGGACTAAAAAAAGGGGTATTTTGGAAATAACACATTGTTCAGCTACTCGGTTTTCGTAAGTGAAAATTTGTGACACCCATATATATAATCTTTGTACGAGCTGAGACGTTACTGACACAGACACATAGACACAGTTACACCCGTGTGTACAACATTTTCTCAATATGTAAGGTCTTAATGTCTTTACTTTAGTAAGAGTTAAAATCTTTACAAACCTCTGTCTCTTACACTAAAGACAACGATTAAATTACGTCCAAAATTTTTTACGGAATATTGAAGTTTTTTTAATGTCTACCTTTTATAAAAACAGGAAGAGAAAATAGACCTGTTTAAGTCCTTTTCGGTCTCTAAATCCTACTGTAAAAATAGTTTTTTTTTATAGTGGCACAACACAATCTTTGTGAGAACACCTCTATCTTTCCGTCCTAACTTTTGGAAAAAAGTAACTCCTTTGGGAAAGTCCCTCTATGTGAGTTTTAATGGGTGTAAACCATTTCATTTCAGAACTTCTCTCGGAAGTCAGTTTGGTCTCTAAAACCAAAAAAATTTCTTTCGAGATACTAAATTTCGAGATATAGAAAAGGACGTACTAAAATTTAATAAAAAATAAAAATTAATCTACACTGTACCAAACGATTCAAGAGCCATGAAAATCTGCCTAATATTTCTTCTTTAAGTAAATTCGAAGTTAAATCGTTAAACGTCAAAAGGTTCTCGAGTTTCCTCACGTTTATTTTCGGAGTATAAGTATTCTTGAGGTGGTTGATGTCTTCTCAGGTATGACTCAAATAACCTTTAATTACTTGACGACACTCTTGTGTAAAGGTCAAAATTTTTAATCAAAAGTTTCTGAGTTCCTCTTATAGTAGATCCATCGTTTTGACCTTCAGACAAGCAATTTTTTAAGTCAGCAGAGATTGCCTCCGACGTCAAAGTTTGTTGTGGTTTTGAACCTCAGTGCCTTTATCGAACAAGAGGTCAACTAAAGAGTCACTGGTAGAGGTCCAAAAGGTGCCTTTAGGTAGAAAATACTGTGAAAGTAAAAAACCTCGTCAAACGAAGTCTTAAAGTATTTCACTTCTTGTCGAAATACCGAGGGACACTCCTAAAATGAATTGACATACACTGAAACAGAGTAACGTGAATTAACGATAAACCCGTCGAGTAGACTTACAGTCCAGTGGGGGATCCCGAAACGGATAACCCAAGACCCCTCGACTTTGGTGGCCACGGACGTCGGCCTCCCCGCTCCTGGCCCCCACGGACCCCCGACGACAGACACACAGGACCCGACAGGGGGACGAACCTGTGTACGCGAACCGGCCGTGTCCGGACGGGTCTGACGACGAGAAGAGCCCTGGTTCCTACAGGTCTCCCTCCGACTCGACCTGGACAGAGAGGACTCGTAAGTTACGACACCTTCCTTGTGTCCTTCGGACAAAAGTATCCTTTCCCACTCGGCCCACGTCCTAAAATTTTCCCTGCAAACGAACCTCGGTCCTCCACACCTCCTTGACGTCGTCCCGTTACAATGCACGGGAAACCGGAGCCCGACACTGACACTGTGCCCCTCCCCCGGACCGACCGTCCTCCCGACACCCCTTTCGTCGGGACCCCACAGTCCCTCTACGCTCGTGTGTGTCTTTCGTGTGCCAGTCCCACTCCCGACACGCTGTCAGGGCAGGGACGAGACGCAAATGTAAGTCCCGCTCGCCCGCCCCTCTCCACTCGTTTCCGCGTCCAGCTCCTCCCCAAGCGTAGTCCTCTTGCTGTTCCGACACCGCTCTCACGGCCTTACCGAGTGTGCGGAGAACTCGGAGTCCGACACGCCCTCCCTCGGCAGTGGGGTGGGTTGGGCGAGACTACTGAAGACAGACCATGTAAACCATTGACAGGTAACCTCTTCATGGAAAAGTCGTTTGACTGTGAATAAGACACGAAAGTCTAGCGTACTTTCCTACAAAGAAAAGTCCAAGAACTAAAAAAAAAAATTAGGTTAAAGTTTAAAGTTTGTCGTAGACTAGGGTCCGACGTCTCGGGTACGGTCTGCGGTCCTACCCGCTCGAGGGTCCGTTCTTCGTTCCTTAAGTCCGACGTGGCCGAGTGGACACTGAGTCGTCTCCCGAGGACCTGTGGACCGACCCTCCCCTGCGCGTGGGCGAGGGTCTCCCTCTACACTAGCGGGCCGAAGGACAGCGACCGTCAAGTACGCTACCACCGAAGGGGCGGTCCTTGGTACCTTTGTTCGGTGCACAGGTCGTCGTCTACCTACCTTTCCGTTCGACACCAGGGACGTGTGCCGCCTTATAATATGTCGGACTTTCCCTTCCGGTGAACCCATGTCCGATGCGGTGTCTTGGAACTTCGGACTCCTGGAATACGAGCCACTTGACTTTGTCAGTCCTTTCCTGATTGTGCCGTACGAAGACTCCGCCAGGGGTCCTATCAGTTTAAGTACCCTCTGCCTTTCAGTTTACCCTCAGCGCCCCCTCCAGTTCCTCAGTCACAGGTTACCCCTACCTCAGAGTCCGACCTTGTCACTCTTCTAAGCTCTCTTCCTACCACCGTTACCACCATGTTGGCACGCTTCTGCGAGCTACGGACACCTGACGCACCGATTTCAACCATTTCAATATTTCCGCGAGTGTAAAATGATGTTAAATAATTATTTTTATGTAAAAATCTCTGGTTCAATTTTTTTCGTGGTCTTGAGCACTTGACGAGGAGTACTCCGGTACCTCGTCGGTGGACGGCTAGACCTGTTCACTAGTCTCCTCGACTCTCTTCTGAAGGGTTCTTCTGGCCCCTGGGCCCAGGACCGGAAACGGACCTGTAAGTCCAGAGGACGACCCGGGGCCGTGTGTCCGAGACGCGCTCCGATCCGACGCCCTCTCTACCACAGTTCAGTCCTTCTCCCGACCTGCGCCTGCGCTCTCCCTGGTGGACGGGCGCCCTACGGAGTCTCGACTCCGTCACGGTCCGGGACGGGGGTCACGGGTGCGGACCGGGGGTAGGGACCTGCCGCGACGGGGGTACGGAGGACGACACCGTCTCGTTCCCTACCTCGACGGACGGACGGACGGTCTTGGTGAGAGGCCGAAGTGAGGGTTCTGGTGATCGTCCAACGACACACTGGAGTCCCTTCTATGGATGTATAGGTCTGAAATTTAAGAGATTAAAAAAGTTTCCTTCCTAAACTTGTTCTAGTAGAGTCTTTAAGGAAGGTCGAACCTGTAGAACACCCAAACTACTACTGGATGGTAAGACTGTAAAATATTTTTCATTATTATTACAGTACAAGTACGATAAAGAAAAACTGTCTCCTTCCATTAGTAGAGAGAGCGAATGTGAACACATACGCACGTGTCGTACCTTTTTTCCCACGGGTCGCTACTACGAAAGGGACTCCCTCTTGCATAAAGGTAAGCACGTTTTAGTGTCGGAGGAACATCGAACGGAAACTTCGAAAAGTAGACGACGCACTGGTGTTCTCCCGCCGCGCCCGTCGCCTAAACCAGTCGTGTATAACCTCGGTCCAAACGGCAAACAAGAAAGGACCTCGGAAGACCCCAGAGAGAGACCCCGAGTCACGGACGGTGTCGAAGAAGTTCCCTGACTCCTGTGTATGCCTCCGTCACTACCTCGACTCTGATAAATTTTTATCGCATAGAATATGAGTGGTTTATCCTAAATAAATTACTATTTTGATCGATATTTTATAAAATCAGTCTATAACTGGCGACACGTCCCACACAGTTCCACCGTGTCACCATTTCTTAGGTGGGTGGTTACGTCCTTCGTTTCCTCTGTGTCCGAACCAGGGATATAGACCTTCTAGGGGACCTCTTCCTTTACCGACGGGTGAGGTCATAAGAACGGACCCTTTGGGGTACCTGTCTCCTCGGACCACCCAATATCAGAAATCCCAACGTTTCTCAGTCTATGTTGACTCGTTGACGTGTGTATGCGTGTGTGTGTGTGAAACTAGAGTCATGTTTCATTACATCCTTCACGGGTCCCGAATTTTCAGTTTACGGTAGGGGGAGTCTGAACGTCTGAGACCCTGCTACTCAAAGGTTTGAAGCCTCCGAGTGGTGCAACGGTGTTCGAACCAGAGTAGTGTCACGCGAGATGTCTAGTAGACTCTGAGACACGACCACTAGGTAAGGCCATGGTCTGACCTTTGTCCGTTTTGCTCAGGCATTCTTCTCTATGTGACTTTTCAAGGAGGGGGTTCGTCCGGTGGGAGGACAGGAGTTCTGAAGAGAAAACCAGGTCGGTCTCCTCAATAAACACAGGACACAGGGTCAAGGAGGAGGGAATTGGTTTTCCATGTCGACGGGCGGTCCAACCGTACGTATGGTACAGGACGACCAACTAGTACTGGAGGAGAGGAAACTCCAGTTGTGGACGAGGGGATGTGGACGAGGGGTGTGGAGGGGGTGTGGACGAGGGGTGTGGACGAGGGGGTGTGGACGAGGGGTTGTGGACGAGGGGATGTGGACGAGGGGATGTGGACGAGGGGGTGTGGACGAGGGGTGTGGACGAGGGGTTGTGGACGAGGGGATGTGGACGAGGGGGTGTGGACGAGGGGTGTGGACGAGGGGTTGTGGACGAGGGGATGTGGACGAGGGGATGTGGACGAGGGGTGTGGACGAGGGGTTGTGGACGAGGGGATGTGGACGAGGGGATGTGGACGAGGGGGTGTGGACGAGGGGTGTGGACGAGGGGTTGTGGACGAGGGGATGTGGACGAGGGGATGTGGACGAGGGGTGTGGACGAGGGGTTGTGGACGAGGGGTGTGGAGGGGGTGTGGACGAGGGATTGTCGACGAGGGGTGTGGAGGGGGTGTGTACGAGGGGTATGGACGAGGGGTTATGGACGAGGGGTTGGGGACAAGGGGTGTGGACGAGAAGTGTGGTCGAGGAGTGGGGGACGAGGGGGTGTGGACGAGGGGTATGGTCGAGAAGCTGTGGACGAGGGGGTGTGGACGAGGGGTGTCGACGAGGGGGTGGACCGAGAGGGTGTGGACGAGAGGGTGGACGAAGGGGAGTGGACGTGGACCTGGGGACTAAGCTTCGGGGACGAAAGTCGGAACAGAACCTAGGATGTACTTTCTAACAGGGACTATATATACTCACTCAAAAAAGATTTTCGGACCCGAATATCATTGACAAAAGAAAGAAAGAAAGAAAGAAAAAAAAAAAATGACCTCATATCAACTAAATGTTACAACATAATCAAAGTCCATATGTCGTTTCACTTAGTCAATATGTATATATCCTTAGGGGAGAAGAAAATCTGAGAAAAGAGCATAACCGGTAATGTCTCATGACTCACCTTAAGGGACACGATACATCATCAATAGATGACCATCGACAAAATGTATGTCGGTACACACACACAATTAGGGTCAGAGGGTTAAAGTCCACTACAACATTCGTCACTGGTGGGCGGTCCGTGACGGGATTCAGAAGGTGGACACCTCTGAGTGAACACAAAAGGTTGACTGAACGTGACGTTAAAACAAACACGGGTCAAAAGTCACCGTCGACTGTAAACACGAAAGTGAAAGAGATCGGGCACGAGGAAGGTAGGGGCTTGCTAGACTCTTGGAACCTTTCGGACTCTGTGGGACAATAGTCCCAGGGCGACTTCAGAGTGACGATGTAGAAAGTTCAGTGGGAAAAGAGCACCCACCTCTGACCATAAAACTTCCGTGTCATGGTCCGTCTCTTATGTCTGTGTCACGACAACTCGAATCCCTGTTCAAACACCATGAGAGTGGAGTTGGGTTTAAGTAAATGTTTGTACACGCAGAGGATAAACAGAAAGGTAACTGGTTTATAAATAATTTTCTGATTTCATGTGTTCTGTTTAAACAGTCCGGGATTCCTACAAGATTCTTATGTAAGTTGTCCGAGGAACCGGAGTTCTAAACATAGCTCTTCTTTGTTCTGGATATGTGCGTCTTTACATGTGCCGACACCGGCGGGAGGTATCCGAACACCCTTTCCGGAAGAGGAACGAAACACTGAGGGACCAACTCAGGTCCATGAGTTCCACCAAAGTCGCGGGTGGCGCCACGGACCGTGACTCCGTCTGAGAGCTCACGCCTTCCACCCCTTCTTCTCAGCACGCTGCCTCTTCTCTCTTTGTGTCTTTTTCGGAGTGGTGAAGGAAGGAGGACTTTGTCCTTCTTTGCGTTTGGTCTGGTTTCCGCCTTCCATTGACAAAAGTTCTGGGACCTTAGTTCGTTGCTGCCCGTCACTGGGGACTCCTCACCACTTTACACCCCTCGAGGGGCTCTCGGAACTTGAAAGTCCGGTGTGGTGTCCGTCTCCGGAGTCGGTCCCTGGGTCGACTCCGGGACTCAACTCTTCTGTCCCAAATCCCAAATCCCTTTGGTTACGTTGATGTAAAATATCCCACAACATCGTCTCGACTGTTGGGACCTCCAGACGTGCTCGAGTGGGACTTCATGACTCGACTAAAGACTAGTCGTCTACACATACTCTTTTGATGGGTTCTGGTCCACTTCTTCTCAATTTCCCTGTCACTCGTCCTACGTACACAGACCCCTATTACGGACAAGTTCGCGTCGACCTTTCGGAGTCCTCCGGGATCCATGGTCGTGGGTAGAATCAGTACCTCTTATTCATGGGACCTAATTTTACTCCGAGAAGTCAAGACAAGTCAAGTCAGTGAGTCTGTACGGGTCGAGACGTTGGGATACCTGACGTCGTGCGGTCCGGAGGGACAGGCAATGGTCGAGGGTCTCAAATGAATTTGAGTACAGGCAACTCGTCCACTACGGTAGGTTGGTAGAGTAGGAAGCAGTAGGGAAAGAGAAGGGTGGAAGTTAGAAAGGGTCGTAGTCCCAGAAAAGTTTACTCAGTCAAGAGACGTAGTCCACCGGTTTCACAACCTCGAAGTCGAAGTCGTAGTCAAGAAGGTTACTTATAAGTCCTGACTAGAGTAAATCCTACCTGACCAACCTAGAGGAACGTCAGGTTCCCTGAGAGTTCTCAGAAGAGGTTGTGGTGTCAAGTTTTCGTAGTTAAGAAACCTCGAGTTGAAAGAAATATCAGGGTGAGAATGTAGGTATGTACTGACGACCTTTTTGTTATCGAAATTGATCTGCCTGGATACAACCGTTTCATTACAGAGACGAAAAATTATACGATAGATCCAACCAGTATTGAAAAGAAGGTTCCTCGTTCACCGAAAATTAAAGTGCCGACGTCAGTGGTAGACGTCACTAAAACCTCGGGGGGTTTATTTCACAGAATGACAAAGGTGACAAAGAGGTAGAGCAACGGTACTTCACTACCCTGGTCTACGGTACTAGAAACAAAAGACTTACAACTCAAAATTCAGTTGAAAAAGTGAGAGGAGAAAGTGAAAATAGTTCTGCGTGGCAACTCCAGGAAATTGACTGGTCTTGGACCACCAGGCCTCAGCTACTATTTTTTCACTTTCTTCCTTTCTCCAATTATAAGGTACCCAATACGTCGGTCGGAAGCGTGAGGTCCCTTAGTCGGTCTTTATCTCTCTCTCTCTCTCTCTCTTTCTTCCTGTGCCCCTGAGTTCAGAGACCACCTTGTTTCCACGATATAACTTAAGACACACTTATATATATGACATAATGTCCATCGAAGAAGTCTATTTCTAGTTTTCTGGTCAGGGAAAGTGGTATACCTTTCCGATTACTTCCTTCAGGATACGTTCGCAGGGTAAAGACCCTAGAGTCAGGACCCTCACCGAGTGGTGAGGAGAGGGAGGACTGTCCTTGGCTACTCCTTGTCTCCCGAGTTCTCTCCATTCTTTGTCGTGAGTCCTTGGGATGACCATTCGTAAGGGACTGTTCCGAGAAATCAAGGAGAAGTGAAAGACGGTATTCCCACCACAGTAGACGTATAGACTCCAATAACTATAAAGAGGACCGTTAGAACTAAGGTCGAACACGAAGTCGGTCGGGTCGCAAAGAGTACTACATGAGACGTATATTCAATTGGGTGGTTATCGTTCTGAGTTCTCCTGGTTCACAAAAGTTCTCTGAGTTAATGTAGAGTCTTGTTTTGAAGTCTTATAAATGTTCTTATGTTTTTGTGGGTCCTGGGTTGTCCCACTTTAAGTGTTTTATACTGTAGGTTAGTCCGTCCGTTTTTGTTTATCTTGAATATTACTCTTTTTTTTTTTTGTTTGTTATTTGACCTTCTCCGGATCTTGACTCCGTCTACAATCTTTTCATCCATCATACTTATAACATCTGACGTAATGTATATAAGGTTTTCGATTCTGTACCTTCTATGTTTTTATTTCTTTTTACCTTTCTTATTAATTTTTATAGGTTTAAACTACACTTTTGATATTTGAGTTTTTGGGTTCTCCGAGTCACTTGGAGTTAGTACTCCTTATATACTTCTTTCAATATCGTTCAGTGTTCCGAAGGACACACCGTATCAACCTTTTCTTAGACGGACGGTTACGTCCTTTACGCTCTCGACGTCTAAACTAGGGACTACCCCTTCTAGGGGAGTTCATCCTTTACCGTTGGGTAAGGTTATTATAAGAACGGATCTTTTAAGATACCTGTCTCCTCGGACCACACGATGTCAGGTACCCCAAGGTCTCTTTATAGTTATTGGAGTCTATACGTCTACTGTGGTGGGAATACCGTCTTTCACTTCTCCTCGATTTTTCGGAGAACTACTTTCACTTTCTCCTCTCACTTTTTCAACCGAATTTCGGTTGTTTCTAGTACCGTAGACCAGGGTAGTAAAGTACCCTTTATCTACCCCTTTGTCACCTTTGTCACCGACTGAAATAAAACCCCCCTAGGTTTTAGTGACGTCTACCACTGACGTCGGTACTTTAATTTTCTGCGAATGAGGAACCTTCTTTTCAATACTGGTTGGATCTATCATATAACTTTTCCTCTCTGTAATAAACGGTTGTTTCCAGGTAGATCAGTTCCGATACTCAAAAGGACACCAGTGCATACCTACACTCTCAACCTGACACTTCTTTCGACTCGTGGCTTCTTAACTACGAAAACTTCACACCAAAACCTGTTCTGAGAACTCTCAGGGAACCTGACGTTCCTCTAGGTTGGTCAGGTAAGATTTCCTCTAGTCCGGACCCTAAAGAAACCTTCCTTACTACGATTTCGACTTTGAGGTCATGAAACCGGTGAAGTACACTTCTCAACTGAATAACCTTTTCTGAGACTACGACCCTCCCTAACCCCCGTCCTCCTCTTCCCCTGCTGTCTCCTACTCTACCGACCTACCGTAGTGACTGAGTTACCTGCACTCAGACTCACTTGAGACTCTCAACCACTACCTGTCCCTCCGGACCGCACGACGCTAAGTACCCCAGTATCTCTCAGCCTGTGCTGAGTCGCTGACTTGACTTGACTCATACACGTGTACACGTGTGTGTATGTTCCGTTTAGTGTAGTGTAAGAAACGACGAGTTTCCGTCATTTCCTCTCCTCTTAGATTTGGTACCGTAAAGTGCACCTCCTCGTTTTCATCCCGTTCTTCACTAAAGAGTAGTCTTCGTTACACTCACCCCTCTACCATCTCGTCGGTCAAACTTGACGTCTTTGTATTTTCGACAATCGGACTCCAAAATATGGGTCGACGTCGTAGAAAGGTTTTACTTCAATTTTGTTTCAGAAACTAAATTTTTTTTTTTTTCGATTTTTTTTTTCACCTCTTTACCTTCATGTGGGAACATCCCGAGGATGTGAGACGAAGCATACTATATCAGAGTGACCTTTTACCTGACACTATTGAACTGCTAGATTTCAAATCTGGGATTCTGTCGGTGAGTCTATCGTTCTGTTCCTTGGTGTCGATTGTTCGTAACATTCCCCTATTTTACCTCAGTATTTTCGATGAATTAATTAAGGTTTCTCCCGTCGTACCCTCTTATTTTTGTCTACTTATAGTTCTTTTGTCGGAATTTAACTTAGGACAGTCATTAGTGTAATTTACGTTTAACGGATTTGCGGAGATAACTCTCCGTCTATAACGGTATAATCTATTTTTCGTTTTGAGTTTGACACACGACGAATGTTTATGGGGTCAAATTTATATTTCTGTGTTTATCTAATTTCCATTTTCCTATCGTTTTTCTGTGTGGTACGATACGGTCATGATTAAATGTATTTCGATCTCACCATTAGAATTATAGACTGTTTCCGTAAAACTTCGTTTCTGATAGTGGGTCCTGTTTCCTGCAGTATAGCATTACTATTTCCCCAGTTACATAGTTCTCCTGAATTGGTAAGATCTAATAATTTTAATAATTTTTTACTGTCTTAAGATACTTTTTACATACGGTTATTTCAGTACCAGAAACTACTTCACTTGGTAAGGAACGTTCTGTTTGATAGTTTCGAGTGAGTTGTCGAGAAGAGGTTGTTGTTTATGTCGACCACAACTTCCTCGTTCAGAGGTTGTAGACTTCTCTACCCAAGACATTGGTACCTCTTTCTGGGGACCTCCGACACCGACCTCAAACTTCAAAAGGTAAACGATAAAGACTTTTATCAGTTAGGATTTCCTCTAGTCAGGACTCACAAGTAACCTTCGTGACTACGACTTCGACTTTGAGGTTAGGAAACCGGTGGACTACCCTTCTTGACTGAGTAAACTTTTCTGAGACTACGACCCTTTCTAACTTCCGTCCTCTTCCCCTACCGTCTCCTACTCTACCAACCTACCGTAGTGGCTGAACTACCTGTACTCAAACTCGTTCGAGCCCTCAACCACTACCTGTCCCTTCGGACCACACGACGTCAGGTGCCCCAGGGTTTCTCAACCTGTGGTGACTCTCTGACTTGACTAAAGACTTTTTCCTCGGTGTCTATTACACTCGAACTTAGACCCAATCGGTGTCTACTTTGGGGAACGGGTTTCAGTCTCTTGTTCCGACGTCTTTGTCCTTCAGAAGTGAGTTGAGTCTTTGGGACGTTATACCTCCAGAGGACCGGGGGTCTTAAAAGTCTTCTCCGGTGTCGTATGGACAGTCAGGACTTTGAAGTGAAGGGTCTACTGGTTGACTACCTTTTACGGACCCCGAAACATTAGTCCCTCCAAGTCTTTTCTGGACGGTCTTGTTTTCCTCTTTTCTGACTCTACGCTTCCTTTTTTACGCGAAAACCTTTGCCAAACGAGATCCTGTACAGTCAATTAAAGTCCTTCGTAGGTAGGAGACCTTGGAGTTATATTAGGTCCTCTTGTCAAAGGTAATCGTTCCCTTCTTTTTCAGACATTGTCTGTTCGTGACAAGGACGGGCGGGCACTGGGAAAGGGTCGGGGTCCGGTTTGGGACGGGACGGGGGACAGGGTGGGGTGGAACTTGAGACTGGGACTGAAGCAGGAGAGGTCAGTGTGACGACAAGACGGTCCACACAGGTTGGTCTGGCACCACGACAGAGGAGGGTGGAGCTGGGCACCGTGGTTTCTGGACGCCGACCTGGCGACGGAGATCCGAGGGACAGACGCCGTGTGCCGTATGAAGGAGAAGGACCCAGAACAAGTCCGGGAAAGGAGACGGACTTCGCCGGAGGTCTGGTCAGGGCCTCAAGTCTCAGGGTCCGGTCGACGTCACTCAGTGTCACAGGGGGACGAGAGTCGGTCGTCAGTCTCGAAGTAGACTTTGCGGGTCGACTACGTGTTTGGGGTGTGTACGTGGGTCCGTATCCCCGTAGACGACCGGACTCCGACTTCGACTGAAGGTGGGGGTCGAGATCGACACCAGAAACCACGGGTACCCTCCCCCGTCCTGACTCGGAGTCGGGGGCGTCAGGACTCTGGACGAACGACAGGAGGACGGGTCCGCCCCGGGACCCCGTCCACGGCCCAACATTCACTCACTCAGGGACCGAGACTCGGCAGACCTGAGCGGGGAACTTTAGTGTGGGGCCTAGAAAGTCGTCGACATAAACTCTTCGTGCCGGTTCGGTTCCGAAGTCCGACGGGTCTCACCGACATGGGGATTTCCCGGTCGGTCCCTACGACCACGGGGGTACCCCTACTTACCCTGGGGGGGGCGGGGCTCGTCTGGGGACCGAGACGGGAACCGAGACTCATACCGGCCCCATACCGAGGCCGGACAGATCCCGTGTCCTCTCGTCCCCCTAGGTTCACTCTTTGTCCGCCGGAGTCTACTTCGCCCTTCCACCCCTGTCGCTAGACCCAGTGCAACACCGAAGACACCCCGGGAGCGTCACAGGGGGTTAAGGGAAGAGAGGGACTGGAAGGAATCGGCCACGAAGGTCACTCCCGCCCCCGTCTCTCTCGCCGGGAGGGATCGAGGGTGAGGTAGGTCGTCTTGGGGCCCAATTAATAGTTTCCACGGGGAAGGAGGAGGACGAGTGGCCTCAGGGTCCGGGGTCCCTCCACCCTTGGTGAGTCCGACTGGACAGAACCGACCTTTGACTTAATTCGCCTCTGTGGTCCGCACGAAGAGTAATTGGTCCAACACGGCACACCTACGGGCTCCCCCAGAGTCCCGTCTCGGGGCAGCAAGGGGTACCCCCGTCCCCCACCCCTGACGGACAGGGAGGGCGGAAGACGTCTTTCAAAGGCCTTTCTTCAGTAGTTGGTCGTATACTGCCGCCTTTCGTTCGCGAGAGAAGTGTCGACTCTCCGGTCTCTCTCCCACCGTTCGGCGGACTGGGACGCCTTCCAGACATGGTGGAGGCCGAACCTAACTGGGAGAGAGTGTCCTCTCGTCCCCCGTCCGTAGCACCAGCTCCGAGGCTCACAGGCCCCGACAGAAACCTTCCACGACAACCACCTCGGTGTCCCGCCTCTGGACCCCTTCAGCCGGAAGAAAGACCCTTTAATCGTCTCGTCCTCTCGGCCCGGCACTGACGTGTGCACCTCACACGAAATGGCGAGTGCACGTCGAGGCGCACAGACTGTCGAGACGACGGGAGGCACACAGCAGACTCCCAGACTTGGGGGAGAGAGGGTGTCCCTAGGTTCTGATCCGAAGCTCTTTTCGGCTGAAACCCCCACAGCGAGAGCCGCCCCTGACCCGAGGGGGGTGTCGTCGTCTGTCCGACCGAGCCGTCCGTCTAGCTTCACGACGTTGCGAGTCGTCCCGAAGACCCGTACAGTCGGTGACCGGACCGTGTCGGGCCCGGACGGAACGGGAGACCTCCGGGGAGAGACTTACGGGGGACGGGGTGCCACCAGGGTCTCGGGTCGAGGTCGGAGCGGTACGGAGGGAGACAGCCAAGTCGCGGAGGTGAACCGACCTGGGTTCCGCAGAGTCCGGTTCACGGGTACTGAGGTAGTGAAGTTTGTCAGGCGACAGGCGGTTCGACGAACTGTGTCTTGGTGCCCCGGGAGTCAGAGAGGAAGAGGGAGGAAGGACGCCGGTCAGTCAAGGAGTAGGTGCCGCCGAGGACCGGGGTGACGGTGGGGAGGCACCGGTGGTGGGGACTCGAACCTGCTACCGTCAAAGACTGGAGCGAGGTGACCAGAGTCCCGTGCCGGCACCGCAGATCCTGTTGACTGTGTGCGTCTACCGTAGGTGTCGAGTGTGCAGAGTCTGCCGGGTCGTGGGACGTGTGGACTCGTCTCGGACGTCGGAGGAGGACCGCCCTCGACGGGGGGCGACGGAAGGGAGCGACGGGGGTGGACGGAAGGGAGCGACGGGGGTCCCTGTGGGGGTGGCAGGTCTGACGTCCAGACTCGGGGAGGTCTACGGGAGACGCTGGGGAGTAGAGTCCTCCTCCGGGGGGTCGGGAAGTAAAGGACAGCGCCGACAAACAAAGAACGGTCCTCGCGGACTTCACCGAGTATCGATGGGCAAGGAGACGTTCTGGGCAGAGCCGAGCCAGAGGAGAATGTTCTCTCCTCGGGTGTCCAGCCGCGACCAGACGACGGAGGTGGGGTCGGCACCGTCGGACGGGCCGCGCGTCGGTCGTGCTGGCTCTGGCTGACTAGTCCCCTTGCCCAGGACGAGCAAATGTAAAGAGGGGACTTCGAGACGGGCAACCGCGAGAACCTCTAGTGGAGGGGCCCCTTTAGGGACCCTACACGAGGCAGTGACACCCGGGAGAGTGATTGAAGAGGACGAGAAGACAGTTCGCGACCTGCATCTTTAGGAACAGAAAAAACTCGGCGGAAACCTCTACGTCGGGGTCTCAACTATTCAGGTCACCCTGGACCCCTCGGCAGTAGAGTCTTCGACCCAGAAAAGACTGTACACAACGTGTCTTTTCTGTAGCACAGACCTAAAGGACCTGGGACCTCCGACACCGACGGAGACCGTAATCCGGTAGTTTCACAGGGTACCTTCGTCTGGCCTGCAGACGACAGGACTCCCCAGTGTCTCCGTCCGGTTACGGTCAGTGCAGAACTTTTGAACACGGGTCTCCGGACCCTGAGAAGTCTCAGGGAACCTGTCGTTCCTCTTGTTTGGTCAGTCAGGATTTCATCTAGTCAGGACTTATCAGTAACCTTCCTGACTACAACTTCGACTTCGAGGTTAGGAAACCGGTGGACTACACTTCTCGGCTGAGTAACCTCTTCTGGGACTACGACCCTTTCTGACTTCCGTCCTCCTTTTCCCCTGCCGTCTCCTACTCTACCAACCTACCGTAGTGACTGAGTTACCTGTACTCAAACTCGTTCGAGACCCTCAACCACTACCTGTCCCTCCGGACCGCACGACGTCAGGTACCCCGACGTTTCTCAACCTGTGCTAACTCGCTGACTTGGTGTCGTCTCCGGACCCACCCACAGGCCTCGTCCGTTCTGTGCCTCGTCCTCGAACCCCCGTCACGCCTCCCCGTGCGACGGGGGGTGTCCGATGTCCCAGAACCGGGTTCGAGGTGCCACGTGAACCGACAACCCT
Source organism: Capra ibex (assembly GCA_006410555.1). Lineage (NCBI taxonomy): Eukaryota > Metazoa > Chordata > Mammalia > Artiodactyla > Bovidae > Capra > Capra ibex. Next base: position 1,094,204 of record SJYO01054996.1, read on the forward strand.
AGTAAGCGCACACACTATCAAAATTGGGTCTCCGAGAGGTAGACCGAAGAGCTAACCGACACTAAAGAAGACTTTTGTCAGTGCCAGGAAACTTCATACATATTAACTCACCCCCGACCCCATTCCCTAGGGAGAACCGTCACAAATCGTCAAAGGCTCTGGCTTTAATCTTAAACCGGACTATCGGTCCACCCGCCCCAACTCCCGGTCTCCAGTTTAAGGTGACCAAGCCATTACTTCCGATTACTTCACTACCCCACCCCCACCCCGAGACACAATATGTCCTCCCTCGGGGCCCGAAACCGCCCACCTCCTCCCACGACCCGACCCACCCTTCTCCGGCTCACTCTTCACGAGGTTCGGACGTCCGCTGGTGGTCGAGGACCAACCCCGCCAAGCGACAGGACCAAAGCGGGCGAGTCTCCTCCGTCCACTGGACACCTTGTTTGCCCAACCAAGAATTTCGGGCCCCTTCAGAGGGTCTCGGAAATAGGAGAGAGATCTAATTCCCTGCCCCACTGCCACCCACAGAACTCCGTCGACGGAGTGCACTGTCCTGGACAAAAGGTCTCCCTTGACTGTGACTCCGTCCAAACCAGTCACCCAGAGAACCACACCCACCAGAGAGAGAGAGAGAGTTCCCACCCAGGGGGTGTGGACGGGGGACAGGACCCCGGACGTCGGAAAATGGGTCGGAGAAAGTACCACTCGGCCCCTGCCCCCCACCTTTTCTTCCTTTGGGGTCCCGTCGAACGAGGACCCGGTCTTTGTCGCGAACGATGTCTGACTTCACAGGGGGGAGCTTTAGGGATCCGACTTCCGGTGAGGCGGTCTTGGTGTCTTCCACTGACGGAGACCCTCGTCCCAGCAATGTCTACATTGGCCACCTGTACTCCAGTGTCACCTCCTCCTACCGGGGTACATTATACTGTCCATAGGAATACTTTCCCTTTATAGACCTGTGTATGCACTCTGCACCCAAGGTAGGGACCCAGCCCTACTAGGGGACCTCCTCCCGGACCGTTAGGTGTGGTCATAAGAACGGACCTCTTAGGGTTCCTTTCTTCTCGGACCACCCGGTCTCAGGCACCCCAGTGTCTCATCCTGTGCTGACTTCTCTGAATCGTCCGCGTGCGTCCGGGTGCCCCTCTCGTGACACACTCCGGACTCTGTCCCTACCTCCGTTGTGACAGAGGTTTCGTTAAATTACCGTGGCTCATAAAAGTACAAACTACGAGATTGACAAGATTGCAGTTGTCTTAGCTACTCGACGTGACACCCAAACATTGTTTGCATCTTCATTTTCCTCCCTACCGACCACAGTCGAATGCGACGTACACTCCTACTTATTGTCGTAACGGATTTCTACCCCAGACGATTTTGGTAGACACGGTATTTGTCGTCGTACCTAGGCGTCGGTATTCGGCCGTTCCGTCCGTTCTACCTTGGTGTAAGGTCGTCTCGCGCAGTCCAAGTCAATGTGCCGCGAGCCTCACGCCCCGCACACCTGTGAGAGTAGACCAACGAAGATAAAAGAGTTCTTTGTCTTCGTTGCAGTAGTCACGTCTCACTTGAAAGGACATAAGTAGGTCGTGTTTCTATGCCATCGATGCATCGGACGAATCCTGGCTAGCTTCCTGGCCCCCTTCTCGGCACTTATTTTACGGGGGCAACTCACATGGAACATCTCCACGTCTGTTTCTAAGCGTGCGACAACAACTAATTCACGTTACTTCCGTGCACTTCGACCCGTGCCCCCTCACGGCCCCCGGTCCGGAGGTAGGGGCGTCTAATTCCTCCTCCCAGGCTCGACGTCCACCGACTCGTCGCGTAGGACCCCACTGACGACTAGTGGCGTGCCACCTACCTCCACCAGGTCCGGCACCGTCTCCATCCTCCACCCTCTGCTACAGCCCCCTACACTCCTCCACCCAGACGGACCCCCGACCATCTCGAGGCCCGGGGAGGAGTAAGAAAGGTCAGAACAACCTTCGGTCCCTTCCTCAGTGCAGACCCTGGGTCCCCCGAGGGTCGGACGGACCTGAAGACAACGCCTCTCTCGACCCCGACCTTCCGTACCACTGTAGAGTGTTCTGTCCCTCCTCGTCCCGTCGTTGACCTCGGAACCTCAGCACCCCTGGGCACATCCACCTTCCCAGTCGTCCGGCGTCGAAAAGGAACCTGCACGTGGAGACACGGGTCTGGTCCACTCCCCCACACTATCGACCGAAACTTTCCCTCTACCCCTCTTCCTGTTCTCTCCATTCGATCCGTCCCTACTACCACAACTGACTTTTTTTTTTCACGTCACACTCTGAACACATAATTCAAAATAAACCCTGTTTTACTTCTGATACCGGGTCCTCTGTCACAAAGTCTGCCGAGACTCTTTGCAGAGGTCTCTCTGGCACGTCCCTCCAGTCGTACATACACTGAAAGCACTTCCCCCGTGCACGTCGCTCGTGCATAAAACCGTCTTCCAACGGCGAGCAGTGATCCTCGTCTACAGACGATTACCAAAGTCACGAAAAGATCTGTGCTCCTCTACGTTCTTGACCGGAATACTGTAGAAGAGGACATTTACGGATTGATAGACTTCTGGACAAGACAGGCAAAAGGGACCTCGTGTCTCTCGAAGTAAAGACGAGAGCTAGGACTTGAGGATAGCCCCCACAACTTCCAGTCGCCGGCGTCGACGAGTACTAAATTAGGAACATCTCCACCTACCGTTCACGGGTACACATCCACCGTCACCACTGCCCGACCCTCGACTGCCAGCACCCGACCCTCCCTCCTCCCGTCACTCCCTGGTCCTTTCAGGAGGACTCCCGTGGACTGGGCCCGTACTACTCTTGGACGCAATGAGAGGGGCCGACGGTAGGTTAGTTTCAGAAAAATAGACAGAGAACCCTCACGACCCTCCTTCAAGTTTAACTTTTGATGGTCATTGTAATCCAAAGTGTATACTTCTTCACTTCAACGAGTCAGCACAGGTTGAGAAACGCTGGGGTACCTGACATCGAGCGGTCCGAAGAGGTAGGTACCCTTAAAGGTCCGTCCTTAGGACCTCACCCATGGTAAATTACGTGTGTCTGTGTCTCTCTTCTGTGACGTGACACTCGAATGCCTGTACTCTGGGTAGGACCCCCGCTCTCTCCTTTCCTTTGGCTGTTTGTCCTTCGGTCACCACAGAGGAGGCCTAGCCCCATGAAGACGTCGAGGGGCGGACCCCGAGGGTCTCGTCCCTCGGCGACTGTCCAGACACGGGGACGCCTTGGAGCAGCGAAGTGTCTCAGAAATCGGGGTGGAAAAATCAAACGGACAAAATATTAAGACGGACGAAGGAATGAAAACCAACGAGACCCGGAAGCACCGACGTGACCTCGAGAAGAGATCAACGCCCGTCACCCCCGACGAGAAGATCGTTGCCGCCCGCCCGGAGAGTGACTCCCCGACGAGAACGGCTCTTCGACCCGACATCCTGTGTGTCCAAAGCCGCCAACGCCGTGTGCCGAATCAACGAGGCGTCGTGACCCCTCAGAAGGACATAGTCCCTAGCTTGGACACAGAGGACGTAACCGTCCGTCTAAGAAATGGTGACTCGGTAGTCCCTTCGGGGAAAAAACATATAAACTATATTCTTTTCTTAATAGGGTACCAGTTTGTTTTATAGATAGATATCACGACCTTCAGGTCATTTTATATAAACGTCTCCTAAACACCCTATTACTTCTTTCCTTGAATAAGACTGAGGACGATTTCCGACAATACCGCCTGAAAACCCGATACCTGCGTCCCCGGTGACTCCACCCTAGAGCGTCGTCCTCTCACTCTGACCCCAGTCGAGGTTAGTCTCGACGTCCCTCTTTCCTAAACCTCTCCCCTTTTTCGTCCTTCGACTGGTTTGTCTCGTTTCTATGTGTTGTCATACTAGAATTAATGTATTTTCACCTACGAGTCAACTCATCTGTGGGTTCACCCTGGAACTTCACAATGTCCTTCCCCCTGGGGAAGGCCCCGGGTCCTTACTCGAGAACGTATTGAGAGTCCTGACTTAACAGGATCCTGTGTACTCGACTGTTCTGTTCTCCGAAATAACCCTTCCCCGTGGGTCCGTCTCTCGTCGTCCCACTCCTTGGGTCCTCCTGACGAGGCGGGGCACCGAGTGCCAGACCCCAACATGCCACTACCCCAATCAAAGGTCCGAAAGAGACCGGTGAGCGAGACTGAGTCCCAGGAAGAACCACCGGGCCCGTAACGAGTCGTTCTTCCCAGAGTCGTTCTACCTAAGAACCTCTGACCTATATACCTGACCGTAGCGGTGAGAGGAAAACTGAAAAGGGTTTAATAAGACCCACCACCAACGAACAAGCAAGGCTCAAGGAATGGTCCTGGAGGACAAGATTCTATTGGGTACGGCCACCAATAATAGAACGGACCGGTCCCTTCCGTTAAAACCAGTCACCAAGGCGTTTGTTAAATTACTTACTTAATACTGAAACACACCAAGACATATCACAAAACCTTCTTATCGGTGACCTATTGAAGAGGACATTAATCTAAAAGTAGACAATGTGTCAAGTTTTAAGGGTAACAGATGAGATTATGTAAAAAGCATCTACTTATATTAAGTAAAACCGTGGTAATTTTGACAACTTTTAAGTTTCTTCTTTTGGTGTTCTGGTAGTTGTGACTTTATGTATGACAGTTAAACACGGACTTAACATTTCTGGAAAGTTTAGGTTTAAATATTTCAGGTATTTTTTCGTTTCTATTTATGGTCCAAAAACAACGTCGGGAGTTTAGCTACTGAATGTTAACAGAAGTTTATTAAATATTTTGTACAACTAAATTTACAAGTAAATTATTGTAAATAATCATATGGGGGAGGTACCCTATAATAAAACTTTACACAAATTTAACAGAGGTAACAATCAAATTACCAAATTAAAGACGTTTGGTCGGAGACAAATGTACTGTAACCGACTAAAAATACCTAATCGGAGAGGGGTGAGTAAAAGGTCTACTGTAAGAAGACTTTGAACGTCAGTAAAACGGGTGTCACCAGATGCGCACCAGACCCCAGCCTTGGACAGAGACTGATCCGCCGTGTCCGTCGGACCCTCGGCTCCCGTGCCTAAAGGATACCCTTCCAGCCTTACCCCACAGAGCCGAGTATCCTCTGCCCCCACCACCACACCCGACAAAGGAGCGAGGCTCCGACCGAGGACTGAGACGTGGAGCCCTTCCTCGCCCGGTGGTGGAAGACTTCGGACCCCGACGGTAGGACGTTTCCCCGGGTGTCCCTCGACAGGAGAAGTCGTGATGAGAGGGTGTCGTTCTGGACCCGTGGGTCTGACCTGTCGTCGAACTAAGAACCTTCTCCACCCGTCTGTTCCCACACGGTCCCCAGGGTATCTAGGTGGGGTCTACCCGTCGGTTTCCCCTTACGACTCTCCAAGTTCTGACCGAGGTCTTTAGGTCGACTTTCTTCAGAACGAGTTTTAGTCTCCATCTACTAGGCACTGACAACAAAATTACTGGAGTTGGTAGACGAAACGATCTCTCTGACAGTGACCAAACCGTAGTCGTTCTTACTTGAACCGTCTCGACTGGGACTTTGGTTGGGGACACGGCCTCATCGCCGTGAGTAGTCAGTCCCGGAGTGGTAATACGGTCACGTGAGTGCACCCTAGTTCCGCGGACGAGCAACGAAATGGTGACCACTGGGGTTACCTTCCGTCTCTTGTCTTTCTCCTAACTTCACAGTGGTTGGAAGTTGGCTTTCCACATGACTTCGGTAAGATTTGCGGAAGGGATTCAGATTAAGGTCGTTCGTAAGTGTCCGCCTCGGGACACTTCTGTGTGTACGTGTCCGGAGTGACAACCACTCCCGCCTCTCTTCGCCCTTCCTTGCTAGGCTGTAAGAACCACGGTACTCCACTATTGTCTATGTCAAACGTCACCTGACCCTTTGCTGTACGTGAAGTGTTCGTCAGTCTTGGTGCACCATCCACCAGTCTAAAGAGGACCAAGATGGGGCGACCGTTACTCCTACGTCGAAAGTTTTGGTCGTATTCTCGCGGGTGAGAGGGGTCCTGGACTCTTGTGGGTCACAGAGGGGTGTGTGTCGGAGACGGGTAGTACCTTCGTGTCCTCTACACCAATGTAACTCCCCTGGGGCACTCGTCTCTAAGATTGTGCAATAGACTCGGTAAAGGGAATAACTCCCACGAAGACTAGGATTCTCTCCGAGTGAGACTTGGTGACGGTTGATGAGAGAGGGGTGATGGTGGACCAGAATGCAGTCAAGTCAGCGAGTCAGGACAGACTGAGAAACACTGGAGTACCTGACGTCGTGTGGTCCGGAGGGACAGGTAGCAGTGGAGGGTCTCGAACGAGTTTGAGTACAGGTAACTCAGCCACTACGGTAGGTTGGTAGAGTCGGAGACAGTAGGGGAAGAGGAAGACGGAAGTTAGAATGGGTCGTAGTCCCAGAAAAGGTCACTCAGTCAAGAGTAGTCCACCGGTTTCCTAACCTCGAAGTCGAAGTCGTAGTCAGGAAGGTCACTTATAAGTCCGAACTAAAGGAAATCCTACCTGACCAACCTAGAAGAACGTCAGGTTCCCTGAAAATTCTCAGAAGAGGTTGTGACGTCAAGTCTTTGTAGTTAAGAAGTCGTGAGTCGAAAGAAATACCAGGTTGAGAGCGTAGGTATGGACTGATGACCTTTTTGGTATCGAAACCGATCTGCCTGAGAACAACTGTTTCATTACAGAGACGAAAAATTATACGACGGATCCAACCATTATCGAAAAGAAGGTTCTTTGTTCATAGAAAATTAAGGTATCGACGTCAGTGGTAGACGTCATTAAAACCTCGGGTTCTTTTATTTCAGACGGTGACAAAGGTGACAAAAGGGTAGATAAACGGTACTTCGCTACCCTGGTCTACGGTACTAGAATCAAAAAAGCTTCAACTCAAAGTTCGGTCGAAGAGGTGAGAGGAGACCGTGGAAGTAGTTCTTCAAGAAGTCAGGGAGAAACCAAAGACGGTACTCACCGCAGTAGACGTACTCGAATAACTATAGAGAGGTCCGTCAGAACTAAGGTGGACCAGAATTGGAGTCCTTTTCTTGTCTTTTGAAACGACACAAAGTTCTTCACAGTCATGTCGAGGGGAAGTCGACGTCTCGATTGTGTGGGACCCTACATACCCATACCCACATTTGACGGAATGTTAGGTGTCGTCGGAACGAGTCTAAGAGGGCCCTAGTGAGATATTCGATTTTGTGAGTAAAGTATGTACCCCTCTACCTCTGAAGGAGGACTTTAACTGAGTGTAGAACAGACCAGCGTTCCGTCCTTGTGTGTGTGTGTGTCTGGGTGTGTATCCACACGTGTGTGTGTGTGTGTGTGTTTCTGTGTGTCCGTGAGTGTCCGTGAGTGTCCGTGTGTGTCTGTGTGTGTATCCGCACGTGTGTGTGTGTGAGTGTGTGTGTATCCGCACGTGTGTGTGTGTGTGTATCCGCACGTGTGTGTGTGTGAGTGTGTTTCCGTGTGTCCGTGAGTGTCCGTGTGTGTGTGTGTCTGTGTGTGTATCCGCACGTGTGTGTGTGTGAGTGTGTGTGTCCGCACGTGTGTGTGTGAGTGTATGTGTATCCGCACGTGTGTGTGTCTGTGTGTGTATCCGCACGTGTGTGTGTGTGAGTGTGTGTATCCGCACGTGTGTGTGTGTGAGTGTGTGTGTATCCACACGTGTGTGTGTGTGAGTGTGTTTCCGTGTGTCCGTGAGTCTCCGGTGAGTCAATGCCGGAGAAGTTGGGAACAGAGTTGTGTCGTCGGTCATACTAAGAAAGTTTTGACTCGGTCTAGTGTAGTGAACGGACAGTTTGAGAGAATAAACCCTCACTCTTGCTTCTGGGAATGTCGGTGGACGGGCCAGGGGCACTCGGACCGGGGGCCGCGGGCAGACGGACACAGGACCCGGGGAAGTGCGTCGGTGTCGCCGGGGGAACGGCCCGGAGTCTGTGGGCAGAGGAGACCGGGCCTCGGGAGCTCGCAGGGTTGGAAGGTCTCACCAGAAGAGAGTCTGGAGGTGTGCCGGGGAAGTCCGGTGTCCAGTCACGCAGTGCCAAAAGGACTACTGGGATAGATTCCAAGGGGACCCTCGAGGAATGCGGGGAAGGGACAGGACAAAAATAGGAAACGTGAACAGTGAATTAATTTACACGTTCGTAAACGAAGGACAGAGAGATGAGTCAGAACTTATATTTGAGGTACTCCTAGACCGAACAAGCCATGTGTGTGTGTGTGTTGTCTGTGTGTGCCTGTACGTCGATCGTCGCTCCTGTCATTCTTCGTCGTTATTGCACGCACTTATTTTAGATGGCTTACTGTGTAAAAATGTATCAAATAGTACTTGTTATATGATTCCTTTTCTTATGTAACTATTACCAAATCGTACGTGAAGTCTACAGGTTATGTTTATAAAGATCTGAGAAGTTACCGGTGCGTTGCGCACTTGTCTTCTGTTTTTTTAGTGTCTGTGAGGTGAGTATTTTCGTTTTTTCACAGTGACGGACATTTCGTGACCGAACTCTTAGCGTAACTTAGAAGACGAAATGAAGTGTCGAAGAAAGGAAACACCAAAGGAAGAAGAGGTTATAAAGGTCAGTTTTGATCAAAAGATTAGTTTCTTCAAGAACGAAGAAGAGGATTCTTATTAGTCCTGGGTACGACTTATAAGTCCTGACTGAAAATGTCGTTTTAGGTTCGTCTTACCACGAAGAAGGGACACGACGGGTGCCCGGGTGTCGTAGGACACCCCGACCGACCATTTAGCTCCTCCGCAGCACTCCCGGTTCCGGAGGAGTCAAGGTCAATCTAGTAGTAGCATATACAAGACGAAGGTCTTTTAAGTTGTGTTTTGCTAGAGTCGTAAGGAACAGAGACAGGTAAACCTAGGGTTCGAAGAAGTTACCACAGACACAGAAATAATTTTATTTCAACTCTCTCCACACCCACCAAAAATTCTGTGTGAATAAGACAAAGGTTCCTCGATTGTAATTAACCGGTCGTCTAGAGGGGGTGTCTTATTTTTACGGAAACTCCTACACTTACACAATCTTAAAGGGGGTTTCTTTCTGCCCACTCTCGTCGCAAAGGGAAAAGATAACAAATTTCTTGTTTTATACAAAGAAAAATAGGAGTATATTCTCAATTACGTTATCATATTATTTTTCGTCTCTACCTTAAAGAAGACATTCCCTTAAAGTTTCTCTGTGTTGGAGGAAAACTTTTCGACTTTACTGAAGATTCACTTTAGACGAGCTAAGTACCCCACTCGACCCGAAATGGGTGTAGGTGGTGTTCGATAACGAGTGGACTGTTGATGCGCTAAACAGGTTTAATCTCTCCTACCACTCCGGGCACTCCAATGGAAACGGTCGTACTCTTGATACTGTTTTTAAACAGAAACTCTCAAAAGTAAAATGATGAATTTTTTCTTGAACCGGTCATGTCAGGGGAAGAACATGTCAGTCCCGAGGTATTTAATTAAGGTCAGAAAAAAACTCCACTTTCTTTAAAGAGACTATTTTTGAGTAACTACAGAAGTGTAAAAAGTAGTAGAAATTTCTTTTTCGACATGGCGTTGTAAAATATTTTGGATTTAAATTACCTTACAGTACAAGAAACAAAATGTCACACCTAGACTCTTCTCTTGTCGGACCGAAAAAAAAAAACTATTACTTTTCGTCTCAAAATTTGTAATTTTTTTTTATTCTTTTTTTTTCGTTATACAATGCCTTATAATCACAATACCATGTAACTCCGTTAATAAAAAATTTTTCTTTTTATTTCACTAGTCCCAAAAAGTTTACTTCTTATATACCTAAGTAAATTCCTTTTTGGTAAAAATACCTACGGGTCGTAAAAAACATAATGAAAATAATACTACCACGAACTTATCCGTATTTATATTCGGTTGTATAACTGGGAAATATCATCGACAATATGTCGTTTATTACTTTTCTTTATACGTATTGTTCTTGTCTACTTTCTCTAGGAATAAATATCGTAGTGGAATTATTTGTTATTACAAAACGACTCTAATTAGACAGAGAATTTCTGTTACGGTAGGATCCACCACTCCCTGACCAGGGCACCGAGTGTGTCTGGGTGCAGGTACACGAGACACTTTTCGACGAAGAGAGAGGGGACAAATGAAAGGTTCGTACCTGAGGCGGCCACGAGTGGACCACGGTTACGTAACGAATCAGTGTCTGGTGGAGACAAGAAGGAGAAACGAAACTCGTCAATGTGTGGATGCAGAGAGGTCGTTCTTGTGTCATGATTGAATCACGGGATTAGTGTACCGAACCAACCAAGATTCGACCGACAGATCAGCTAGGTTTTTTTTAATTCCGTTATAAAATTTTACGACGATGTCTCCCTTAAGGGACAACGAGATCACCAATCCCCAAGAGGTCCGCTCTTACGACCTCTCCTGACGGTGCGGGAGGAGGTCCCCTAGAAGGGTTGAGATGTCGCCTTTGGTATAGAGAAAGTAGAAGGGACCACCGAGTCTGTCATTTCTTGGACGGACGTTACGTCCTCTGGACCCAAGTTAAGGACCGAACCCCTCTAGGAGACCTTATCCTTTACTGTTGGGTGAGGTCATGAGAACGGACCTCTTAGGGTATCTGTCTCCTCAAATCTCCCGATGGTCAGGTACCTCAACGTTTCTCAGTCTGTGTTGACTTGTTGGTTGTGAAAGCGAAAGTGATCACCAATCCTGAGTCTAGTTTAATGGTCGTAGGCGACCTAGTATCTTTTTCGTTCTCTCGAGGTCTTTTTGTAGATGAAGACGAAATAACTGATGCGGTTTCGGAAACTGACACACCTAGTGGTGTGTGACACTTTTTGAGAACTTCTCTACCCTTATGGTCTGGTGGACTGGACGGAGGACTCTTTATACACACGTCTGTTCTTCGTTGTCAATCTTGACCCGTACTTTGTTACCTGACCAAGGTTTAACCCTTTCCTCACACAGTTCCGACATATAACAGTTGGACGAATAAATTGAATGTACGTCTCATGTAGTACCCTTTACGGGTCGACCTACTTCGTGTTCGACCCTAGTTCCAACGGTCCTCTTTATAGTCATTGGAGTCTATACGTCTACTGTGGTGGTAACACCGTCTTTCACTTCTCCTTGATTTCTCAGAGAACTACTTTGACTTTTTACTCTCGTTTTTTTACGAATTTTGAGTTGTAAGTTTTTTAATTCTAGTACCGTAGGTCAGGGTAGTGAAGTACCGTTATCTACCCCTTTTTTGTCTTTATCACTCTCTAAAATAAAAGAACCCGAGGTATTAGTGACGTCTATCACTGACGTCGACACTTTAATTTTCTACGAATGAATAACCTTCTCTTCGCTATTGGTTGGATCCGTCGTATAATTTTTCGTCTCTGTAATGAAACAGTTGTTTTTAGACAGATCAGTATCGATACCAAAAAAGTCCTCAGTACATACCTACACTCTCAACCTGATATTTCTTTCGACTCGTGGTTTCTTAACTACGAAAACTTGACACCACAACCTCTTCTGAAAACTCTCAGGGAATCTGACGTTCCTCTAGGTTGGTCAGGTAGGATTTCCTTTAGTCAGGACTTATAAGTAACCTTCCTGATTACGGTTTCGACTTCGAGGTTAGGAAAAAGGTGGACTACGCTTTTGACTGAGTAACCTTTTCTGGGACTACGACCCTTTCTAACTTCCGTCCTCTTCTTTCTTTACTGTCTCCTACTCTACCAACCTACTGTAGTGACTGAGCTACTCGTACTCAAACTCGTTCGAGACTCTCTACTACTACCTGTCCCTTCGGACCGTACGACACCAGGTACCCCAGGTTTCTCAGCCTGTACTGACTCGCTGACTTGACTGACTGACGGACTCCTGAGTCGCGAGAGTGTCGACCCCGGTCCAAAGTTAGAGACCAACCCCTTGATTCTAAGGTGTTTGACGTACCACGTCGGTTTTCATTCATACATCTAGCTTTACTTTATTTATGTTTTAGGGCAATCTCCTGTGAAGACGTCTGAGGTCTATCTAACCGTGACTACAGGACCGAGCAGAGTCCGACTGCTTAGTTAATAACTCTGTAACTAGCAACATTTTGGTCCAAAAGTAGAAAGAGGAATCGAGAAGAAAGAAACGTTATTCGAGAAGAGTAAACACCAGATCTTTCGACGATCAGTGGGACGTCCTAAGGGGGTGCTTACAGTGGTGAAGACGTTTCAGATATTGTCGAGTCCACACATGTGCATGTGTGTGCACGTGTGTGCGTGGTCCACTGCAGTCGGAAGTGTCAGACGGTCCGGGACCCCACCGCGAAGAGTACCGACTGGTAGGGGGACAAAGATAGAGGGGGTCGGGGAGCTAGACAGGTGTTTGAATCCTTCTTCCTCGGGGCAAAGAAGTAGAGACCGAATGATCTTGGTCCGTAACTGTCCGAGAGTCCTTTCCGACTTACTTACTTGACAGTGCCCTGCCAGTTGGGATACGTGGTCGAATCGGGTCTACCCGCCAGTCTGTAGAAAAGACCCACAAAGACACTCTAATGAAGACCTTCTCTAATCGGAAACTTAGACATCTGGGTCATTGCACCCACCCGTTACAGTTCAGGAGACTCCCGAGTTCATCTGGTTTCTCCGTCTCCTTTCCCCTTAAGAATGACAGGGGAACTCGGTCGGTAGGCAGAAGAGGACGGGACCCTGCACCCTCGAGGACCAAGAGTCCGGGAGTCTGAGACCCCGAGTGTGGTCACTGGGGACGCCAAGAGTCCGGAACCGTGTGCCCGAGCCAACTTGGTGGTCGAGAAGGTCAAGAGTTCGGACGTACACCGCCCAGTGTCCTAAAGGGACGGTTGTACTACTGTACTGTGGTTGACGGGAGTGTCTAGAGGAGTCTGTGGACGCATACGCTACCCGCACAAAGGGACCTCTGGGGATTTATTATGTGCAGTCCTCCGTGTGCACAGCCATTTTGAGCCCTACATTGGTCGTTCGTTAGTTTTACGTGTCCTTGGTCCCCTACCCACCACCCGCGACACCCGGGAGGGGGCGGACGGGTCTGACCCTTCTGCGCCCGACGAGGAGTCCTGAGAAGACAAGGGTCGTCTGCACAGCTCACCAAGAACGTCGGTGCGTGGGACGGTGAGTGCGGTACGGAGAGTCTATTTAGGGAGTATTTGACTTCGAACCCTCGTCCTTCGGGGCGGTGCGTCAACAAAACGGAGGTCCGGACTCACCTCTGCCCCACACGATCAATGGACGCCCGTCGTCCACCGTCCTTGGACCCTCATTAAGAGGAATCTGTCCCCGAGTTGACGAGGGGTGACTGACGGAGCCTTGTCGGACGACCCTGGAGGTCGGGGTCCCTCCCCAGGTCTACCTTTGCCCAGCTCCACTAACGTGGGTCCGAGGTCCCGCTGGAGTTCAGAGTCAAGACCACACGTCTTTCCCGGACCCTTGGTATCTTCTCATTCTTCCGTTCTACCGTCGTAAATTTTAAACTCTTATAGACTAACTATAAACAATTTATTTAGTATCGTAAACACCTCTTCTGGACTGACGACGAGGTCAACGGAGGTCTGGTAGTCATCTACGCTACCACCTTAGACCCGAGGAGTTGGAGGGCCCGGGTGGATAGTCGTTCAAACCCGATCTCAGTCGGTGTCCAAGTATCTATGTCATAGAAACACAATAACTAAATATTGAATTAACGTTAAACCAGTTTATTGAACCAGAACAACGACAACAAGTCAGTGATTTAACGCAAACTGAGAGACACTAGAGTACCTGACGTCGTACGGTCCGAAGGGACGGGAAGTGATAGAGGGTCAAACAGATTTGAGTTCAGATAACTCAGTCACTACGGTAGGTTGGTAGAGTAGACAAAGGGGGAAGAGGAGGACGGGAGTTAGAAAGGGTCGTAGTCCCAGAAGAAAAGGTCACTCAGTCAAGAAGCGTAGTCCTCCGGTTTCTTAACCTCGAAATCGAAGTCGTAGTCAGGGAGGTCACTTATGAGTCCTGACTAGAGGAAATCCTACCTGACCAATCTAGAGGAACGTCAGGTTCCCTGAGAGTTCTCAGAAGAGGTGGTAGTGTTAAACTTTCGTAGTTAAGAAGTCGTGAGTTTTTTTGACTTTAAAAATAACAGGTCGAGAGCGTATGTATGTACTGATGACCTTTTTAGGATCGAAACTGATCTACCTGGAAACAACCGTTTCACTACAGAGACGAAAAATTATACACGGAACCAAACGGTATCGAAAAGAAGGTTCCTCGTTCGTAGAAAATTAAAGAAGAGTGTGTACTCAAGTAAAGATTATTGGGGTTTGAATTGTTTATATGGACAAGTTGGTATCTTAACTCTTTTTAAGTAAAGTCAGGGGCTGTGGAAGGAGAACGAGGGGAGACTACTTGTTCGCAGACTACTCGGGGAGTTGTCCGTCTCGACAAGGAGTGAGTGGGGAGGGACAAGGGAGGACGTGTCGGAGGCCGGGGCAATTAGTTCCTATACCGTGGAGTATTTGGACGGCCGGGGAGGGTCGAGAGACCCAACAGCACGTCTAAATGCCTCACTGAGCCCCACTGACGAGACGTCCGTCGTCTCCAAGTATGCACCTGGTCTCGTCGTGGCCCCGCCCCCAGACACGGTCTCGAGCCCCGGTCCGGTAATTCACCTTGGTTGAGAACAGAGGTCCTGCTAGTCCTCCACCCGGCGACAGACGGAGCGGACAAACCAAGACACCGCGAAAATGAAACGGACGTCATAGTATGTGTTCCAGATTGGTTTCTGTTAGTCGCTTTCTCCACATACAAATGCTCCATTTGTCGTCTGTCAGTATGAACCTTTCAGTACTTACCCTTGTTCTACGGAGGTAGCCCACAGTGGGGGTCGTCGGCCCAGCGGGAGGTCTATGTAACGATGGGTTGGGGTCTGAACGGTCCCGTCGTCCCAGGTACGAGGACGGGAGTCGACAACACTGGAACTGGAGACCCAACGAGAACTGGGACCACGAGGGTCCTGCGACGACGTGGTCGCGAAGACCGTAGTCAACTAGGAGTGCTCGTAGGGACAGACTCTACCTCTCTTCCGAGTCCCTCTACCTCGATGTGGACAACCGTCTTAGACCGGGAAGTTGACCGTCGAGTCACGGGACACGGGGACGGGGGGACGATGCCTAGTCTCCGTGACCGACTTTTATTTGGGGAAGCGTACAACTGAGTGGGGGGCGGAACAGGGCGTCTGGGACGACCGGCTGGTTCGTCTCGTCTTGGATCAGTTCCTGGGGATGGGGTCGGGGAGTTCCGGACCGGGAACCCCTCGAGAGTCCCCTGTCACCCTCGTAGTCCTGAGGGTACCTTCCGTCGGGCGGCCGAGGTCCCACGTCCAGTGCAGGGTCTACGGGTGTGTGACCCGTCACCCGAGTCGGGGGGCAAGGACGTCAGTCTCTCCCGGGGCCGGGGGACGCGGACGCACCGAGGCTCGAGTCGAGGGCGCACCGACCACGTATCGGGCGAGTACCTGAATGTAGTTCTTTCGGCGGTCCCGCCCCGTGCCTCCAGGGTACACACGTGATCGGGAGAGGGACCCCGGTCCGTCCCGTGCTCGACAGAGGTAGGCCGTACGTCTCGGGAGGTCTCTCTCCGGTCAGGGCGAGGCCCTCGGTCCTCAGGTCTCCCCCTGAGCACCCCTGTGCACACCCCGGAGGACCCCTGTCTCGTGTCTCCACGCACACAGAAGTGGTCCTCACGGTCCGCTCCACCCCCGGTTCGTCCCTGGAGGCAGTCAACAGCCTCGACTCCCTCCAAGTCCTTCTGCTCCCGGTCGGGCCCTAGTCTCTTCACCCTTCGCGACGGGCACCTCCTTCCTCCCCTCTCGTCCCGAGTCGACGCCCGTATCGGCACCACCCCCTCACTCCCGGCAGTCGGACCGGTGCTCGTCCTGGTGCACCACCCCTCCGGTGGAAGTCCCCGCTTCCTCCCCCGTCGTCGTTCCCAGACAGACCCAAGTCTCCTCAGTAGTCCCGGTGTCCCACCCCGTGCCCAGTCGCCCACCCTGACCTGAACTCCTGTCCCACCTGTGTCGACCCGGCCGTCCGCCCTGCCCGGGCGAGTCTCCCTTGGCCTTAGACCCTCCCCCTGAGCTATCGTCACCCGCCACCTTCCCCGTCCCCTCCCGTCTGAGGGTGTGTGGACCGGTGCGTCGCCACCTTCCCTACGGGGTCTCTGGCCCAGACGTCTCGACCGGGGTCCGGGACTGAGAGGGCACGTGGAGTCGGGTGGGCCGTGACCGCGCCACCGACACTTGCACGCGGGACCACAGACCGCCGACGTCGAGGTTTGGCACCGGCCACGTCCGGTGGGTGTTTGGCCACTGAGCCAACCTGGTAGACATGTCTCTCCTGGTCAACGAAGGAGGAGGCCTGTGACTCCTGTGTAATAGGCCGGACCCTTGACCCTTCGGGGGGAGCACCAGTGGTAGACCCGAGTGACTCTTGTCTCCCACGTCCGCACGAGGGAGGCGGGGAAATCTTTCTGGTGGTTGGTCCCTGGACTGGGGAATCGGTCGCTCACGGAGCTGACGTGGGTGTCTTGGACTTACTTCTCTCTCGTCCGCACAAAGTCGAGGACAGAGGAGGGAGTGAGGGCTCTGACGGCAGACTCCCGAGGACACCCGTGAGGGCAGGAGAGCATTGGTCCGAGTCGGTTCCCACGTGGGGTTCCTACTCCGCGTGTAGGTCCCTGGGCTTCAGGAACTCGTCTTGGGGTCCCTCTGTCTCGGAGCACCACCTCCTCCACACCTCCTCGTTCCCGAGGGTACCGCCTCCCCTACCACCCGTCGGACCCCTCTCGGGGCCCCCTCGCGGTTCGTGTCCCCCTCACGGTTCGTGGCCCTTCGTCGACGCAAGTCTACCCTGGTTCCAGACTCGCCCTTCCCTCCTCCACCCGTCACGGTCTACCACCCTGAGTCTCGGCCTCCGGTCTCTCGGTCCCTCGTGGATCTCCTCCGCACCCACCCGTCGGGACTTCGAGACCCTCGTCCCTCCGGTACCCCGATGAAGGGACGGTGTCCCCTCCCCCGGCTCTTCTGGTCCCGGCGGTCGCCCGTCTCCGCCTTCCCTTGCCCCCCTGTCCGTACTCCTGTCATGTCCTCACACCAGTAACCTTCCCCGACACTCACGACCGAGCCCTGAGTTCTGCGAGTGTCCAATCCTGGGGCCCCCCGGCTCTCTCCCTGCGCCCCGGGTGCCCACGGGGTGACCTCCTCCCTTTCAGACCGGTCCTGGGAAGACCTTTGCGAAACTGGTCGACACATGTTCCAACGTGGTCAGAGGTTTGAGGAGACTACAGAGGCCTCTTTTCGTGGAACATTAATTGTTCCGCCAAAGTGACCTCAAAAGTCGAGTCGTCGAAGACTAGAGGATCCTCAACCCCTGTGCACCGCGCAACACCCACGGGTGACTTCAGAAGGACTTACTCGTCGTGGCTGCTACTAGAGGAGAGTGAGTCGACCTCGCCCCCTCCAAAGTCTGCCCGTCCTGGACGGACGGTCGAGGAACCAAATGAGGACCTACAGGAGACACCGGGCACCGGTGGCTGGTAGTCGCCGGTGGACGTGAAACGTAATCGGCCACGAGGAGAGGACGTCGGGCAATTAGTCAGAATTTATGCCCTGAATTGTGGTGGGACTCGGTGAATAGACGCTCCGGGCCCAAAGTCCGAGGAGTCGGAGGGGGGGCCCGTCCACTCCTTTAGTAATTGTGGATGGGGGTGCGTCGGGTCGATCGAAAAGACGAGATGCGTAATCAGTCTACCGGACCCGGGGCACAGACGAGGGGTTCGAGGGGGTGGGCGAAGGGTGGCGCCTGTACCTCCCCGGGTGAGTGCGTGGACTCCGAAGTCCCCGTCCATAAAGAACTGGTAGTCGTTGTCAGGCCAGTGTGTGGGGTGTCGGAAAAGTCAGGGGACCCTTCTGTGGAGACTACCTCAGATTTCTCGACCTCCGACCCAGACGTACCCGATAATCGGGTGACGGACCGCACCTGAGTGGTTGACAGGAGTCTCCCCAGAGACGACCCAGGACAGAGGTCAAAGTCTACTTGTAGACTTCGGAGTCCTCTTATGGCCGGGTCCGTTCACAGTCCTGCGAGTCGGCCCGAGGACCGGGGGTCTAGGTCCACAAAGGTACCGTTGGACGGACCCCCGTCTCCCGTCCCACCGACCAGGGGAGGACCCACCACTCACCCTGAAGGTAGACTAAGACGAGGTCGAAGTGGAGGGTCACTCTTGACGGGCCGACCCGGGACTGTGGGGTTCTCTGGGACGGCCGAACGGGGACATTCAGTGGTGTAAAACCCCCCCGAACCCCGTGTCCTACCTATGGGTCTCGGTGGACACCCGACGCGCCGGCGTCCTCGTCCTGACGCGCCTAGGACCCACGGACCACAGCTGCTCCGGTCCGACTCGACTTTGCCCGAGACCAGACCGAGACGACGCGCTGGACCCTACTCAGTAAGAAGGACCCGGCGTCACAGGGAGAGACAGACCACCCTTAAAGGTGGGGTGACTTAACAAAGACGGACTTACACTATGGACAAGTATAGTCAACTATCTTGGGTCCGACCACTACAGCAAAACTCCGACCGATTAAGACGATACAAGGCACCAGAACAGACATACGAGCCGGGTCGGCGGTCTACTCGGTACAGGGGCTCATCTACCCAGTCACGCTCAGGTGCCGACTGGTACAGGTGTCACGACCCACAGACCTGGCCCACCGAAGGGTGGGAGGTCGGTGAGGGGGGTGGGGGATGTGCGTGTGCACTAAAGTCTAACGTGGACGGAGAGAAGACGAAACACACCACAGACTTCTACACTAATGCACGAAGACCTGAGGGAGGGAAGGTCTGGAGGTCACGGTCGTAGACCATGTCTACCACGACGCTAGAACACTACCAGCTTCCAAGGGGAGGAAGGTCAAAGAACTCGGACGACGAGAAGGGCAACCTGCGGGGACGGAACCTCTCTCTCTGTGTGTGGGGACCTTCTCCCAGACCTCTGTCACCAGAGAAAGGTCTAGACAGGAGTCTCCTTAGACTAGATATTCCGCTCCCCAACGTCCTTCAGACTCCCAGACCCTAAGAGGTGCGTGGGTGATCTAGCAGGTGAGTCTTTATAAATGGTTCGTGACTGGGGGGGACAAGACACAGATTAGTGGTATTCCCGAATTTCGTTCTTCTGGACTCGGAAGGGGGGGGCTCCCGAGACAGAGGTCTTGATGGGAGTCGAACACGAATTGACCCTAAGCGACTATTCTGACGTTTTCACTACAGGGCGTTATGTGTAACGGGTCGTAGTGGGTTAAACAAGATCTTCAAGGACATCCGTTGTGTCCGTTGGAGCACATAAATTTTGTTCTAGTCAGTCGTCTGAAATAAGAGAACCCGAGGTTTTAGTGACACCTACCACTGACGTCGGCACTGTAATTTTCTACGAACGAGGAACCGTCTTTTCGATACTGTTTGGATCTTTCGTATAATTTTCCGTCTCGGTAATGAAACGGTTGTTTCCAAGTATGTCAGTTTCGATACCAAGAAGGTCACCAGTACATACCCACACTGTCAACCTGGTATTTCTTCTGACTCGTTGCTTCTAAACGACGAAGACTTGACACCACAACCTCTCCTGAGAACTCTCAGGGAGCCTACCGTCCCGCTAGGTTGGTCAGGTAGGATCTCCTCTAATCAGGACTTATAAGTAACCTTCCTGAACCACGACTTCGACTTCGAGGTTAGGAAACCGGTGGACTACACTTCTTGACTGAGTGACCTTTTCTGGGACTACGACCCTTTCTCACTTCCGTCCTCCTTTCCCTCTTTGTCTCTTACTCTACCGACCTACTGTAGTGGTTGAGTCACCTGGACTTAGACTCGTTCCAGACCCTCTATCACTTCCTGTCCCTTCGGACCGCACGACGTCAGGTACCCCAGCCTGTGTTGACTCGCTGACTTGTTGTTGTTCCAGACGTCTCCCCTTCTTTACCGTCACCAACGAATGAGTCTGAAACTTGTTACTCAGGAAAGTGTCAGGAACTCCACAGGAGGTCTAGTGGGGGTGATAGTGCTCTTTGACTGCGCAAGTCATTTAGAGGTCGTTTTTGCCGTCCCCGACGTTTTGTTCCCCAAACCAAAAGGCAATGAGGACTGACGGTTCACTGTGAGCTCGTCCCGACTGGACGTCCCCCACCAGTCCTCCCCCAGGACGAAGAGAGACGACCCGGGGGGAAGAAGGGGACCTGTCGCCACTGTACCTCGGCACGACTCCCGCGGAATGAGGTGTCCTAGTGTGGCTCTCCACAGTGGCGGCCTTCCCCGGGACACTTTCTTGGTGAACTGTTCGTGCCCCGCAGGCCTCCGTGAGTGTCGTAAAATCGACACGAAGGCTGCAAAGTCGAGGTTACTATTGTCCTGTTTCATTGTGTTCAGTCCTCCTTCGGAACGAGAAGGTTTACGGCGGCACACCCCATTGTGGTCTCTCGACAGGCGTGTGGACGGCAAAGGAGAATTAGGTGCGTCGACTCCAGTATAAGAAATACTTTTCTTACTTTTTTATACGTCCTTCCTTCTTGCGGAACTCTCTAGGTCTCTTTATGTTCTTCGCTTTCCAGAACAGAAATTGAGCTTTCGTTAATCTTCTTTAATTTTGTTAATCTCGTCTTCCGTCGTTTAAATTTGTGTCTTCTGACTATTTCTTTTTAGTTGTTCCGACTTTAGTCCAAGAAACTTTTCTGGTTATTTAAACTGTTCGGAGATCGGTCCGATTGGTTTTTTTTTTTTTTTCTCTCTGTGTGTGTTTAATTGGCTATCATCTTTACTTTCTGCCTAGCAGAGATGACCAGAGGACGTGAAGTCTTCCTACTATTTTCTTGTAAACTTGTTGAGAAGTGAGTGTTTGAAGAACGGACATTATTTCGTCAAGTGAAAGAATCTTCTGTTCTCTCTACGGAGAGAAGAAAATAGGTTTTCGTTTCACTTGAACCAAACACCAAAAGTAGGATTCTTTTCTCTGTCTGTCTGTCTGGATTATGTGAAGTGTTTTTAATTGAGTTTCACCTAGTATCTCAATATATACATTTTACGTTTTGATGTTTTAAAAATCTTATAATGTATCCCCCTTTTAGATCCGTCACAACCGAAACCACTACTCAAAAATCTATATTGTGGTTTTCGTGTTAAGTATTATCTTTTTGACTATGATCCGAAATAATTTTAAAATTTTGAAGATGAAAATGTTTCAGTAATAATTGTCTTACTTTTCTATTGTTGTCTAACTTTCCTTTTATAAACGTTTTGTGTGTAGACTACTGAATGTAGGTTTTGTTTTACATGTTTCTTATGGATTTTGAATTTTCATTCTTTTTCAAGTTAAAATTTCTTCTGTCTTTTTAGATTTGGAGAGTACTTTAGTCTACATGTCTACCTTTTAGTCGTATATTTTTCCCCGAGTATAGGAAACAGTGACCTCTCAAAATCTGACTTTATCGTTTCTCTACGGTGTTGTGTCGACACACAACGAGTCGGGGACTCAGCACGTGTTGAGAAGCCCTGGGGTACCTGACGTGCGGTCCGGAGGGACAGGGAGTGGTAGAGGATCTCAAGTAGGTTCAAGTACAGGTAACTTAACCACTACGGTAGGTTGGTAGAGTAGGAAACGGCGGGAGAAGAGAAAAACGAAGTCAGAAAGGGTCGTAGTCTCAGAAAAGACTACTCGACCGACAAGCGTGGTCCACCGGTTTCATAACTTTCAAGTCGAAGTCATAGTCAGGAAGATTACTCATAAGTCCCAAGAGGTCATTGTGGCAAGTTTTCGTAGTTAAAAAGTCGCGAGTCGGAAGAAATACCAGGTTGAGAGTGTAGGTACGTACTGATGACTTTTCTAGTATCTTAAATGATATACCTGGAAACAGTCGTTTCACTACAGAAACGAAAAATTATACGACAGATCCAAACATTATCGGAAGGAAGGTTCTTCGTTCGTAAAAGGTTAAAGTACCGACGTCAGTCTCTCTTACCGACTTTAGGTTTTTAGATTGTTAGGGTTTACGACTAGTCCTATGTCTCGTTTTCCTTGAATGTAAGTAATAACCACTTTTACGTTTTACCACGTCGGTAAACCTTCCGTGAGGTCTCCAAAGAGTGTTTCGATGTCAGAATGGTATGCTCCGTCGTTCCTACGAGGAACCTTAGGTGTGTTGACCTTTGACTACAGGTGTGTTTTGGATTTGTGTTTATAAATATCTTTGAAATAAATATTAACGGGGTTTGGTCTTAGTCGGTTCTACAAGAAGTTTTTCATTTACCTATTTGTTTGGCATGTAGGTATGTTTACCTATAATAAGTCGTTGTTTTTATTTACCAGATAGTTTGGTACTTTTCTGTCCCTCCCTGAAATTTCCCATAAGGATCTAGTTTCTTCCGTCAGACCTTTCGGATGTGTGACATACTGAAGTTGCTGTACTGTAAGGTCTTTTCCGTTTTGGTACACTCTCATACCACCGACGGTCTTCAAACCCCCTCCGTCCCTCCCACTCATCCACTTTCCGTCCCCTAAAAGTCCCGTCACGTCGACAATCGTACGTTGACGTTACAGTCTGTGTACCGCAACACGTGAACACTTTTTGATCTTTGAAGGATTGGGTCTCACTTGACATTACCTATGATTAAATTTTTGTTGACAAATCGTTGACCTCCTTAGGGTCCCCTTTTTACGTCTGAAACTATTCTCTTGTTTTCGTATAATATTTATATACTTTGTTGGAACGACTTCCCACCACTCTTTCCCGACTGAATTCCACCCTTTATTTACCTCGGACACTCTGGTGTCGCTTTCCCCGACGCACCTCTCTTCCCCGGAGACCGTACGACCACCCTTACGGTTAACCACGTCGGTGATACCTCTAGTCGTACCTCCAAGGACCTTTGATTTTTATGTTGACGGCGTACTGGGCAGTCAGGGTGAGGATCTGTATTAGGACTCTCTTGGTGTCGCTTTTTCTGAGCACACAGGGATCTGTATTAGGACTCTCTTGGTGTCGTTTTTTCTGAGCACACAGGGTTACAGGTGACGTCGAGAGAAATGTTATCGGTCCTATACCTTCGTTGGATTTAGTTGTCTACTTACCTATTTCTTCCGTACCGGGCATATGAGTTACCTTATGATGAACCGGAATTTTTCCCTGTTTTGACCCAATAAACATCTCTGTACCTACTTGGATCTCTCACAGTACACCCTACTTCATACTTTCTCTTTATGTCAACAACATATAATTGCGTATGTACACCTTAGAATTTTTTTCCATGTCCACTTGGATAAACCGTCTTTATCTCCGTGTCTGTGAACGAGGAACCTTCTTTTCGATACCCTTTGGATCTTTCGTATAATTTTTCGTCTCTGCAATGAAACGGTTCTTTCCAAGTATGTTAGTTTCGATACCAAAAGGGCCATCAGCACATACCCACACTGTCAACCTGGTATTTCTTCTGACTCACTGTTTCTTAACTACGAAAACTCGACACCACAACGTCTTCTGAGAACTCTCAGGGAACCTGACGTTCCTTTAGTTTGATCAGGTAGCATTTCCTCTAGTCAGGACTTATATGTAACCTTCCTAACTACGACTTCGACTTCGAGGTTATGAGATCGGTGGACTACGTTTCTCGACTGTGTAATCTTTTCTGAGACTACGACCCTTTCTGACTTCGGTCCTCCTCTTCCCCCGTTGTCTCCTACTCTACCAACCTACCGTAGTGGCTGAGTTACCTGAACTCAAACTCGTTCGAGACCCTCTGTGACCTCCTGTCCCTTCGGACCGTACGACGTCGGGTACCCCAACGTTTCTCAGCCTGTGCTGACCCGCTGACTTGTTGCTCTGAGTCTACATCTCCTGTCTATACGTCTGTGCCTCTCCCTTCTTCTCCCGCCGTGGACCCCCCAATCCTCGCTGTATGCGTCCGGTGGTCGACTCTCTGTCCATCGACGGCACGTCGCGTCCCCCGAGTCGAGCCACGGGACACTGGATCTCTCCACCCTCCGCCCCTCCCTCCCTCCCCCCAAGTTCTCCCGTCCCTATACATGTGTATATCGACTAAGTGAAACGCCATGTCGTCTTTAATTGTGTTGCGACATTTCGTTAATATGAGGTCATTTTTCTGTTGTTCGCTTTTTCTTGGCCCATTTTCATGGTATGAGTTATTTTGCATGGGGGTACTCCTATGCCAATTGTAAAACTACGAGAAAGGAGTTAGACGTCCTTGACTTAGCAACTCATTTCTCTACCACCCTCGGTGAAGAGTGACAACCTCGACTTTAAATATCGAGTCGTTCCTCTCGTCTCATTTTACTGGGGACTCCGTGACCCAACGACAATCTCTTAGTCATCTTGAGCACGATTGGATCATGTGCATGTCTGCCGATGTGTCTCTTTGTGCACACGTGCACATATATGGACCCGATCCTGTGTATGTATGGGAGCGAGACGGGTAACAACAAACGACAAGTCTACGATACAAGACAGGCTGACATTGGGGTACCTGACGTCGTCCGGTCCGAAGGGACAGGAAGTGACAGAGGGTCTTAATCGAGTGCAAGCACAGGTAGCTCAGCCACTACGATAGATTGGTAGAGTAGCGGACGGTGGGGGAAGAGGAAAACGGGAGTTAGAAAGGGTCGTAGTCTCAGAAAAGGTTTACTAAGTCGAGAAGGGTAGTCCACCGGTTTCACAACCTCGAAGTCGAAGTCGTAGTCAGGAAGGTTACTGATAACTCCCAACGAAAGGAAATCCTACCTGACCAAACTAAAGGAACGACAGGTTCCCTGAGCGTTCTCTGAAGAGGTCGTGGTACTGAACTTTGGTAGTCAAGAAACCGTGAGTGGGACGAAAGACCGGTTTGAGAGTGTAGGTATGTACTGATAACCTTTCTGGTATCGAAACTGATATGCCTGGAAACAGCCGTTTCACTACGGACACGAAGCCCGATTTTCTGTTCTAGGGGAGTACGTCCTTTGTGTCCGTCGTCGGTCTAGCACCAAAGAGTATGGTAAGAGGTTACTTTCCCCGGTCTGAGGAATCTTTTCACCGACTAGGATCCTGAACCCGTCCTTTATATGTTCTATTTGGACCTCTTCTTTCACTCTTTCTCTTTCTATCCTTTTTCTTCCGTTCGTTCTTTATTTCTCTCTTCCCTCAGATTCCCTTATTCTTGAATCCAAGTGGGTCTATGGATGTGTGGCTATAAGTGTCGTTGCGCAGTACGGAGTAACGGGTTTGAACCTACGTTGGTTCTCCAGGGAGTCATCCACCTACCTTTTCATTCGACTCCAGGTAGGTCTGTCACCTTATAATGAGTCGTGACTTTTCTTTACTCCGAAGGTTGGCACTTTTCTGTATTTCTTTTAAATTTACGTGTGATGAGTCACTTTCGTCGGTCAGACTTTTTCCTAGTAAAAACATATACGAGATACCTCAGTTGACATACTGTAGGACCTTTACCTGTTTGATACCTCTATCATTTTTCTACTCCCCAACGGTCTCCGACCCCCTCCCTTCCTACTGTTCTTTCTCGTGCCTCCTAGAATCCCGCCGCTTTGGTAGGACATGCCGTGACGTTACGATCTGCGCACAGTAGTGTGCAAACAGGATTGGGCACCTTTCGTGTTGTGTCTGTCACTCGTCCTTCCATGCGGTGTCTGGGTCCCCCTGCCACTGCGCACTCGCATCCACGCGGTCGACATCGTCTCCACGGGAGACGTCCCTGTACGACTGTTGCCCCCTCCCGGGCGGACACGCACTCCTCCTTCGTGGCCCACACACTCTGTAGGGGCACAGAAGGGGAGTGGTGACGACACTGGACCTTTGACCAGGTTTTTGGGTTTCGAAATTTGGACTCGATTGTTATGTTTTATAAAATACAATTATTTGATTTTCAATTTTGAACTTTTCCTTCCTTCCCTCCTCTTGTCCGTGAAGAAGGTTCCGACGACGTCCAAATTTGTTGAGTCACCTCTGTCTCCCCTCGCACCACAGTCCACGAAATTCGTGTGCATGAGACCACCGACTAGGAACCTACCTCTACAACCCCCTCCACCGCTCAGGAACAAATTCGACTCGACTCAAGTCTGGGAGGGTACGTCGGGACTGTCTACCGACCCCTGGATCTCGGAGCACCCCCCCCAGTGTCGTTTACACTGGGTCATTGATTCGGAGTCTCATTTGCTCCCCGCTCAGGGAGCCACAGGGCTCGAGTGGGACATTGACTTCGGGAGTAGTGTGACTTAAAGTCCCGAGAAGACAGGCAGGTCTCAAAGAGAAGGAGTCGATAACAGTAGACTTCAGTCCAGTAAGGTCCAACACCCCGACTGACACGTACCTTCCTGCAAATCGTCGTAGGGTCCGGAGGTGGGTAACCTCCGGTCGTGGGAGGTCCAGCCCTGTCGGTCTACAGTCGGTCACAGGGGACCTCCGTCTTCTCGGGGTTCGGTTCTTGGAGGTAGGCGACTCTCCCTGACAAGTAGAAACTGAGATACAGAGATCCCGGGTCGTGTGTCCTCCACGAACGAATCCTGGGTCGTGTGTCCTCCACGAATGATTTCCCTTTGGAGGTCGGACGGACGTAGTCCGCGGCACACGTCATAACGTGTGAGTAATCCAGCGACCGGGACGTGTTGGCGGACACCCCTCCCGAGGCTCTTTTACTCTGGCTCCTTTACTTCTGCGTCGTCCACCCCGGTGTACGGGCCCCACAGGGTCGGTCAGCCGTCGCCATAGGTGTGATTTGGAGCACGAGACGAGGTAGGCGGACCGAATCGACTCGGGCCACGGTGAAGGACACCGTACCCCCATTTGGGATGAAAATTTCCGTACCGCGATTGTGTACGAAGGACCCCTTCCAGTCCGTCGAGAACAAAATGGCCCTCGAAGTTCTACCGACCGAAAAGACCCCTTCCTATCTTTCTGACTGAACTTGCAATCCTTTCGAACCCCTTTTACTTGAGACTACTGGTATGCTTTTATCCTGGGGTTTCTTCGGTGACGGTCCTTTTCTCGGGTCTACCTTGTCCTGAGCCCAAGACCCTACTACCTCTGTACTTAACGTCATGCAAAGTTTTTTTTTTTTTCTCAAACGAGAAGAGGAAAGTAGCTTCATGCCTACTAGTCTCCTACTTAGCACAAACCTCTTGGTTTTACTACCTTAATCCGAAAGGACGTCGTAACGCCTGACCTAGACCCCTTCAAATGGAGACGTGCGGTACACTTGAGAGAGGGGTCGAGAGTCCCTCTGCGTACAGTCAAGACGTGTAAGGGACCCTCTCCGAAGGAAGACGTCTTCACGAGACACGGACTCTCCGATGTGAGCCCGGGGTAAGAGGGTCCTCGACACGACTCGAGTACCTAGTACCGAAGAGTCCGCGGTGCCACCATTTCTCGGGAGGACGGTTACGTCCTCTGCATTCTCTGCGCCCAAACTAGGGACCCAGCCCTTCTAGGGGACCTCTTCTCTCACCGTTGGGTGAGGTCCTAAGAACGGACCTCTTAGGGTACCTGACTCCTCGGTCCACCCGATGTCAGGTGTCCTACCGTTTCTCAACCTGTACTGACTTCGCTGAATCGTGCGTACCTAATATTATGATCACTGACAGACACCACTCTAAGCAGGAAAGGGACTCTCTGACTCTTACTTCCGTCGGTCAATGTTCGTCCGTGGCAAAAGAGGATTTACTCCCGTCCTCCGCACTACGATTCGTTGGAGAGCCAAGACCACGCAAGGGGTCGACTGCCTCGGTACTTGAGTGGACGGGCTACGATTCTACGGTCACTGAAGTCTTCCAAAGCACCCACGGGAGGGCCCTACCTAACGTAACAAGAGGTGTGAGTCACAAGGTCTTTATGGACGTGAGTACTCGTTTAGGATTGTTCTAGAGGTCGATCTGGAAGCCACTACCTTAAACGGGCTTCTCCCTCTTCTTTTTACTTACTCGATAAGAGAATTGACCCAGAGGGGGTCGGGTCCTAACCGTACTCCCGGGGTCCGGGTAACCAAGGACCCTGGACTGCCGAGACGTCGACCTTCCCCCGGGAACAACAGGTGCGCGAGGGTCCTGCGTGGACACGACTCGAGACACACCGAGGTCACACGGGGGGTGTGTGGGCCTTCCGGCCCGGGAGGGACCAGAACTCAGACAACTCCTTCGCCTCCGCTCCTCCCGCCTACACGTGGCTCCACCTCTCTTCCAGTCCGACCTTTTGTAGGTCTTTGCTCCGTTTTGCACAGCCCCCGGTCTCTGGGCGTCTCGGTCCGTCCACGGGGCCCGCGTAGACAGGGTCGGCACCGTAGCACCGCCGGTGACTTCGACTTCGGAGGTCCCCAGAGTGAACTCTAAGGTTCCTATCCGGCAGGAAGGACTTGACTTAGAGTCGACATAGGTATGGGAGTGTTTCCTCTCACGATCCTACACCATTTTGGACTCAGCACCCTAACACACACACACAATTAAAGAGTCTACACAGACTGAGAAACGTTGGGGAGACAGGTACCCTAAGAGGTCCGTTCTTCTGACCTCACCCATCGGTAAGGGAAGAGCCCCCTAGAGGGTCTGGGTCCTACCTCGGGCCCAGAGGACGTAACGTCGGTCTGCGAGAGGGTAGAGTCGGTGGTCCCTTCAGGCACTAACACGTGTTCCTAGCAGTGTGAGTACTGTCGTACCCGACAGAGAGGACGCTCAAATACGAGGTGTTCCAAGACGTAACGACACAGGAGAAACGACTCACAGTGTATCTGCGGCTCCACGAGTCACTTACGACCACTTCTCTTCCTTCTCGTTCCGTGTGTCGGAGGACGGAGACTCGGGGATCGTAGGAGGTCCGCGGGGATGGGGTGGAACGAGTCGCCGTCTAGTTCCAAGATGGTGGCTGTTCCCGACATTGGTCGTACCACTCGCGCGTCCCCGAGACGAGTTTCCTGGTCGTTGTCTCAGTCACAACCAGGGCAGTGACTAGTGGTACCCAAGTCCGTGTAGGGAGGGACGAGTCCCGGGACAAACGTGTTTCTACCCCGACGTAGTCCGGTCACCGAAACCAGACACACGGGGTTTTCGAGATCCACAAAGGGACGAGAGGGTCACTTTTCCTCCTTCTCCTTACTCGACGAAGAAGGGGGAAGGACTCTTGTTTCTGCTGCTTCTCGTGTCACTCGTCCGGACTTGAAGGGGTCGCAAAAGTGAAATGGACGAGGACAGAGACGTACAGACCTGGATTCAAACGAAAAGACGGGGGATTGCGGCGTCCTCGACACAGAGCGAGGCGGCAGGAAACGATTGGGAGTCTTGTGAAGGAAGTGGCACAATGTGTGGTCTTCCTTCCGGTGTCTCGGTGGCTGGACGGCCTGAGGTAGTGACCCAATGACTGTGGTCGGACACCGACAAAAACTGTTCTGGTATCGTGGAAACAAGGAGCAGTGACTGGGTCTGACAGTCGGGAGCAGTATATATTTGGGGATCGGAGGAGCCTCCTCCCCGCGCCAAGAACTCCGTCCTGGAATGACGAGACGGGGGGAGAGGTAGTCGACTCTAAATTTCGGTGGAAAGACAATGGAGGTTTAACACAGAGACACACAAAATAAGCCACCCGTCTCTTTCGGTTCTAAAACCGGTCGTAGTAGTGGTTCTTGAACTCCAGTGGACTCGGTAAGGTGACAAGGAAGGACAACACGCGTCGAAGACTCTTTCTACGACGACCTTACTCTTCTTCGAAGTAAGGGTCGGGGGAGAGGTGAGATGGATACCACGTGTGTACACACGTAGTATCTGAGCGACCCTCCTCTGCTCTCAGGAGCACCCTGTCAGTGGCGTAACAGAGGGCGTCCTGTAGCCCTTAAGGTGTGCCCTGTCGAGACGGAAGGTCCCTCCGGGCACAGAGGGGCCCGTCACCTCGGGAGGACCCTCTTACTCAGAGGGGTCTTGTGTCTGCAGGGGTGGTGGATGGCGACTCCGTCATGGACGGCCGAGACAGAGAGTGTGCGATTTCAAAGATAGTATTTGCGCGTAGTGGTAACAAAAACGTAGCTCTATGTGTCGGAGCCATCATCTAATAAAAACTTTCGAATCACGTACGATTTAATGAAGTCAGTACAAACCGAGAAACACTGGGGTACCTGACACATCGGAAGGTCCCATGGGACAGGTACCCTAAGAGGTCTGTTCTTGTGACCTCACCCAACGGTAAAGGAAGAGATTCTAATCATGATTTATGATTGACGTAAAAGAGTAAAATTAAAAAAGGGTGAGATGGTTCTTTTTAATTATAAGTAAGATACATTAGACCCGGGTGAAGACACTGATCGGGCGTACAGTCATGTTTACCGAAACAAAGAGGACGACTCAGAAGTCTTGGTTCTAGGTCTTTTTCTCCCGCTCAATTCTGAATAAAATACTTCGCATAACTTGTTTTTCTATTGATTAAAATTCGACTTAAACTTTCATCCCTACTCTCTTCCACTCCCTTTAGACTTTCATCCCTACTCTCTTCCACTCCCTATAAAAGAAGGTCTTCGTTAAATACTTCTCAAAATTAGGTATAAAAAAGGGGTTTACAAAATCTTTCTCCCTTTTAGAGTCGGACTTGAAGTCCTATGACACTCCCTCAGAGTGAAGGTCGACACTATAGTAGTGTTCTTCCTCCGAAAGGGAAGTCCGTTTTCGATTTGTTTATGTATTTTTGTTTTTGTGGAATAAGGCCTGTAACCTGAGTCCTGACAGTAGACACTTTCTTCCCCTGATTCATACTCGTCGCTCGGAATAGCGGGGAGACTTATCTACCGACTTCCGTGAAAGACCAGACGCCATGTCCCTGTCTCCCCGTCAGAACGACGTCACCACTCTTTCTCTAGGCTCGAGGTCTTCAGGCTCGTTCGTCTCAGACGACCCGTCTCTTGGTCTCTCTTTTTTCCTACGTGTCTCTTTCTCGACGTTTGGAGTTTCCACAGGTGAATCCGGAGAACGTAATTCGAAGAATACACGTCTTATTTTGGGGTGTGCCGTCCGTTTGTATAAGACCTCCGTCTTTTGAGTCTCCTAATCCTTACAAACTCAAGACTAGGTGGTTTCACCTATCTTGAACAACTTGTAGAACCCCCACTTCCGATTAACTCTAGGAGGGGTTGTTTCCAATATACCTAATTTACCTGGGCGTTCGTCGAGGTTACGGACTGTTTTGTTGGAAGTAAGAAATTTCCCTCTCACGGGTCGTCACACAGTAGTGTTTCGGGTCATTGACTAGAGGTGAAGGAGTCCGCACGCCTAAGGAAGTAGTCTCTCGACGTCAAAGGGAGGGTGTGTAGAGTGTGGGCGAAACAATCCAAATATGGTTCGTAAAGTGCCCCACGCCCGTCACGGTTGTGTTTACGATGACATAAAAATTAAAGTTTAAGGGGAACAAGTGACGCCCAGATATCCTTTCGCCAACTGAAGACGAATAATTGCCCGTAAGACGTCGCAATGATTCCAGTGACTTAAGATTGTCAAACACGATTTAAGAATACTTAAAAGATATAACTGTTAGTATAGTAGACAATTGTTTCTGTTAAAGTAAAAAAAGTAAAGGAACCCTCACACACACAATGACGTAATCAAATCTGAACTTCATGTTAAAACTTTTCTTCACCCTTCTCCCTTGTGACCGGGACAAAGGTTAAAATCACCATTTTAATGACACTTCACAAGACAATCGAAAAAATCCGTAAGAAATGGTTCGACTCGTTGAGGGGAGAACCGGACCAATGGCCCTCAAAAGTCGTACCTACGCACCGCAACAACGAAATCAGCGATTTAGCACAGACTGAGAGACGTTGAGGTCCAGACATTCGGTGGTCCGAGACGTCCGGTGTCCTAAAGGGTCTGTTCTTATGACCTACCCAACGGCACGGGAGGAGGTCCCCTGGGAGGGCTGGGTCCATAGCTTGGGTGCAGAGGGGGTAGCCGTCCGTCCGGGAAATGGTGACTCCGTGGACCACAATCTAAAACAATTCACGAAAGAGATATAGAGGCCTACGAGGGTTCGTACACCAAAAAGAAAAAAATCCGACAACTACACTACTCGATGTAATTTCTTTAAGACCCATAGACAGTAGGTTAAAGTATTAGTATAAACGTGGAAAAGTCGAGTAGAGATTGAGAAATACTAGTCATAGATGGACAACAAGACATAGTCCGGGAAGGTAAACCCTAAAAATTATCAGGACCTCATCCAAACCCCAGTGAGTCCTTACTCTAAACCTCACAGGCCAGCCACGGAAACGGAAGGACGTGGAAAATTTGGTAACGAAAGTACACGTTGCGACCGCTACGAGTCGGGACTCGTCAACCTTATGGCCTCTCCCCAAATGGGCCGAGGTTGTCTGACCCTTCCCCTCTCTCATGGTAGTCTCGTAGACTTGCGCGAGGTCTTAGACCCCGCGAGACACCCACAAGACAGTCTTCGGACCAGTCTGCGTCCCCCGCGTTAGGACGTGGGTGAGGACCGGGCACGGGGGAGTACGAATCGGAGTGCGGACGTCCTACTCGGGGGACGTCCTACTCTGTGTCGAAACGACCAGCTTCGACGAGAGAGGAAGGTCAACTTAGTCCCTCCTCCCCTGCTACCCCACTACTCAGTGGATACGGAATGATATGGACGGGATGTGGAGTCGAGAGGGACGCACCTCGATGGTGGACACCCTGCCCCGTCACCCCGACATAATCATTATGTAGGGGGAAGACGTGACCTTACCCTGGGGGGTGACGTCTCCCGCCCTCACGGGGGGCGTGGAGTCCGTCTCGGAGAGCTGGGAAGGGACGGGACACTACGAAATAATCGTCGATAAAGACCTCTGGACCAAAAGAGGATGAAATAAAAGATCAGGACAAATACCCGACCTCCACTCTCCGTGTGAGAAACCATTGAGCCTCCGTAAGTACAAACGAAAGATGAATCTTTGTAAACGTTCTTGTGGTGTCTCCGACCGACGTTACCTTAAACGTCTCTAAATCAGAGTAGGGACCTCCTGCCGTACCGTTGGACGAGGTCATAAGACCGGACCTTTTAGGGTGCCTGTCTCCTCGGACCACCCGATCTCAGGTACCCTAGCCTGGCTCAGCCTGCACTGACCGGTGAAGTGATAAGTGATAAAGTGACAAGTGAAAGTGAAGTGATAAGAGCAGGTCGACGGGGAGTTCGACCTACCGGAGCACCCGAGTGGGGCGAGTGTGACACTCCTCCTCTAGTTCCGGGTTAGTCGTGCCTTAGAACGAGTTGTGAGGGATTAAAAAGTTTGGTTCTGAGCCTAGTGGAGAAGGACTAAAAAAGGGAAACGTTATGGTGGACGAGGTTTATTGCACTAAATAAAGATGGTACGTGTGAACCATACAGTAGATTCATCTTTGAAGGAAGGACTTCCCTAATGCTAAGGTTTGTAACCCTTTGTATGTCGTTCGACCGTAAAGGTGTGTATTCCGTCCTACGTCCGGTCCGAGTGGGCCTACGTCCTCCCACGGAGTTCGACGGAGGGGTCGCGTCGTCGGCAGACGGGTGGCGCCCGGAGGTCGGTTTCCGGCGACGGAGACGAAAAGGACTATGTGTGTGCTGTAGGCGCCCGACTCCGCCGTCGGGTCTATCTGTGGTTCGTGTTCTACGGATCAAAGATGCACGCATTTCCTTCTCCTTGACGAGTGAATCTTTCGAGTTAGATGGACTGTGCAATCCAAAAACTATGAAAATCAAGAGATCAAAAGGATTTACAAATCACGCTAATTCGGTTTGAGTGTGTCAGGTCGTTAAATTTTAACCTCGACACTTTTACGCTCGGAACCAAAAAGGTGA
This sequence comes from Capra ibex, assembly GCA_006410555.1. Classification (NCBI taxonomy): domain Eukaryota; kingdom Metazoa; phylum Chordata; class Mammalia; order Artiodactyla; family Bovidae; genus Capra; species Capra ibex. The sequence goes on from SJYO01054996.1 coordinate 1,128,186, forward strand.
AAAGGTCCTTGACCTCTCAAAGTTTCGGAGTCTGTTATTCGATATATGGCACTTTCTATTTTACATCTTTCCACATGTTTAGTTAAACATTTAATCTGTCACGAATCCTCATGAGTAAAAGTCTTTTAAAACTCCGATCATCTTTCTTAAACACACGTACACAACCGTCATACCTATACCCTTCTTAAAGTTTCATTTTCATACGCATTGTGAATCTTCAGTTCTTAAAGAAGTAACCGGATTCTTGTAATTTTCAATATGTTTACTCAAACAAAAATTTACTAGTATAGACTATACGAATTTTCTATCTTTGAGGAAGGGGGTTTATTAAAACTGGTTAAAAATTTTTATCAAAACCCTGTTTTGGTTCAAAAATCGCGGAGGAGGGTTTTTATAAGAACTGGATGTGTTCAGACCGACATAAGTCGGGGTTCGTTTCGATATTTCTTAGTGTAAGAAGGGGCCGGGACTTCCTGTAGACCGGAAGTCTCTTTCTGTTTATAGTATACTATTACGAATATACACCTTAGATTTTTTTTTTACTATCTTTACTTCATTAAATTTTTTGTCTGAGTGTATCTTTTATTTAAAACCAAAAGTTTCCCCTTTCCCCCTCCCTATTTAATCCTTAATTGTACATGTGTGACGACACGTATTTTATTCCGAAGGGTCCGTCGTGATCGCCGCTTCTGGGGCGGGCTGTCACGTCCTCCGACTTCTCCCCGCCTGAGGTAGGGACCCATCCCCTCTCGGGGGCTCTTCTCGTGTCGTTGGGTGAGTTCGTAAGGACGGACCTCTTAGGGCACCTGTCCCCTCGAGCCGTCCGACGTCAGGTATCCCAGTGTTTCTCACCTTGTATTGACTCCGTTAATCGTGCGTGTACACGTACATATTTTATTTGTTGTTCCTGGATGACATATCGAAATGATATAAGTCACAGAATATTATTGGACGTTACCCTTTATTAAACTTTTAATTATACACACACACACACATATTGACTTAGCAAAACGACATATGAACTGTGAATATGTCATACCATTTAGTTGATATGAAGTCTCTTCTCATTTGTTAAAAAATTTTTTATTGACCGGAAGACATCTACGAGGTAGAAGAGGCGTCCGGCGGGTGGGTGCGGGAGGGTAGGTCACCGTCGAGGCGGAAGTCCCCGACCACTCCTCAGTCGGACACCCGACTGGTGGTGGGCTTCAGTGCGAGTACGAAGCGACTCTAGTGTCGCGTCCACAGTAGGACGGGTGCTCGCAGTGAATCCTGCAGAGAAACAGGTGGAGGAAGGAGGTCTGCGTTGGTCACAACCCGTCCCTCCACCAAGTCCGTCGCCCATCCGGCTCTCCTCCCTCCCCGCGTCCTCTCCCTCCTTTGGCGTGCCTGTTCCTGGAATCCCTTCTCCGACGCAAACCTCCCTTCCGGCCGAGGAGAGAGTCCTTCTCGCAGGAGGGCGCCTTGGAGCCACCTCTCAAGAGGCCGGAGGACGGGGAGAGGGAGGCGGACCTCGAGGGGGCAACCACGACGAGGAGTGGGGTCTGAAGGCCACGACGACAAACCAGTAGACGGAGGAGGGGGGAAGGGGTGACTGTTCCTGGCGCGGCTCTAGTGTAGACACTGAGGGTCTTCGGTTCTACCTCTTTGTTTGATTGACGGGTACCTCCCTGTCTACCCATTTCTGCACCGTACGGGGAGGCCACGCTATAACAGGTCTGTATTTTTCCTTCCCTGAGACGGTAAACGTTGTACCTACTCGAACTCCCGTAACGTGATTCACTCTATTCAGTTTCTGTCTATGGTGTCCTAGAGTGAATATACACCTTAGATTTTTTCCCCCTTTTTGGAGCGTCTTTGTCCCTTCTCCCCCTGAAGAGAAGAGACCGTCGGGTCATCAATTCTGACGGAACGTCACGTCCCCACTCCCAAGTTGGGGACCAGTTCCTCAAATCTAGGGTGTACTGATTACCAGTTGTTTCTTCTGTTTCGTTTTTTTATTTTTGTATTTTATCTTCGTTTTTATAAAATTTTTTATCTTCCTAGTGTTATTTGACACCTTTTAAGACTTTCTCTACCCTTATGATCTGGTGGACTGACGGAGAACTCTTTGGACATACGTCCAGACCTTCGTTGTCAATCTTGACCTGTACCTTGTCTGACTAAGGTTCATCCTTTTCCCCATGGAGTTCCAACATATAACAGTCAGCCAAATAAATTGAAGATACGTCTCATGTAGTACTCTTCACGACCTGACCTACTTAGTGTTCGACCTTAGTTCTAACGGCCCTCTCTATAGTTATTGGAGTCTATACGTCTACTGTGGTGGGAATACGGTCTTTCACTTCTCCTTGATTTGTCGGAGAACTACTTTCACTTTCTTCTCTCACCTTTTCAGTCGAATTTCAAGTTGTAAGTCTTTTAATTCTAGTACCGTAGACCAGGGTAGTGAAGTACCCTTTATCTACCTCTTTGTCATCTTTGTCACCGACTGAAATAAAAAGACCCGAGGTTTTAGTGACGCCTACCACTGACATCGGTACCTTAATTTTCTCGGAACGAGGAACCTTCCTTTCAATATTGATTGGATCTGTTGTATAATTTTTCGTTTCTGTAATGAAACAGTTGTTTCCAGGTAGATCAGTTCCGATACCAAAAAGGTCATCAGTACATACCTACACTCTCAACCTTACGCTTCTTTCCACTCGCGGTTTCTTCACTACGAAAACTTGACACCACAACCTCTTCTGAGAACTCTCAGGGAACTTGACGTTCTTCTAGGTTGGTCAGATAGGATTTCCTCTAGTCAGGACCCACAAGTAACCTCCCTGAATACAACTTGGACTTTGAGGTTATGAAACCGGTGGACTACGTTTCTCGACTGAGTAAACTTTTCTGGGTTGAGCAAACTTTTCTGGGACTACGACCCTTTCTAACTCCCGTCCCCCTCTTCCCCTGCTGTCTCCTACTCTACCAGCCTACCGTAGTGGCTGTGTTACCTGTACCCAAACCCACCTGAGGTCCTCGACCACTACCTGTCCCTCCGGACCACATGACGTCAAGTACCCCAGCGTTTCTCAGCCTGTGCTAACTCGCTGACTTGACCTGACTCTTCGTTTTTAAGTCATTTCTGAAATTTTTTAATTGGTGTAGTTTTTGTTTTCCCTTACCTCTTCTGTAAACGCTAACGGTCTCCACCCCTTCCACCAGTTTTCCATCTTTGAAAGTCAACATTCTATTGATTCAGGATCTATTGATTCAGGAATCCTCCCGAACCACTGACACCAATTGTGATAACACAATTGTTATTGACATATAGACTTTCAATGAATCTGTCATCTAGAATTTTCAAAAGTAGTAACCTTTTTCTAAGTATTGACACACTCCAGTATCTGCAATCGATTTGAATAGTACCAATGGTAAAGTGTTATCTTGTAACATGTGTAATTATGTTACGATATGCAGTTACTACAATCATTTTGACCCCTATTTTCTCTGATCTTTTGAATTCGTCTTTTTTCTCTCTATTACTCTGATCATTAGTTTTCACGAATGGTTATCATGTTACTAAGACTCAGTCATTGTATATATGTATATATATATATATGTCCATAGAACCTCTGAAGGTACTCAATCTTTTACTTGTTTCAAATAATAGTGTATAATGAAATAAATTCCCGAAGGGAACACCGAGTCGACCATTTCTTAGACTTACTTCACACCTCTGGACCCAAGCTAGGGACCCAACCCTTATAGGGGACCTCTTCCCTTTACGATGGGTGAGGTCATAAGACCGGACCTCTTAAGGTACCTGACATATCAGGTACCCGAACGTTTCTCAGTCTGTACTGACTCATTGAAAGTGAAAGTGGAATAATTAAGGGATTTGTTACGATGCCACACCCATAATAATGTTTACTTCGAATCCCCCCGATCAATGGACGTATTTCGTGGGGTATTTGTGACCCGAGTCGTGGAGGTGTGAGAAGACATACTGGATAGAGAAATCTATCCACGTTCTTGGTGTCAAATAAGGTTAAAATAACGGAGATCTCCTGGGTCGTGACCTTATTTGTATGTTATCCACGGGTTATTTTCTAATGTCGTACCGAACAATGCCTCCAGTGACCACTGGGCCTACCTGTCTTCCGTTTCACCCCTCGTACGACAGTCATCAATAGACCCGTAGGTTGTCCGTTTGAGAGGAACGTTTGTGTTCTAGAACGTACTTCTAGCAACCAAATTAAAACGTGTCATCTAATACGTCTAATTCAGGACAGTTTTATCTTTACGTAACATTCATTCTATAGGCCTTCGGGTTCTCTTGCTGTTTATGACGACCTCCTCCTCGGATACATTTTTATAAGATCCCGTTGGTTTCCTGGACGACGAGGGTGCCCTCTCTCACCGGCGAAGAACGAACAAGTCTGTGTCGCTTAGTACACGAGGTGTGCGTTCGATTTTTAGGTAGATATTAATCTAGACGGATCTTTACTTATTTTCCGTACGGTCTTTTTCCAGAAGTTGTCATATTGTCATTTTGTCGGTATACAAATTGAACCGAAGTTCAACGTTTTATAGTGTTACAATATACGATAACGGCAACATTTGAATATGCCCGAAAAGTTGACTAGGTTTTCGACTCCTCCTCTTTCATTCAGTTTATTTTGCCTCCACTTTCGAGTTCTATCTACTTTTCTTCATGAGTCTTATAAAGGAAGACTTTTGTTACGTCCACGGAAAGGACAAATGTTTGTCACCTGACGAAAGGTCTTTCAGCAATCCAAAACTGTATAAAACCCCGTTCATGTCTGTAGACCGGCTGCCTCGTAGGTTCACATACAAGGAAGTTGTAGAATCAAAGAGTCGGTCAGACGAACGAAGGACGTTCTGATTACCCATCTCTCGGGCTACCTCGCCTCTTGTTTTCCGAAGAGTGTGTAGTTGTTCAAATAAAGAAATTACTTTACGTCTCACGTCACTCGTCCCTGAGAGTGGGGGTCAGGAAACTATCTACGGAGGTGTAGATAGAACTAAAAATTATGAATTAACAGTTACTGATATTGTATTTATGTACAAATGACCTCTTTTAAATGGATTATCATTAAAGGAGGAATATGAAGAGAATTATCATAATCCTCTTTTTATGGATTATCATACTTTTATAGGTTTTCAAGGTGAAGATTCTTACTATCCTATCCATTAAGGACGGTTGAAAAGTCGACTCGTTTCGATCTTTTCGACTTGGTTTCTTTAGAAAACCTTCTGTAGTTTATCGATTGTTTCGTTTCTTTGTAATTTTCCGTTTCTAGGTCCTTTTATTTTTTTGAAGTCGTTCGGGTCGAAAGGGGGTCTCGGTACATAGGTAAGGTCTAAATAAAATTTTTCCCCACTCTTCGACTCGTCACGAAATCTAAGTGTCCTTATTCCCCTTTTAACCTTAGACGGTTCCTCTCTCAAGAACCCTATAGACTTCTAATGTCTCTTACCCACTTGGTTTTTATCTATTAAGAACGTGTCTGTCGTGAGTTGAAGGGGAGTTTAAGACTAGTCTAATTCCAGTAGACCCTAATGGTTTCAGACATCGGTGGAAAGTCTTTGTCTACAGTTAAGGGAGACCTCTTTACATTATAGTAGGGTGTGGAGTTGATAGAGATGTTAAGAGCCATGTAGTATAGACCGTGAACCACTTTTTTCTTGGTCGGAATACTCTTCTGTTCACACCAGGATCACACTAATCTAACTGATCGAAAGACACTCATACCAAAGTCACACAGACGGGAGACTACGGGAGAACGTTGTGGATGTAGAATGTCCGTTTAAACCGGAACCTTACACCTTACTTCGTCCCGTTTCTGATTATCTCAAAACGGTTCTTTTACGTGACCAGTATCGTTTGTGGGAGAAGGTTGTTGTGTTCTCTTCTGAGATGTGTACCTGTAGTGGTCTACCAGTTGTGGCTTTAGTCTGACTAATATAAGAAACGTCGGTTTCTACCTCTTCGAGATATGTCAGTTGTTTTTGTTCTGGCCCTCGACTAACGCCGAGTCTAGTACTTGAGGAATAATGGTTTAAGTCTGAATTTAACTTCTTTCATCCCTTTTGGCGATCTGGTAAGTCCATACTGGATTTAGTTTAGGGAATACTAATATGTCACCTTCACTCTTTATCTAAATTCCCGGATCTAGACTATCTATCTCACGGACTACTTGATACCTTACTCCAAGCACTGTAACATGTCCTCTGTCCCTAGTTCTGGTAGGGGTACCTTTTCTTTACGTTTTTTCGTTTTACCGACAGACCCCTCCGGAATGTTTATCGACACTTTTCTTCTCTCCGCTTTTCGTTTCCTCTTTTCCTTTTTATATTCGTAGACTTACGTCTCAAGGTTTCTTATCGTTCTTCTCTATTCTTTCGGAAGAAGTCGCTAGTTACGTTTCTTTATCTCCGTTTGTTGTCTTACCCTTTCTGATCTCTAGAGAAGTTCTTTTAATCTCTATGGTTCCCTTGTAAAGTACGTTTCTACCCGAGCTATTTCCTCTCTTTACCAGACCTGGATTGTCTTCGTCTTCTACAATTCTTCTCCACCGTTCATATGTGCCTTCTTGACATGTTTTTTCTAGAAGTGCTGGGTCTATTAGTACTACTACACTAGTGATTAGATCTCGGTCTGTAGAACCTTTCACTTCAGTTCACCCGGAATCTTTCGTAGTGATACTTGTTTCGATCACCTCCACTACCTTAAGGTCAACTCGACAAAGTTAGGACTTTCTACTACGACACTTTCACGACGTGAGTTATACGGTCGTTTAAACCTTTTGAGTCGTCACCGGTGTCCTGACCTTTTCCAGTCAAAAGTAGGGTTAGGGTTTCTTTCCGTTACGGTTTCTTACGAGTTTGATGACGTGTTAACGTGAGTAGAGTGTACGATCATTTCATTACGAGTTTTAAGAGGTTCGGTCCGAAGTCGTTATACACTTGGCACTTAAAGGACTACAAGTTCGACCAAAATCTTTTCCGTTTCCTTGGTCTCTAGTTTAACGGTTGTAGGCGACCTAGTAGCTTTTTCGTTCTCTCAAGGTCTTTTTGTGACTAAAGACGAAATAACTGATACGGTTTCGGAAACTGACACACCTAGTGTTAGTTGACACCTTTTAAGACTTTCTCTACCCGTATGGTCTGGTGGACTGGACGGAGAACTCTTTAGACATACGTCCAGTCCTTCGTTGTCAATCTTGACCTGTACCTGGTTGTCTGACCAAGGTTTATCCTTTTCCTCATGCAGTTCCGACATATAACAGTGGGACGAATAAATTGAAGATACGTCTCATGTAGCATTCTTTGCGACCTGACATTCTTTGTGTTTCGACCTTGGTTCTAACGGCCCTCTTTATAGTTAGTGGAGTCTATACGTCTACTGTGGTGGGAATACCGTCTTTCACTTCTCCTCGATTTTTCGGAGAACTACTTTCACTTTCTCCTCTCACTTTTTCAACCGAATTTCAGGTTGTAAGTCTTTTGCTTCTAGTACCGTAGACCAGGGTAGTGAAGTACCGTTTATCTACCTCTTTGTCATCTTTGTCACAGTCTGAAATGAAAAAACCCGAGGTTTTAGTGACGTCTACCACTGACGTCAGTACTTTAATTTTCTGTGAATGAGGAACCTTCTTTTCAATACTGGTTGGATCTATCGTATAAGTTTTCGTCTCTGTAATGAAACGGCTGATTCCAGGCAGATCAGTTCCGATACCAAAAGGGACACCAGTACATACCTACACTCTCAACCTGACACTTCTTCCGACTCGTGGCTTCTTAACTACAAAAACTTGACGTCACAACCTCTTCTGTGAACTCTCAGGGAACCTGACGTTTCTCTAGGTTGGTCAGGTAAGATTTCCTCTAGTCGGGACCCTAAAGAAACCTTCCTGACTACAATTTCGACTTCGAGGTCATGAAACCGGTGGAGTACCCTTCTCAACTGAATAACCTTTTCTGAGACTACGACCCTCCCTAACCCCCGTCCTCCTCTTCCCCTGCTGACTCCTACTCTACCGACCTACCGTAGTGCCTGAGCTACCTGCACTCAGACTCACTTGAGGCCCTCAACCACTACCTGTCCCTCCGGACCGCACGACGCTAAGTACCCCAGTGTTTCTCAGCCTGTACTGACTCACTGAGTTGACTGACTACTCTTCTGTTCCTTTTTTAGATTTGGTTTATTCTGTTGTCTGTTTCCCTTACTTGGGGTACCCTTGAGTCTCCTACCTCAAAAGTCTGTCTGTGAATTCTATTAATAGGACTCATATAACTTTACTTATCTTCAGTTCGTCCTTTTAAAAGTGTTTCTTGAATTTAAAAATTTACACCTCTAACATGTTCACGATTTTATGTTAGTTGGGTTCTTGCGTCACCTTTTAAATGACCTAATCTATGTCGATTTCTTTCTTAATCTCCTAAATTCTCGTCTTCTTGTATAGGTTCGACTTTATCTCTCTCCGTTTACCTCCCTCTTTCTGTCTCGTCCATCATAAACCATTATTCTAAATTCTACGTTGACCGAAGGTCCCTCTTTTCTCTCTTTTACACAGTCTTGAAGTCATTCGTGTCCTACACAACTTGACGTGTTTAAAGACATCTCAAACCTTACATCTGTTACAAAAGTTTCTGTAGAAGTCTCGCAAATCAGTGAGTCAGTACGGGTCGAGAAAGGTCGGGGTACCTGACATCGGGTGGTCCGAGGAGACAAGTACCCTAAAGGGTCCATCCTTAGGACCTCACCCAACGATAAGAGAGGAGGTCCCCTAGAAGGGCTGAGTCCCTAGTTTGGGTACAGAGGACGCAGAGGACGTAAACGCTCGCCCAAGAAATGGCGACGCGGTGGACCCTTCGAAGTCTGTTTGGCCGATTATCTCCGGATTTATTCATTTCCTCGTGTCCTGATTCCTGAAATATACTTCCCTATATTGGATATTTGTGTTTATAATATTTATGAATTTATATTTCACTTTCACCGAGTCATTACAGACTGAGAAACGCTGGGGTACCTGTGTCAGATAGCTTAAGCGGTCCGGTCTTATGGACTCACCCATCGAAAAGGGAAGAGGTCCCCTAGAAGGGATGGGTCCCTAGCTTGGGTCTAGAGGACTTAACGTTCACCTAAGAAATGGTCAACTCGGTGAATTTATGTTTATAATATTTATGAATTTATATTTCGGTGAGTGTTTTAATTTGCGTTTCACGTTTAAACAGATTAAGGTTTATTTATTGCTTTCGTTTTTCTTTTTTATTTTATCGTACCGTTTTCTCGAGTTTATTTATAGATATTATACCGTTTTATGTAATTTATTACACTGACTCAACCTCTCGAGTCAGTGTCGTTATTCGATTTTCGGTTTGAGTGATTGACCCGAAGGGTCCACCGTGTCTTCATTTCTTGGACGGGCGGTCGTGTCCTCGACGTCCTCTGTAAACGAGTTAGGAACTCAGTCCTTCTAGGAGACCTCCTCCCTTACCGTTGGGTGAGGTCATAAGAACGGGACCTTTAGGGTGCCTGTCTCCTCGGACCACTTGACGTCAGGTACCCCAGTGCTTCTCAACTTGTGCTGACTTCGCGGACTCATGCGTGTATTGAGTGATTAATCCTCCTTTTGCATAATTCAAGTTTTTCAGTTCAGGTTAAGGTCCGGCACACATTTTCTGTGCGGGTTTTACGTCACTAAGGCTTTTCGATTTTCGTATTCTCTTGTGCGTTTGTCTGCCTTTCGTCCTAAACACGAGAACTAGCTCCCGTTCCGTCCGAGACCCACTTCGTCGCAGTCTACTCTACTCTTGCCGTCACACGCCACGACTTCCGATACCAAGTCCTATTTTCGATTTACGACTGTGGACACAAGGTTTACAACGTTGTCCCGACTATTTGTCAGTGATATCACCTCCGTTGTCTTTCTCTGTCCTTGTGGATTCTCAGTCTCCGTAATCGGGCGCGAAGAGTGTCTCTCTCCCCAGGTCCCTCGTCGTCACTTAGCCACCTCTCCGTCCTTCGGCGTCGTCGTCCGGGTCCTCCTGTGTGCCTTCGGACTCGAGGCGCGGTCTCCCTCGGTCAGGTGCGTTTTGTAAGAACTTTCGAGTGACGTAAAGTCCGGTGTTTCCCTTTCGAGTCCTTTAGGGTCTTTTGTCTCACTTGCGTGTGACAAAAGACAAATATTACTTTGTTTTGAGTTGTAATTAAGGTTTTTCCGGGAAGATGGTCTGTTGATCTTTTTGGACAGTTAATTTGTGAGTTCCCACTTTCCGACTCTTGTTTAGATTTAATATCTTGAAGAAAGTTTTTCTTCTATTACCTTTTCGATGTTACTTTAACTACCCTATTTAATTTAATCACGAGTCTTCTTTCAAGTGTCACGTTCCGGATTTAACGACTTTTTATTTTGTTACTTTTATTTATCTACTTTGTAAGATGGGTCAATTCAGTCTTTTTCTTTCATTTTCGTTCGTCCTTCTTCCTTTATTATTTCCATTTTCGGTTTTAATTAACAGTTATTAACCTTTTTAGTTTTGGTTACCTTGATTATTACTTTGACTTTATAGTTAATGAACCCTTTTTTTCTTTTGGTGTTCACTTTGAATAGTGCTTTTTGCTCCTTTTGCGTTTGTGTTTTATTCTTCACTGTCCCTACTTTATTGGTGACTTTATGTTCTTAAAAAATTTTTGTACTTTGACTCCGTTTTGAGATGTCTGTGTAAACTTTTCAAGTTTCATCACTATTGAAGGGTCCTTTTTGTACTAAATAGTATTAATTGGGGACATCTCTGTCTTTCAAATATAGCTAGCAAGGTATTTTATAATAGATTCTTGGTTTGGGTCTCCCGAGCTTCGGGTGGGTCCGCCAAAGTATCCCTTAGAGTGGTTTGGAAGTTTCAGGTCTCTCAAGGAAACGATGATTGTAACAGGGTCTGTGTCTTCTTCTTTTTGTAGACATTTTGTTAAAAATATTTTATACCACAACTATAAGTGGTTACTCTATATATACTAGTCGGGAGTTTAGGTCGTTAGACGAATTATCTGTCCACGCCCTACGTAAAAGGGATCTCAGTCTCCTTTGTCTCCTCACCGGAGGTCGTCGTACCGTCGGACCGTCCCGCCATTTCACCGTACGGTATAGCCGTAGCAGTCTGACCTTTTCGTAAGTCTTCGAATCCTTTGTCTTTTCTTCGTTATTTCGGTAGAGACAAATATCTGCTACTCTCGCGTTGGACCTGTTGAGGTCCCGTAACTACTTTGTTACTTAGGATTATCGTTTGCCGCTAAGTAGTCCCACAGTCCGCTCTCATTATGTGACGAATAAGTCGACACAGACTGAGGAACGTTGGGGTCCCTGACGTCGTGTGGTCCGAAGAGACAGGTGATTGACGGTCTCAAACGAGTTTAAGTACAGGTAACTCAGTCACTACGATAGGGGTCGTAGTCTCAGAAGGTCACTCAACCGAGAAGTGTAGTCCACCGGTTTTATAACTTCGAAATCGAAGGCGTAGTCAGGAAGGTTACTTATGTGAAGAAGTCAAGTCAAGTCAAGTCAACAAGTCAGTACAGTCTGAGAAACACTGGGGTACTTAGCGTCGTACGGTCCGGAGGGACAGGCAGTGGATGGGGACCTCAAGTGAGTTTGAGTGCAGGTAGCTCAGCCACTACGGTAGGTCGGTAGAGTAGGAGATAGTAGGGGAAAAGGAGGACGGGGGTTAGGGGGGGTCGTAGTCCCAGAAAAGGTTACTCAGTTGAGAAGCGTACTCCACAGGTTTCATGACCTCGAAGTCGAAATCGTAGTAAGGAAGGTTTCTTGTGGGTCCTGGTTAGAGGAAATCTTACCTGACTAACCTAGAGAAACGTCAGGTTCCCTGAGAGTTTTTAGAAGAAGTTGTGGTGGAATGTATGTCTGTTTTTAATCTTCTTTTTTGCGTTGTCTTCTGATGTCATTATTATTTTTTATTTTATTATTTTTTCTATTTTATGTTCTCTAGTATTAGTATTAAATTTTCTATTTTATGAACCCTTTTGCATGGTTTTTACAAGTTTTTAGACATACTCTTTGTGAAGTTCCAAGAGGACTTTCTGTGTTCCATCTGACCCTCGTTTACCTTTCTAACTAACAAGAACCGTAATTGGTGTTCCTATTTTTCTTGGCGGCATGGGAACGACAGAAAAGTCAGTAAGTAAGTAAGTCAGTAAGTAAGTCAACAACGACAACCATAACAATACCGACTGTTTACTAGAACTACACATAACACTCGACTTTGTTTCAGTCTCATAGCACCCTTCACCCCCGAAGGGTCCACCACGATCCCCATTTCACGTACGGATGGTTACGTCCTCTGTGTCTCTCACTTGCGTCGGAAACTGGACCACTCGCCGAGGAAAGGGTAGAGAGAGTCTTTCCTCCCGGTCTTTGTCCCGCGTAAGTGCACCTACCTGTTGTCGTAGGGACTTCCAGAGCGGGACACCGACCCAGCGACGAGGGCGAGAGGTAGTGCAACGTCGGGTTCCACCGACCAGTACGGCAGTAAGACGGTTGGTAGTGTGACCAGGGGGTAGTGGGTGTCTCCGGACGGTCGTAGAGAAAAGGCCCGGAATCTCTCACCACCTGGGTAACTCTACCTAGAACGGAGTGGAGTCGAGTCTGAGCCCTTAGGTAAAGTGACGTGTCCTCTACACTCCTGGCCACACACCGGTCCCCTGTGTGTTGGGTTCTCGACGGCCGGACTCACTACGTTACCGGGTAGCTTCCAGACCGAGTCCCTGACAGCACCGTTGGAGGTCCTAGGGCACACGTGGGATTCAGTGCAGGTAAGGTACCTTCCTACCCTCCCTCCCCCACTTCCTCTGTCTGACCTGTCTTTGTACTCGATCGATTACGTCCGATTCCGTGTCCCGACAAGTCACAGAGTAAGAGGGTTGGAAGGGCACCCAGACTCTCTGAGAAGTTTCTGTAGCTCTCGGTTGTCGTTACCGTTTTCGTGGTTTTACTCCGTTGTACTAGTCTAAACGTAAAACCTCTCTTCCGAGATGTACGGTCCCCTCCCTCCTAGGTGGTCCCTCCTACCCACCTACCAACACTACTACCTCCTCTTCTACCTCAGATGTACACAGATCTGGTCTCCCTTCTCGGAGGACTACTCCCACTTCCTCCCCTCACTTTCTCGACCGAATTCTGGTACCGTAACCCGGGTAATGACGTACCGTTTGTCTTCCCCTTTCTACCTTCATCATTGTCTAAAGGAGAAGAACCCGAGGCCTTAGTGGTGTCTACCACCGACGTCGGTACTTTGGTCTTCTGTTAACGAAGGACCGTCCTTTCACTACTGTTCGGATCTCTCACACGACCTTTCGTCTCTGCGGTGAGACGGCTGTTTCCAGGCATATCAGGTCCGGCACCAGACGGGTCACCAGTGCACGCCAACACTCTCGACCTGGCATCTCTTCCGTCTCGTGGTTTCTTGACTACGGACACTTGACACCACGACCTCTTCTGAGGACTTTCAGGGAACCTACCGTTCCTCTAATTTGGTCAGTTAGAATTCCCTCTAGTTGGGACTTATAAGTGACCCTCTTGACTACTACTTCGACTTTGAGGTCCTAAAACCAGTAGACTACTCTTGTCTGCTGAGTAACCTTTTCAGGGACTACGACCCTTTCTGACTCCCGTCTTTCTCTTCTCTACAGTCTCCTACTCCACCGACCTGCCGTAGTGGTTACGTTACTTGTACTTGAACCCGTTTGAGACCCTCAACTACTACCTGTCCCTCCGGACGCACAACGTCAGGTACCCCAGCGTTTCTCAACCTGTGCTGACCCTCTGACTTGTTCTAGTCACAACCAGGAACAACCAGTCCTCTGGTCCCAGAGATCTCTCTCGTTCCGCACTGTGGACGGTGGAGCGGAGGGTCGTCCAGGAGACTCAGGTCCGGTGCCACGGACGCGGTCTTCAAGACATCCCGTGCCGAAGTCTTGGCCCACGATGGTCGCGGACACCGGGTCCGAGACGGGAAGGGAAGAAACGACTCAGGAGGGGTGCCGGTCGGTTCCCGGGTCTGGGGGACCCGACGGGAGACCCAAACGGGCTCACCGAGAAACCACCCTCCTACAGGCGACGGACACCGTGTATACTCCGACTCCGTGACACTAGTGTCTCCGGAACTCCCGGTCCGATGGGTACACCAGAGGCAGGACGGTCGTCACCCTTCAAAGGTCTTACAGAGTCGTCTTCCCTCCAACGATCCGCAAAGGAGTTTTCCAATAAAACCTTCCTCCTGAGATCTCCGTCGGTCCGGGGGCCGCTACCCACTTTCCTACGATGTCGACTCGTCCCACTGACCTCCTACCCACTGTCTGCCCGGTGGTGGGGCCTACGCCCTACACTCCCGAGGTCCCTGTCGTCGGTCCCGCCCCTCCCCCTCTTCTCCGTTCTGAGTGGGAGGACGGTTTCTCCTGAAACCAGTCTCACCTACTACTCGACCCGCCACTCGCCGGTCGGTCCCTCCCGGGATCCCTGGGGGTCCCTCAGTGGCCGTCCAACGACCAGCGGCTCAGACCTAGGGTCCTTGTGCCACCCACCACCTCCTGACACAGGGGTCCCGACGACGGAAGGGTCCCCTCGTCGTACGTACCCAGGTAGGTGGGGCGGGCACGTGGGGGGTGGACGGGAGTAGAAGAGACTCGGCTCTACGTCGACTCCCGTGAAGACAGAGGGGTCTACGAAGGAAGGACCCTCTGAAGGAGGGGGGTTGGGGTGGGGCACTCGACAAAGAGTACATCTGGGGGGTCTTCTAAAAAAAAAAATGATTTAATAATATTTAAATAAAAGAAAAGTGTCCTTGTTCTAGGTTAACTTTGGTCTGAAACCTTTTTCACATATCCTCCGGACGAGACGGAGCGAGAGTGGGAGGGGTTTGTGCCCAAGAGGGTCCGGAGGGACTAACACCGTGTCAGCCAGGGGTCCCCATGTCTGGGGGTCGGAAGGTCTGTTCGGACCGTACGGGAGTCTACCACTGTGTACCCCCCACGTTTAGGGAGTCTCGGAGTGACGGTCGACGGAGTGTCGAAGGGTACTTCAAGGGGTGGAGGTCTGGAGGGGAAAGGGCATCCCAAGCACTCGGGTCCTACTGAGTGCAGTAGGACCTTCTCCTCGTCCTTTACCTGGGTCCCGGTCAGCAACGGACCGTACTCACAACGGGTGACGGACGCACACCGTTGTAACGACCACAACCGTCTCAGTCTTCTCGAACCCACCAGCCCCGAGGTCCTACACTTGGAATCCTGTGTCCTCGCGCAGCCCCACTCGCCCCGTTCCCTCCCGGCACACCACTTGCACCGACTCGCTACCAGCCTGAAGTCGGAGACAATGAGAAGTGACTCGTCTGAGGGGTGGGTGGGTCGACGGGGGTTCAGCGAACGAATGCCAAGGTCGTGTCGTGCAGTCCATGTCATGCTTCTCGACCTCTACGAACATTTCGGAATTTGCAAAAAAAAGGGAGAAACTGTGTAAACCACTTTTGAGGACCCTCGATACAACTGTCAGGTTCCCGGTACCCCTACTCGGATCCCCACAGACCCTTCAGTGTGCACGGGGAGGTGGACGAGTGGACACGTCCCAACCTCTGCCGTCCACCGGCGTCCACCCTATGTGACACCCGGTCTCCGACCCCGTCGCGTCCTCTCCCACCCCCGTCCCGACCCGCAGGTCGGACTACCGCTCTCGTGCACCGGGGGTTCCTCTAGAGAGGTCTCCCAAAGGGAAACCGGTGTGGTCTACGTCGGAACTCCGTACCAAGGATGGTCCCGACGCAGTCCTTTGTAGGGGTCTCTCTGTACGTCCGACACCCCACCCCTTCTCTCTTCGGTCCTTCGACACCGGAGCCCCTCGGTATCCCTCAGGGGCCCTCAGGGGTCCTCAGGGGTCCCTCAGGACCCGTGTTTAGTGGGAGGAGTGTCGGAGACACAGGTCGAATAGGGCGCTCCGTTCCCTCGACCCTGAAGTTGTAGACGTGCACTCGGTCACGTCTCACCCCGTACGGTCGGAGCCCGTGGAACCAGGGACTTCAAGTTCCCGAAGAGGTTCCTCCTCTCTACCCACGACCGTCCACCCGTGTCACCGACGTCTGNTAGAGATATCTTGTTTCCACGTCACCCTATATTGTTTCTTCCATGAATTGAGTTTCTAGATTACAACGATTATGGTCCAGATGATGAACAAAAAAATATATGGTTGATATAGACTTTTATTTCCTATACTTTTAAACCGTCGTTCGTAACTGAGTTGTTTACTTTGAAAATTAGTCAGGATACGATTTCTAAAACTGAGGAGCCTTCGAGGATGTAAGGATCCTACAAAATTCGAAGGACACGGAGGACGCCAGTCCTCCGGAGTTTGTTAGTGTGCGCGTCGACATGCTCAGGACGTCCGTCCGATCTTTCGGTAGTCTCCCAAAAGACCTAACTTTGTGAGAAAGTTTACGTCTTCTGATTTCGGGACTTAACTGAAAAAGGTCTTTTACAGTCTTCTCACCTTTTCGTCTCGTGTTTTCGGTTGTCTAAAAACAACCCCATGTACGAATCCTTAAAGGTCTCCCCAGGGACTTCAGACTCGTGCGGAACGCATACAGTCGAAGGACGGAGTACTGGAACAGTGCCCGCCCGAAGGAGTGTGACCGAGGGCCGTCAATCCGGACACGTTTCCTTTCGAGTCCTTCATGTCGGTACGAGNGAAGGAGTACTGGAACAGTGCCCGCCCTAAGGAGTGTGACCGAGGGCCGTACAATGTGACAAGTATACGTGTGCACGCACGGAATACACAGAGACGCATGTGTGCGGAACCACGCACGACGTCCATACCACGACACACACAGAGACACATGTGTGTGCACACGTGTACGTCCGATGCACAAAGACCCTACCCCATCTCGGCGTCCGACTCCCCTCCCCTGTCCTTCTCGTCTCACCCGGGGGACGTTCAAGAGGGTCAGAGAGAGTGAGAGTCCCGTTGCGACCGGGAAAGCGCCCGACACAGGTACTAGGACTCTCCGGACGAGTGGGGGGCCAAAAGACTGCGTGTCTGGACCCAGGACCACTGGGACCGCAATGTCGACAATGTCGGTCCACCCGCTCCTCGTGTCGGGAGTCGAGGCACCTCCGTCGACCCGGAACGTGAGAAATGTCTCGATTGTAGGTCCGCCGGAGGACCAGGACGACGGCCGGAGTCCGGACTCCCAGTCGTCCACTGGGACCGAGATGGCGCCCCGGGGGTTCTGTTCCAGGCCGATCTAAGCGCCACGGCCCGTCCCCACCCCGTGAGTCGACCCGGGTAAGGACCAGAGTCCCGGAGTGGAGGGGACCGTGTGAGGTGCGCTCCGACGCACGTCTTGGAGGGAACCGACACTTCACCATGGGTTCCACTACTCGTCCTACCTGTCGTTCGGGGATCGAGGAATTTCTACTTCGCCTGCCCTGTCACACGCACCGAGAGTCTGTCTCGTACGCTCCGAGTGAAGCCTCTGTTCGCACCACGTAGACAGGTCCGACGTCACCCATGACCCCCGCGACACTCAGGACCTTGTCACTAAGGCGGAAAGACCCACCCGGTGTGGGACTCCCCGGGGGACCGGTAAAAAGTTCCTCCCCTGGGTGGACTCCGGGTCCTCGACTGTACTTGTAGTCTCAGGTCGGCTCGGGGACCCCTCTCAAAGGACCCTTTCGCTGACTCGTTCTAAAGACTGAGTGCGTGTGTCAAGGTGGGTAGGTGAGGGATCGGGGAGCCGAAACCCGTCTCTATGGCCGGCTTTCTCACGCCGTCTTTAGGACGTTGTAGCGACAGTGACCCCGGGACCTGGTCTGTCGTCCCGGTAAGCCTTCTCCCCCGACCGTCGCACCCGAGGTGGTCGAGAGTCCCCGGGTGAACCTCGCCCGTCCACGGCCGACTCGCCCTCGGAGGCCCTCTCGTATTTGCACCGAACCTTGAAATGCACTACACTCCACGGGCCACCAACGAGTCGGAGCCTACGTCCGTCCCGACTACTTTTCCTGTCTCGTCCAACCCAGGAGTGACGGGTCCACCTCTTCGACAGTCTCCCCTTCGGGTCCTGGTCCCCGGTCGCCCTCCGCGTCCAGTCGAGGCGACTCTACCTTCAATGTGTGTGACCGGTTCTTTCTCCTCTCGCTGGGAGGGTGGTCCTGGTGGCTCCCCACCGTCCGTCACCACCCCGGTTCCCCTAATACTTTTCCGACTGCCCTGAAGGTCTCAGTCTCCGTCTCTCTTCGACACTGTTCATTCTGATCAGTTCTCTTCACTAATATTTCTGTGCAGACGTGGGAACATTGTGTGTGTGTGTGTGTGTGATTGTGACGGAGTGCGAAGTGTGACGCGAGCTGCGGGCGGACATTGAGGCACTCGAGAAGGACCGGAACTACTACATAATGTCGCGGTACCACGGGGCCCCGCCCCTCCGGACGCCCTCCAGGTCTCTGGGTGCCTGGGAGAGACTCGATAAAACCGTTGAGGAACGTTCAGATGTCCCAAAGGGACCACCGAGTCAACCATTTCTTGGACGGACGTGACGTCCTCTGGACCCAAGTTAGGGACCTAGTCCTTCTAAGGGACGTGCTCCCGTACCGTCGGATGAGGTCATAAGAACGGACCTCTTGAGGTACCTGTCTCCCCGGACCACTCGATGTCAGGTACCCCAGAGTTTCTCAGTCTGTGCTGACTCACTGGTTGTACAAGCGCAAGTGAAGTACTCAGATATTAATCGAGTTTAATTTAAAAAATTTTTAAGGGATTAAAGCGTTTCGTAGAGTGACTTGTTGTGTTTACGGACACACCAAAATCCCTAGACAATCAGGAAATTTGGGATCATACTTAACTGAAATTTCTAAGAAAGGAGAGTCGTGGAGATTACTGGTCCTAGTCTAATCAGTGGGTACTCTGTTCGGGGAAGCCCCATTCCGACTTTTTACTCCTGGGAGGAGGAAACGGTGAAGGTGAGTCGGCTCCGGGACCCGTCTCCGGAACACTCAGTGTGTGCAGAAGACCCTACAGACCTTGTTGACCTGTTCTGATGACCCTGTGGTTCGACCCGACGTCCGTCTCTCTAGAATAAGGGCGGTTTGTCGAAGACGGGACGAGGGGAACCCTCTTCGTCGGGGACTACCGCACCTACCAAAACTCAGACCTGCAGAAACAAACCTCCGCCTCACCGGAACCCCGGAGTCGGTGTAGTTTAAAATCCCAGAGTCTTCTGTCTGCTAAAGGAAGCCGAGTGACTCCTTTCTCCGAAGAAAATTTTAAATAAAGTTTACATAGATTATCACCTCAATTCGTTAAAAATAAAAGGTCGAAATCTCATGAGAAATCTCAAACTTTGATGAATAGACATACTTCTTATGTATTGAAGTATTAGGTAATTTGTAGATTCTTTTTTTCGGTTAACCGTTTCAGGGTTTTCAACTGGGAGGTTTTCGTGGCTCCAGAGTGGTGCGCGGGGACCCCCGGTAAGTGTAAGATCGTCTCACCAGCCGTTTCTGCTCCACTCGGGGGTCCGGACGAGACGACACCAATGTCGTTGTATCGTCCTTAGGACGAAGGAGTTCAGTCTGGGTCACTTTGTTCGCGGAGCCGATTACCCCTGCAAACCGGCGGTTGACCGAGACGGCGTTCCTCCGGCCACTCGGTCGAGGGCCCCCGACTCTGAGATCCTGAGTAGTGTTTTAGTCGGTTCTACGCCGGAGAAACCCACGTAAAGCCCAAGGTTGTCTGGTGCCTCCTTCACGTCGCACGCAGGTTTCCGTCTTTATCGGAAGAAGGATCTTAAGGCAAAGACTTGGTGTCCGGTCGTAAAATTACATTTATGGAACCTTCCATCCTAAATACTCGAGACAATTCATCTACTCCAGTCTGGAGTAGGTTCTGTACCTACCCCCGGAATTTCGTAGGAGGTCGGGCCGTCCCGATTGGGCGGTCTCCAGTCGCGACGCCAGACGCAGGCCCCGCAGGTGTGGTGTCCCCAAAGAGAGACATCGATGACGAGACTGGGGTTGCACGAGGTCGGGGGAACTCACTCCTGAATTGACGAGTGAGGCCCTCCAGATAAACCCCCAACTCTGTGATCTATGACCCCACACTGACACACCCAAAGTCGTTTGTGCACCGGAATTCGTAGTCCGCAATCACAAAGAATTGGTCCTGTAGAATATTTTACTTTTCGTTCGTGTTCGTTCGGTAGGATTGTCACGGCACCCCTTCTCTACGTAGGCCCTACCTTCGTCCATCAGTCCTCTACTCACCCTCTCCACTCTCCTAGACTCCCAGGGAGAGGGGACGGGGCCTGCGTCTGTGGCGGGTTGGGACCTTCGTTTGTGGTGGGTTGGTGGGTCCCCTTCCTCCGAGGAGGTTGTGTCTCTCTTCGGTCACCGAATCTGTGACTTTTTAAGTGTTAGACGAACCTGACCACTCTTGACTTCTTCAGTCCCCTCCGAATTCTACACATTATTCTACGGTTTTGACTCTTCAAGTTTAATTTCTACAAGAGTCCCGTGTTCCCGGGATTCTGTCTCTCGTCTCCTGATACCAACCTCGAGGACGGCTCACAACACACGACACCCGTCCCACGATACCCGTTCCACGACACGACACACATCCCACGACACACCACTCACGATGCACGACGCACGTCCCATGACCCACGACACACGTCCCATGACTCACGAGACACGTCCCAGACACACATTCCACGACGCACGTCCCACGAGACACGTCCCATGACTCACGGGACACGTCCCAGACACACATCCCACGACCCACGTCCCACGACGCACGACACACACAGAAGTCGTCCACCCTCCCGAGTCGAGAAGTCGAACCCCTTCCCTCACCCACGATATCGGCCTGGTCTTCCCCCAAAGGAGTGGGGTCAAAAGAGAGGTGCCTGTATAGTGTCTGGTTGTGTATCTTCCGTTGAGAACTAGGTTTTCTGCGGAGGAGGTAGGAGTCCTTTCACACCCCCTCGGGGGAGACTGGTGTCGTTCTCGTCCCCTCGGGATCGGGGACCCGAGTGGGTGGTTTCCTTGTGTGTGTTAATCGAAACGACGTGCCGCGAGGGTCTGTTTTGCGACCTTTGTGTTGACAATAAACGTTTCGTCTTTATCTCTGTGTGTCTTCTCCGACAGTCGTCACCAGTCAGGGGTCCCGGTGGTACCTGCCGTACGGAAGACGACCTCTCTGGTGAAGTTCCGGCGTCTCACCTGTTTTCCCTCTGACTTAAGAGAACCACGATAGACATACTAAAAGGACATTTAAATGTTGACGAGAAATTTTACAAATAAAAGATTTAGAGACAGAACAGGCTAGTAGGGTGGAAGACAGACCCAAACACCCACATTTCACCTGCGACTCTTCTGGGGGCCCGACGTACGTGACCCAAGAATCCGGGCAGTCGAGGGAAACAACTTTCCTCGTAGTGATCGAGGTCTTGGGTCTTGACGGACTTAAAGAGGTGGACGTCTCAGTAGGGCTTTCGCGTCCCCACTGCTACACGAAGGTGAACCCGGGCTGGTGGGGACACGCCCGCGGACCCTCTCCTTCTTGTCGCAGAGGGAGACTCAGGCCTACACTGGGGAGGAGCGGGTGGCAGACCGAAAAGACCTAGTCCTGTGTACTCAAAACGCCGACGTTAGAGGAAACGACTGTGTCTCGATTCTGCGGCCCCGACCTCTAAGCGACCTGGTACGCAAAGCGGACATCTGAGGGTGGAAGTGAGAGGTCCCGACACCTCGGTTCGGGGGGTCGTGGGGAGGGGTGACACGAGTACAGGCAAGGTGGTACGGTCCTCGGGGGGTGCGGAGGATACAGGGGTCTCGAAGGAGGACCCCGAGGTCGGCTCTGAGAGGGACGTCGAAGGTGGGTGGTCCAGGAGGGCCTAGACTCGCGGGTTCCGGTCGGCCTACGTCTGTCCGACCACGTGGGTGACGTTGTCAGTCGCCCGTCCTGACCGTGGGCTCCTCTCGACCCCCGTCGACCCGACCCCCCGTCCCAGACGTCTAGACTGAAATCTTGTGCACCTTCCTTTTCGTCCTCCGCACTCTCCCCCAGACCCCCTTTGTGCCCTCTTCCTCTGTGGACTCCCTGGCTCCGACGGCGAGGTAGAGGGACCCCCGCAGGTCGGGAGAACCGACTCGGGAGTAGTGCCCGTCCCCGCCGCCTCCCCGGTCCTCCCGGACTCCCGGGTAGAGACGGGCTGTCCCGAAGAGTCCGGAGTCAGACGGGTCCTCTCCACACGCCTGAATACCGGCGGGGCAACGGGGTAGCCTGATAGCGGGGTCGCGTGGTCCTCGGCTCGACGGTAGGGGCCCGGGGAGAGGAGGACGGTGGGAAGAGAGGTGATTTCTCGACTCTCCGAAGGAGTTTGGTAGTTGTCTCGTTTCTGTCTGAAAGTCGTCTACAACCTCCGAACAAGACTCTGGGGTCACCGACCTGCACTACGGGCCCTCTCAGACGGACGTCAAGTCCTCTGGACCCCAACTAGGGGTCCAGCCCTTCTAGGGGACCTCCTCCCGTGTCGTTGGGTGAGGTCACAAGAACGGACCTCTTAGGGTACCTGTCTCCTCGGACCACCCGACGTCGGGTCCCCCAACGTGTCTCAGCCCGTGCTGACTTGCTGACTTAGAACACTGTGAATACGGAACACTGAAGAAGGGACCTCAGTCCACGGACGCGACAAAGGACCCTACGAGAAGGGCCCAGGGTAAAGGACGACTACGTAGTCAGGGGTTCCGTTCCAGTCGTCACCCCTACACCTCCCGGGTCACGACGACAGGAAGTGATGTGTACCGGGGATGCGAAGGTTCGGTCCGAGGACTTCACTACTGTTTTGGGAGTACCAGTACTTTACTGGCACCGTAGGAACAGGGGTGAAATGCCTCCGTCTCTG
The DNA here is from genome assembly GCA_006410555.1 of Capra ibex. Lineage (NCBI taxonomy): Eukaryota > Metazoa > Chordata > Mammalia > Artiodactyla > Bovidae > Capra > Capra ibex. The sequence continues at coordinate 1,151,154 of SJYO01054996.1, forward strand.
ACTCCGGTGCTCCACTTCGTCGACTGCAACGGACCGGCGAGGTAGGTGAGGCGGTAGGTCTGCGGACCCGGACGGGGGTGGTGAAGGATTGAAAAGTATTGGCTCTATGGACTGACAACAGAGGTGCAGGTCTAACTACATGTCACTGAAACTTAATAAAGGGGGGAACCTAATTAAGTGAATGAAGACGACTATCACTTAATTAGATGAGAATGAAGACAACTACCCCGAAGGGACACCGAGACGACCATTTCTTAGTGGACGGTACGCCCTATGGACCCAAACTACGGACCCAAACCTTCTAGGGGACCTCTTAACGACGGATGAAGTCATAAGACCGGACCTCTTAAGGTACCTGACATAGCGGGAACCCCAGTGTTTCTCAGCCTGTGCTGACTCGCTGAAAGTGAAAGTGAAAAGACGACTGTGAAGACACTTCTACGAACGGTAAAGGGTGTGACTAGATAAGCTCCCCGAGCCAGGGGAACGGGCACTGAGCACCCGTCAGGGTCGGGTGGGCCGTCCCGACACAGTCGACCCCTACGTCGGCACAACAGCATGCGGTGTGTCTGTTTCGGAGACGGAGACCTACGCGTGCCACTCCGTCCCGAAGTGCAGGGAAGGAGGAGGACATACAGTCGCAGTGCACAAATCTTTCTCGCGATATTGAAAAGGTTCGAGAAAAGATCGAAGTCTTACGAATCCTTTCGGGAAGGTGGGGGTCTCACGTTTTTATAAGTGGGCAGAAAGGGAGTTTAAGGACATGGCAAAGTAAACGAGATACGAATAGAGAAGTCTGGTAGACCTTAAAGAAAATAGTACTCCATTCCTAGGTTGGAGTTGAAAAAAGAGAGGTTTTAACATTGGTGGATACGGTCATTGCAAATAACGTGTTAGGTAGAAACGATGTGCCTGAACTAAGAGAGAAAAGGACATCCCCTACGACTCAATAGAACTCAGTGAAGACCTGCTAGGTGACCAACGGGAGTAAAATAAAGACAGGTGTACTCATAACACGGGGAAAGTAGTAGTAGAATTCCCCAAAACGATAGAGCAAGAGACGCAGTGAAGTGTAGTAATGAGAAGTCTTGGATGAACCAATAGGAGTGTGTAAAAGGGTTTACTCAAAGTATAGTAAAACAAGGGGTTATCAGAAACCCCTAAAACTGTCCTTAAAGTAGGTGTTCTGAAGTTTCCCGGAAGGGTCCTCTTGTCTGTGTGAAGTTATACTTTAGAAGGGTGCACCCTTGTGCCTAGAGTGAGACTTCTGCGTGTGAAGAGTAATAAAGATCACGACATAAGAGCTAGTAAGACAATAAGAACGTTACTTTTCACAAAAAGTTAACTCGGTGTAAAATAATTGGACTTCTACGAGGCTGTTTGGATCTGTCACGTAAGTTTTCGTCTCTGTAGTGAAACGGTTTTTTTTATAACTAAAACGACTAACTATACGTTCTGTACATCTGTTTAATGTCTACGGATTTGAAAGTAAAACGTTTGTCGAGGGAGATTTGAGTATGCCAAGAGTAGCAAAAGCTATTTAGTCTGGTAGAAGTTTAACAGCTCCTTTTTTACGACAGAAACTGACACCGAACAAAAATGAACAGAATACTTACCACTGAAACGGTAATCGGAGTAAGTACCCAGAGAGATGAGTGACTCGAAAAGGGTGCTCATCTGCAGTGCTACCGTACCCGTCCAGGAGTGGGTGTGGACGAGTCCGAACTTAGACCAGAGACACAGAGGAAGGTGAGGGCCTGGGGGACATCCTCGAGTTCTCTTATCGACCGTGAGCCACCTTTCCGAAATAGTCCTCTAGGACCTCGGTACCTTGCACCGACCCCTCTCCCGTCGGTCTCGCCTCCTCTTCCTCCCTGTGTCTTGGTGTGTTTGGTGGGCTAGTCCCAGTCGGCTCGGTCGTCAGAGGCGATCAAGAGTCCGAGACGTTGTCGTTCCGGTCGGGAACCTCACGGCCCACCACCCGCATCCCCGCTTCTTCCTTACGACGATTAACCATTCCCGACGACTCTCACAGACCGAAGGTGAAGCGCCCTTTAACGTTATATCAATACACACGAAACTTTAATTTGTAGACAGGGTTTATAATACACCGTTCCTTGTCAAAGGGGGTCAAAAATACTCAATCACTTTAAAGACAAGAAAATTATATTTTTATCTATTACTTACTCAGACTACATGGGTCCTTTTCAGAGTCAAGAGACCTTCCTTTACTCGAACCGGTTCGGGCATAAACCTTTCAAAACTCTCTTCGGGGTGGTCCCTTAGACACACGAGGACTGGAGGGTCCCTGAGCCGTCGGGAAATTGGGGGTCCTGACGGGTCCGTCCATTCTTAATGTGACTGGAACGTCTGTCCCTCCGTCAGGACCTATCGAGACCCATAGCACAAACTGAGTTCTGCTACACTGCCGGCTCTGGGTCTGGCTTGGCTCCCGGAGTCGTCCGTTCAGGGCAAGAGAGACTGCGTGAGGGGTCAGGGGCGGGGTCCCTCTCGGGACATCCTTTATGGTGACCAGTGGAGGGAAAATTTGGGTAAGGGTTTTTTTATTTTATTTTTTATTTGGGTAAGGGCCGGACTACTTTTCAGGTGTTTTAAGTGTCCTTGTGTATAAGTGTCTGGTGGACTCTTTACTATTTAATACAAATCATTCATAGATGAGTGAGGGCTTACATAAAGATCCAGTAACCATAAAACGGAAGAGACGTAGAGATATTTCTAAAGAAAAAATTCTATAAAGATTTCAAAAATAACTTAAATACTGTAACAAGGACAAATTAAAAAAAAAAAAAAAAAAAAAACCGGTTCCGTACCCCCTAGAATCGAAGGGTAGGTCTCCGACCTGGACGTGAGGGACGTAACCTTCTGTCTCAGGATGGGTGACCTGGTGGCTCCTTCAGGGGTAAGTCTTCTAAAGACTCAGCCGGGTCATGAAACCTCTCTGTCGTGGAAAGGGAGAACCAGAGGTCTTGGAGTGTACAAGTAGAACTGGGAACAGAGGGGGTGCAGTTTCGGTGACACCTCTTCTCTCGATGGTCTCGTCGAAGACTCCAACAAGTCACCCAGTGCCTCCTTCGCCGCGACGTCGCAGGGGCGGCGGAAGAACCACGAAACAACTCCTACCTGGTCCGGGGGATGGAGGTAGAAGTGATTGACTTGTCCGTCCCCACCGGACCTGGTGCCGTGTCCACCCGTCAGAGTCGAGAAACGGTCCTCTTCCTCCCGGAGGAGGCTCGGAGACGACGGAGTCCTCGGGTTCTGTCTCGTCCGACCTCGGTCTTCGGTCGGAGTGGCTGCCAAGGGTTCCTGGAGCCCGAGGAGAACCCGAGGAGGCGCGGACTGGGACGAGTCGGACACACGAACCTCCAGTCGGTCCCATCGTCGTGGGTCGAGACCCCATCCCCTCTCAACCCCCGAGTCCCTCTTCCTCTGGGAACCCTTGTGTCGAGACCCCCGACCCCAACCCCACGTGTGACGGGTACTCCCACCTTAACGGAAACAATTCCTCCTCCAGTGAAAAGATCAAGTGTGTCGCACCGGAGACTGAAGATCCAGTCTTTAATTAAGACCTAGGGTGTCTAAGTCCACCCTCTTCCTTGGTTGACTTTACCCTCTTCCTTGGTTGACTTTACCCTCTTTGTTTCAGGAGGACAGTGGGCGCTTGGAGAATGCTTTACGTTTCGACAACGTGAGTTGAATACTGGAACGCCCCCACGAAGGTCAAGCTTAGGAAACATTAATTAGGATGAATTGAAGACGTTTCGCTACTGTTATCTCGAATCAAATACTAAAGTAAATAGTGAGAGGGACAGTAATTTTATACTCTACGTTTACGGGGTGGGTTTATAGACTTCTTTTCGGTTACCTACGTTTCATATTTAAGGAGGGGGTCACGGTGACCGAACACCTCAAGAGGAATACCCCCACGACTCGCACGGCCGGGGGCAAGTAAAGTAGACCCTAAACGATTACCTCGTTCTTTCCTTAATCTGATTAAAACAGAACCTTTAGGTAGAAGAAGATTCGGTTTAATTTACATAACATAAGGTAATTATACACCATTCTCTAATTCTACTACTATCTTAACCGGTCAGGTGGCAGAAAATCTTGTTTTTACCGTTAACAAACGAACACCCTTTCTCCGTAAACACTCAAATCTTTTAGACTTTTACTCGTATTTGTAAGGTACTGAGTACTTAATCGGTAGGTCACGATGTTAGAGGGGGGAGAGGGACCTCGTCGACTTGATCAGTTCCACGAACTTCCGATTCACCTGGCATAAGGTGGGAGGGGTGCCTGTACGTGTGTCTCAACCGAAGGGGAATCGATGTGGGTGTGCTCGTAGAAAGGTCGACAAGATTCTTTACTGTTGGCATGTTCTTGTTTCTCCTACCCCGTCGCTACGGATCAATACGTTGAATCCCGGCATGGGGTCACATACATTCTTCTGTCTGACCACAAAGACCCAGTGACCGGTTTGAGGAGACCTTTTATACCGAACTAGGAAAAGAAAAGGTCCTCGTCTCGATCTTGTTTTACCCCTTCGGACCTTCTCGTGATAAACCCGAGTCACTTGTCCTAAAAGATTGGTCTCGGGGCCGTACCACGGGGCGGTGTCGAGTCCGGTGGGACTTAAGAGGACGACTCCCTCATAAAAGTCGTCGGGGACCCGGCGTCAGTCGACCCCGGTGAACGTCCTCCGTCTGAGGTCGTCGTCGCGACCACAGGAAGGGAATAGGGAGAGAGGGTGGGGTCGGATTTTGACTGTTATGGACGCCGCGACAGAGTTCGGACGAAGACGTCGTAGTTGTCCGGTCCCACAGTCCCTCAATTCCTGGGGGTCCCCGTCGTAAGGTGGTCACTACCTTGTCTCGACCACCTATTTATGGGGCCGAGAGTGTGGGGAGGCCCACCTGGTGGAAACTCAGTACTAGGCGTCAACCGGTCTCCACGGGTTCCCCTCCCCCGGGTCGACGGGGGGTGGTGACGGCGCGAGTGCGTACGAGAAGGACACCCGAAGGAGGGTACAGGGTAAGACGCAAGTGGCAGATCCCGAAGGATCTGGGTGGAGGTCCCATTTTATGAACACAAGTCTAGGAGTAGAGCCGTAGACGAGAACTCCTTCGGGTTGGATTAATTCCTACAAATACGTAACCTGAGTAATCTGACGTCCCTTTCTTTTTGAGAGACTGGGAGACCTTGGAGTTTTAGTTTTGGACCTCTTTTCAATTTTCTTCTCTCAACTATCACCAAACTACTTCTTCTCCGACTTCGGTCCCGATTAAGGTCCTGGTGACGGTTCTGGAACTCCTGGTCCCTCTTGGTCGACGACACGAGACACTGAGAGTCCTCTTCGGAACGGGTAGGGGTCTCCTCTACCGTCGGGTCAACCTTCCACGTAGGACTCAGACTCTACTGACATACGGATAATCGGGAGACTGAGTTCGACCAAGACATTGGACCAAGTCCCAAGGCATAATGCACATACATATTTATAGGTTATTTATGTGTTATTACTGCCGTAAAGTTTAGTTACGTCCCTTTTGCCTTGACTCTTCTTCCCCTCTGTCTCCTACTCTACCGACCTACCGTAGTGGTTGAGTTACCTGTACTCAAACTCGTTCGAGACCCTTTGCCACTTCCTGTCCCTTCGGACCGCACGACGTCAGGTACCCCAGCGTCTCAGTCTGCACTGAATCGTTGCCTTGGTGTTGTTGTAAGGATTTAAGTATTTCCATTTGTGACGAAACAGAATTTGATTTGATTAAAGTCAACACTGATTTTATAATTTGTTATCTTTTTTTTACTTTAATACTTTCAGGTTCTTTTTGTACTGACCACTTGTAAATATATCGGCATTTTACCCTATCCCTTAAAGTTCTCATTAGGGTTTCGTTTTGGATATTTCCATTTTAGTTTACTTAGTCAGATGTGTTTTTAGATTTTGAGGAAATGTAGTTGTCCTTTTACTTTTCCTTTTACGTTTTACCTTTGTCATAAAGGTCATGTGTTCTGTTTACCAGTTCCTAAAGCTACATGTCTTTCGCGACTTTTTTTGTTTGTCACTGATAATCACCCGACTCTGACTGATATTTACGGTGGATTTAACACCCCTTTAAATTGGAGTGATCATTGATTTCTTTTTACGGTTCGAAAAGGCAACTTTTGCGGATAGTCCACAGATACAGGGTACAATATCTTTACACTCCTCTACCTTTTTCCGGTAGGGCGTCAGATCCCTCTTGACTTCTAGATAGACTTGACCTTTATCAAATATGTACACCTCTTATCTTCGAGGTTTTTATCAATCCGGGAGAATGGGTACTTAAAATAAAGGTCTTCAAATTATTAGGAGAAGAGGTTTGCATTTGATACAGGTTTTTACTAGAAATTTTGTTAAGTAATGTTTTATCACAAAGATTCACCGTTTATAATCTTACCCTTGTTGAATCTCCGAAGGGACCACCGAGTCGACCATTTCTTAGACGGACGTTACGTCTTCTGGGACCAAGATGGGGGCCCAGTCCTTCTAGGGGACCTTCTTCCCGTACCGTTGGTGGAGGTCGCAAGGACGGACCTCTTAGGGTGTCTGTCTCCTCGGACCACCGGACGTCAGGTACCCCAGTGTCTCTCAGCCTGTGCGGACTTCGTTGACTCGTATTCGGTAGATTTTTATGTTTACGCTAATTTATTTGATACCATGTAGATGTGTTATTCCCTAACACACCGGTAGTTTTAATACGACTTCGTTGCGTGTGTACCTGTGTCTCTACAAGTGTTTTGTAATCTACTCTAGTCTGCAATACTTTGCAACCGTCCTCTTTCACATGTATCTTTGTCAGACTTTCGGTGATCGTCAACAAAGAATCCCTCGTCCTAATAGTACTAAAACAAGGTGGCATAAAAGACTGAAATTATTTTTAGACAATGGAACCCCCATTCTTTTTTTAGTTATAGACTTTAAAGTAAAACCTATTTTTATTCTTTGTAGTTAGTAGAGACGTGCAGTGATTCTCGTCGATCCTTCACCTGTTTTATAAAGTTCATTTTTATATTCTTCCTCCTTTAGTATTCCTTATTTTCTATTTACTTCTGTAATACTTCCTCTTATCACGGTAACTATTTATTTTGGTACACAAAAAACTCTTTCGTTATTTATCTGGTTTTGTTCTCGTCTTATTTCTACACGTGTACATGATACTAGAGTTGATACAAATTGTCGTATTTTTGATAAGTCTTCATTTGACGGTCCTCCAATTATGAGCGGCGTAGACCCGTAAAACAAGTTATAATAGGATAACAAGATCAGAAAGTAAGTCAAAGGTTTAATGAATATTACTTGTGCTTAAGTAAGATGTTAGGATTTTTTACATATGGCCTTTATTCATATTTCTCTTTTTAGTGTTCATCTCAAAATTTACTTTTACACCTTTCATCTTTTCTGTCTACCAATTTTATTCGATTCCATTTTTAAATTTAAGACGTGGCCGTCCGGGAGTCTGAATCTATTTCGTCTAGGGACGAGACTGAACCCGGGAACTGAGAGTTCTAGATCCGTAGAGATCCCGGGGAGTACGACAGACCCCTCTTCGCCATGTTCTCCTTCCCCCACCGTCTCCCGTCCCCATATTCCCTCACACCCGACGTGGATCATCCTGTCCTCCTTTGGGTCCCACGTCTCTGTTCACCTTTCTAGTCGTCCCTGGGCAGGTCTAAGGGTTTACGTCCCACTAATACCCGGGACGACTCCTTTCCTAATTCAAGGGTCCACTATTAGCATTCGTCGACGTTCCTCTTCGAGATTTCTCAGTTGTCATTTCCACTCTCCTAAATCATTTGGTTTGTTCAAGTCAAGTCAGCGAGTCAGCACAGGCTGAGAAACACTGGGGCACCTGACGTCGTGCGGGCCGGAGGGACAGGTAGTGGTCGAGGGTCTCAAATGGGTTTGGGTACAGGTAACTCAGTCACTACGTAGGTTGGTTGAGTAGGAGACAGTTGGGGAAGAGGAGGACGGAAGTTAGAAAGGGTCGTAGTCCCAGAAAAGGTTACTCAGTTAAGAAGTGTAGTCCGCCGGTTTCCTAACCTCGAAGTCGAAGTCGTAGTCAGGAAGGTTACTTGTGAGTCCTGACTAGAGGAAATCCTACCTGACCAACCTAGAGGAACTTCAGGTTTCCTGAGAGTTCTCAAAAGAGGTTGTGGTGTCAAGTTTTCGTAGTTAAGAAGCCACGAATCGAAAGAAATATCAGGTTGAGAGTGTAGGTATGTACTGGTGACCTTTTTGGTATCGGAACTGATCTGTCTGGAAACAACCGTTTCATTATAGAAACGAAAAATTATACGACAGATCCAACCAGTATTGAAAAGAAGGTTCCTCGTTCGCAGAAAAGTAAAGTGTCGACGTCAGTGGTAGACGTCACTAAAGCCTCGGGGGATTTTTATTTGCAGACAGAGAGAAAGGTGACAAAGGGGTAGATAAAGGGTACTTCACTACCCTGGTCTATGGTACTAGAATCAAAAGACTTACGACTCAAAATTCGGTTGAAAAAGTGAGAGGAGAAAGTGAAAGTAGTTCTCCGAGAAATCCTGTCAGTGTTTTGTCCGTCACACGACATTCCTTAAGCCGACGGTGGTCATCTTTACCCCTGACATATAGTAAGAAACTCTACAAAATATTTGAATACACGAAATTGAAAGAAAGGAAAATCAGTTGAACGATTAAAGATGTTGAGTCATGAATGAGTTCAACATTTAATGAACACATAATTTTCCAATACCCGTGCTATCTTAGTTATAAGGTCTAAAAAAGTTTTGTGTTACTAGTTTGGTAACCTAAATTTTTATACAACTCAAAAGTTTTCAAACTCCCATATAAAAACCGTTCCAACACCCTTATGTCAGTGGGAGTGTATGACGTCTATAATTATTTTTTACGTGTAGGGGGACACCCACCTTTAAGTTTTATCATTTTAACGGATAAGTAAATGGAAAACTGGTCATAAAAGGGGAGATCTTTGTATGGGTTTTCTATGGGACCCTCTTTGTGTGTTGTACACGGATTCTGATTATAACACTAAGTACAATATTAACGTTTTCTGACCCTTGTTGGGTTTCCGGACAGTTTACCCCTGTTTAATTTATTTTATGCCACATACATATACTACCTCCTAATATGTTGGCATTTGTCCTTACTTCTTATAAGGGTATCTGACGACGTCAAACTGAAAATCCTGTATAACAATTTACTTTTGGGGTTCTACCTACTGACATATCATACAATGAGACCTTTCTGTAGATGTTATGTTTTTAATGTTCACAAACGAGTATAAAATTTACCTTTCTATTTTATGTGTAAAAACGTTGTAACGGATGGCCTCTTATCTCCCCATTCGACTACTCCTGTCTGTGTCTTCGACCGGAAGAGACTTGTATGTAACAGAATGTCCAGACAGAATCCTAGGTTCATTTATTATTGTATGTTTTTTAGTTGATTTTTCGTTTACAATTTTTAGATTTCGTTTTACTTCATTTAACACATAGTATAACCACGATCCAGTAGTATTTTTTTCTTTTTTCTATTTTTCAAATTAGACTAATTTCAACATTTATTCTTATAGTCGTTTACCCTAGGTCACTATATACCCTTCCTGTTATACAGTCCTGGTTCAACAAAAGGAAGGTTCTTAAGTAGTGTTGGTAATTTCTACCTTTTTTAGATTTTAGTAGAGTATTTACGAAATTTTCTTGAATATTTAAATTATGATTAAGTATTATTTTTTAAATAATGTTTGTAAAATAATTGTAGTGTTTCTATAAAATAGTGTTTTTAAAATGATCATTTGACCATTCTCTTCTCTGGAAATAATTATATTATCTATTGTAGATGTTTTTTCGATATAGTTTGTAATGTCAATTGTCACTCTATGACTTTCAAAACGTTATAACTTTTGTACCCTTTTTCTTTTTCTACGAACGATAGAGATGAAAACGAGTTGTGACACGACTGCCAGGTTCAGAATTGAGTGATTTATACGTTCTTATATAAGAGTGACTCTTATTTTGTTTTTTATTATCCATACTACAAACCTTTATCTCTTTAATTTGGGAATGTTAAACGTCTACCGACTACATATAAATCCCTTTTTTGTAGGACACTTGAGATTTGTTAGTCTTAGTTGTCCGTTTAAATCGTTTTAGTGATTCACGAGATTTAGTGATTTATTTGTTTTACATGTTCGGTGATCTTAAAATTTATTTCTGTCGTACTGAGTGTCATCGTAAATTTAGGATGGTATGGACCTTTCTTGAAGCACTTTCGCCAGTTTGTTTTGGATTTGTCCACCTTTCTGCGTGGTACAAGGAGCTAGTCTTCTGAGTTGTAAACTTCTTCGGTCGAGAAACTAGATGTCTAAGTCGTATTAGGATCAGTTTGGGGGTTGTACTGAGACTACTCTTTGAATTCTACTAAAAAATTACATACGTCTATACGTTTCACGGTACTTATTAGTTCTATTGTGACTTGTTATTTTAACCTCCTGAAACACCAAGTCGACCAATTCTTAGGCGGACGTCACGCCCTCTGGACCGAAACTAGGGACCCAACCCTTCTAGGGGACCTCTTCCCTTTCCGACGGGTGAGGTCACAAGACCGGACCTCTCGAGGTACCTGACATATCAGCTACCCCAGCGTTTCTCGGCCTGTGCGGACTCGCTGAGAGAGAAAGTGGTCGTCTACACAATCACACAATCGGCAAGTCAACACGGGTGGAGAAACGCTGGGGTACTTGACATAGGGCGGTCTGAGGAGACAGGTACCCGAGAAGGTCTGTTCTTGTGACCTCACCCGACCGTAAAGGGCTATGGTCCGTGTGACTTCGACGGCACGAAGCACGTCAGTATGACCGTGACGACGACGACGACGACTCAGCGAAGTCGGCACAGGCTGAGACACGGTGGGGTATCTACCGTCGGGTGGTCCGAGGGGGCGGGGACCCTGAGAGGTCCGTTCTTGGGACCTCACCCACCGGTAAAGGAAGAGGTTACGTACTTTCACTTTTCACTTTCCCTTCAGCGAGTCAGCACAGGTTGAGAAGCGCTGGGGTATCTGACGTCGGGTGGTCCGAGGGGACAGGTGCCCTCAAAGGCCCGTTCTCACGACCTCACCCCACGGTAGCGGAGGGACACATAGCCGTGTTCCTTCCCCCTTTTTTCTGGTCACCTGTATTGTCTCTCAGGTCCGTCTCTGACTACGTGTGTGTCTGGGAACTAAATCCTCCGTCCAGTGGGTGTATCGTTACCGTTTCCGAAGAGAAAATTTATTTCGACCAGTCAATCTATGAGTATATCTCTTTCTCATTAGACCTGGATATGGAGTGTGGTATGTTTCCGTACTTAAGACCCATCTGACATCCAGTTTTACACTTTAGTCTTTTAGGAAATCTGTTACAGTATTCCTTTACACAAGTATATAAACACTATCTGTTTACGAAGGATGTGTCGTGTGTCTCATATGATTCGTCTCTTCTCTTCTAGATAACTAACTTGTTACAATTTTGACTGACGAAAACAAGTAGTTTTTCTTTTTAATTCGTATTTTTCGGTTTAGCGTGTTATACTCCCTTTTATAAAATTTATATTTATTAACTACTTCCAGAACTTAGGTCCTTTGTAAAAAAAATTCGAGGATATTTAGTCATTCTATTTCTGTTGGGTTAAAAAATTTACCCTTCTCTGAATCTACTCTGTGTGGGGTTTTCTCCTTTCGGTTCCCAGGTCATTCCTAAGGGGACACCGAGTCTGTCATTTCTTAGACGGACGGTTCACCCTCTGGACCCAAGATAGGGGCCTAGTCCTTCTAGGGGACCCCTTCCCTTGCCGATGAGTGAGGTTATAAGAACGGACCCTTTAGGGCACCTGTCTCCTCGGACCACCCGATGTTAGGTACCCCAGCGGTTCTCAGTTTGTATTGACTCGCTGAAGTGAAAGTGAAAGTGAAGGTTCCCAGGTCATTCGTATTCTTGGCCACGAGTAAAAGGAGTTAATAGTCCCTATATTTGTAAATATATGGTTATCCTATTGTGTTTTATCAATGGTCTTAGGGATTTAGATTTTCCTCTTTTGTTCCACAGTCACTTCTGCCCCTTTCTGACCTCGAGAGTGGGTGACGACCCTCCTCGTATTTGTCTTGTCAGGAGAACTTTATGATGAGCCGTAATAGACGACATGTGAAGTCCGAAGGGTCGACCGAGTCGTCTTTTCTTAGGTGGACGGTTGCGTCCTCTGGACCCAAACTAGGGACCCAACCCTTCTAGGGGATCTCTTCCTTTACCGTCGGGTCGGGTCATAAGAACGGACCTCTTAGGGTATCTGTCTCCTCGGACCACCCAACCTGTGTGTTTTGTCAGCCTGTGTCGTGTCGTTGGTTTGTCGTTATCGTTGTTGTGACGTGTGAGTAAGACACGGATCGTTAGGACGAACTCCACGTGCGGGTTGTCTTTACTCACGTGTATCGGTGTTCTTCCGTATGTTTTTGCAAATATGGTCTAAGCAAGGTTTATCGGGGTCTGACTTTCGTTTGGTGGCGAGGTAGTGTAGTGACTTGGTTAGTTATTTACCTCTATAAAGACATGTCACCTTATAGATGACGTGTCGTTTCCCATACTGACTTGTGACGAAGGACATGGTTGTACGTCTCTCGAGTATTTCAACCCGTTTCTTCGGTCCACACTCTTCACCCCTACCATCCCAAGGTGAGAAGGACCGGGTCCCTAGCTTAGACCCAGAGGACGCGACGTCCGTCTAAGAAATGGCAGATTCGGAGGTCCCTTCGGGTTTGTTGTCGTTTGTACCCACATTGATTTTCACCGAAATCTTCAGTCCTACCGCCACTGGGGACCCCTCCCTTTACCGTCTTTACTCACCCTCCACGGACTCCCCAAAGGACCTGCGACCCCACAGGACACACGAGTAGACCCCCACCAGTGCACCTATGCAAGTAGAACTTTTGTCGGAAACGTGACGTATGTCTTCTTAGCACGTGAAACATTTTTTACAAATTAGTTTTGTTTTTCCTTGTGAGGATGTAAATGTCGTCACAATGGGTGTCATCGACTTTGTCCCTTCGACGGGTTTAACTATTCGTTTTACGTCAGGTAGGTATGTCACCTTATAATAAGTCAGAAATTTTCCTTCCTTTAAGCCTGTGTCCGATGTTGTATCTACTCGGAGCTCCTGCACTACGAGTCACTTTATTCGACAGTGGTTCTCTGTTTGGGACATACCGAAGCGAATGCACTCATGGATCTGCTCAGTCTGAGCGTCTGTGCCTTCCAGCTTACCATGAACGGTCCCGGGGCCCCCTCCCGCTTCCCCTCGAGAGCAAATTGCCCACACTTCAAAGTCACAGGGATCTACTTCTGTCGGGACCTCTACCTACCACCACTATCCGTGTGTTGTCACTCCCATGAAGTGTAAGTCGTCGTACCCTGACTTGCGACGAAAGGTATGTTTCAATTTTCGTGCGACCTAAAGGAAGGACTGGTGAACGGGTCAGGGGCAGAGAAACTCTCCGTATTCGAAGTAGACTTAATAAAGTAGACTGACTAGTGACAGTAGATATTGAACTAACGACGAAGACGGAGTCCCATAGGAGACCTTTCCACATACCTAAGTAATGGGTAGGATTGCATAACGGATACCTAACATCCTATTTCAGTTCGTACATTGACGACTGTCAAAGATTCGACTGGACAGTAATATGGATCTTTACAGAGAATTATCGTCCGAAGGGACCACCGAGTCTACCATTTCTTAGACGGACGTTAAGTCCTCTGGGTACAAGTTAAGGACCCAACCCTTCTAGGGTACCTCTTCCTTTACCGTCAGGGAAGGTCATAAGAACGGACTTCTTAAGGTACCTGTCTCCTCGGACCGTCCGAGGTCAGGTGTTCCAGCGTTTCTCAGTCTGTGCTGACTCGCTGATAGCGAGTGTAATTACAATGACTTGGGATGTGAATTTTACTAATTCTACCCTTTACAATGCGACGCATAAAATATTGTTATTTCTCTAACTTCCTTTCGACGTTATTGTTTTCCCTTTGGGAGACATACAGATCGTTACTACCTTCGTACTATGCTAAGAGCAGTATTGACTTGGTGACGACGAACTGGTCCTTCCTAGGGATGTGTTTCGCGTAGACCCCCACCCCACCCCCTTCGGTCCAGTGTGTCGAGGAAGAGGAGTGAGGTGACAGCTTACCGGTGAAGGACCCCTGTCGACTTTCCTAGTCGTCTAGCCCAGACTCACTAACATAGACCGAGAGGACGTGTTCGATAAAGTCTAGGGTGAAGAAAGCAAAGAGGACTGAATCCGTACGAGAGTCTCCGAAAAGCTTCGAAAGTCTTGTAGATCCCGTGTTGACCGAATACGAGTTATGGGTCGGTCGTGTACGCCTGCGTCGACGGTTGGGGAAACGAGGTCCGCGAGTCCGCGTCTCGGTCGTCGGGGGACCCCTCCTCCTCACACTCACTAGTGTGTGGAGTCGTCTCGGACACTCGGAGACTCTGTAATCTGTCGGAGCCTAAGTTAGTGTCTACTAACTTGATGCCGATGTCGGGGTCTCCTTTCGATGAACAAGTTTCCGGTGGTTCGCCAACGTTTCGTCTTTTGTCGTCTAAGGTACAGGAGGCTGGAACTTAAGTCCCGAGAGGGGGGTGGAAGTCCCGTCTCACCTAAGTGTGTCACGACCTCTCCTGCCTGCAGTCCACAGTCCTGAGCGACCGGGACTTCTACGAGTCTACGGACATTCCCCTACCGCAGACGCACTCGTCTCCCGTAGAGATTACGATGGTGAACGTAAGTAAGTCGGACGGCAAAATCAAAAATAACCGTGGATCGTTTACCGGGGTTTAGACAGTCGAGTCTCGTGAGGATGACCGACAGCCAGTGAGCGAGTCAGCACAGGCTGAGACGGTGGGGTGCCTGACGTCATGCGGTCCAAACGGACAGAAAGTGATAGAGGGTCTCAAACGAGTGTAAGTACAGATAGCTCAGCCACTACGGTAGGTTGGTAGAGTAGGAGACGGTGGTGGAAGAGGAGGACGGGAGTTAGAAAGGGTCGTACTCCCAGAAAAGGTTACTCAGTCGAGGAGTGTAGTCCACCGGTTTCATAACCTCGAAGTCACAGTCAGGAAGGTCACTTAAAAGTCCCAACCAAAGGAAATTCTAATTGACCAAACGAGAGGAACGTCAGGTTCCCTGAGAGTGCTCGGAAGAAGTCGTGGTGTCAAGTTTTCGTAGTTAAGAAACCACGAGTCGGAAGAAATGCCAGGTCGATAGTGTAGACATGTACTGATGACCTTTTTGGTATCAAAACTAATCTACCTGGAAACAACCGTTTTATTACAGAGACGAAAAATTATACGACAGATCCAAACAATATCGAAAGGAAGGTTCCTCGTTCTTAGAAAATTAAAGGTCCGACATCAGTGGTAGTCGTCACTAAGGCCTCTGGTTCCTTTCTTCTGGACAGTAAGGAAGGTGAAAAGGGGGTAGATAGACGGTACTCCACTGCCCTGTTCTACGGTACTAGAATCAAAAAACTTACGACTCAAAATTCGGTCGAAAAAGTGAGAGGAGAAAGTGAAAGTAGTTCTCCGAGAAATGAAGGAGAAGCTAAAGACTGAAAGACTACCCCCACAGTAGACGTATAGACTCCGACAACTGTAAAGAGAACCGTTAGAACTAAGGTCGAACACTAAGTAGGTCGGACCGTAAAGGGTACTACATGAGACGTATCTTCAATTTATTCGTCCCAGTGTTACGTGTCGGAACAGTATGAGGAAAGGGTTAAACCTTGGTCAGACAACAAGGTACAGGTCAAGATTGACAACGAAGAGCTGGACGTATGTCCAAAGAGTCCTCCGTCCATTCCCTCAGACCATGAGGGTAGAGAAAGCCTTGAAACTGTCAAACAACACTAGGTGTGTGAAGACAAATGACCGAGTGTAAGACATGTCCTCTCTGTCTCTCCAGGCCTGTGTGGTACTGACCCTTGGGTCCGTGACCGACCCGACACAAGAGTAGACCCCCGAGATGACCCCTTCTTAGGTGAAAACTCGAGCAAGTCCGACGACCGACTTAAGTCGAGGAACACCGACGTCCAACTCCGGGGACGAAAGAGTGACTGACTCTCGGTCCTCGTCGAGGACCTCCGTCTGGTGTGGAAAGGGTGCACCACGGAAGGTCGCTTATACCTTAAGGAGAGCGCGAGGTCACGAGAGTGAGTGCAGAGACCGGAGATCTTTGAAGTCTCAGTACACCGGTCCAGTCCAGGTGTGTTATCAGAGAGGAAGAATTTCAGTTGACACGGAAATCGTCGGACTAGTACGTTCACTTTGGGAAATATAAGTGTGTCATGTTTTTCCTCTAGGTTGACCAGGTAGGATTTCCTTTAGTTAGGACTTATAAGTGACCTTCCTGACTACGACTTCGACTTCGAGGTTATGAACCCGGTGGATTATACTTCTCGGTTAAGTAACCTTTTCTGGGACTACGACCCTTTCTAACTTCCGTCTTCTCCCACTGTCTCCTACTCTACCATCCTACCGTAGTGACCGAGTTACCTGTACTTGAACCCGTTTGAGGACCTCTTCCACTCCCTGTCACAGAGTTTCTCAGTCTGTTCTGAACCCTCCGACTTGTCGTTGTGGTGACGTGTCCCGCACGTGTAGTCCTACGTTAAGTCCCCGACAGAATGTACAGGCGGGTTCCACGGCAGGGTTTCGGGGTCTTCCGGTTTTGTGATCAGGTACCTGTAGTGTGGAGTATCGATGTGTGTGACAATCGACCCTTTCCGGGCCCTTCAGACTGGACTCCGGTCGGGGTGTCCAGAGGGGCAGTACCACTCAAACTGGAACTTAGATCGACTCCTTTCGTCGAGACCAAATCAGTTTCGTATTGGTCGAGGGACGAGACGGAAGACCCAATCTGAGTTAAAAAAAAATCGTAAAGTCGAAAAAGGAGGTGGACGTTCTTGGGACACCTTTAATAAGGATTACCAGGTACTTTTCTAGTTCCTGGTTGGTCTGAGTCTACAGAAGTCAACGGTACAAGATTAAATAACCGTTATACAAGTGATTACGAAAGGACTAATAAAGGACCCATCCGACGAAATGGTCTACTTTTTACCGGTTTCTGTCAATAATTAATTTACTTTTCCGTCGTTGGTTTACACTTCTAGAGTTTGAGAAAATAAAATTTCATAGAAGAAAAAAGTTTTCTTCGTGACCCATCTTCTTTTTTACCAGTATGGAAAATCGAATATTTACATACAAGTTGTAGGTATACGTTGATTGAAGACCAAAGTAAAGGATAGTTTACTCAGAAACTTGAACAAAAGGAAGATTTTAGTAGGGTTTATTTGAACTTAATTGATCACTCAGTCCGACGAAAACAATTTCTTTGTAACACCTCTCTTTTAACTCAGGTAAAAGTTTCAACTTCTCCTTTGTCACCACTTTCTTATTAAATATTTCACGTACCGTGACGATTTGACGACTCGAGTAGAACAGAGAAACTCTGTCACGAAACATCTCCGTTTTTCTCTGGTCTCCTACAAGACTATGTTGGAGAAACAGAACGTCTATTTCTTTGACTCTGTCGTCCGACTTCACTGGAAGAGTTTCAGGGCGTCTACCGAGCACCGATCGGGACTCTCAGGTCTAAGAGTCTCCGAGAAGGATATCGATCCAGTAGAGAGACTAAGGATTTTGTCCCGGTTCCTCGGTGGGATTGTACAGAGGTTGTGTGAATACCAAAGTACGCCTCCTACAACGATTGCCTTTACGTTTTACTGCATTTAATCCGTCTAAGAGTACACAACGACAAAACTTGTTTCTGTCTTGTAGACAGAAGTCAAACGGGGAACGTCCTCTTAGAAGACGCACTCAACGAAACCTAGGTAGGACTACCAGGAAACACCCCACCCGGTCCGTCACTCTCGCCCCCTACTTCGTTGCGTAGAGTGTCAATCGTCGGTCGAGGATCTCGGGAGTGAGGTCTCAGGCTACCGGTAGTGAAACCCCTTCCAGACTACCTACAGGTTTTACTGAAGGGTGAAGTAAAGTACGGTAAAGTAAGGAAAATAGGAATTTTGAACGTTAGAGAGAATAGTTTCTAAGTCATCATCAAATTATTCAATAAGTTTTGATAAAAAGAATAATTATTTCCTGTAAAACTTCAAATTTCTACTAAACGTTTTTTAGGTAAATTCACACTACCTATATAACCGTATTTCGTGTCTATCATGAAAATATATGTTTTTTTAACTTTTTACTAAAATTTTCGAATATTCAAAACCTTAGTTCTTGAAAAAATTTGACTTCACATCAATTAAATATTACGTAATCGAAGTTCACGTGTCATTTCACTAAGTGTGTGTGTGTGTATATATATATATATATGTGTATAAGAAAAGGTCTAATAAAAGATAATACCGAATAATGTTATATAACTCGTATCAAGGAACACGATAAGTCATCCAGGAACAACCTTTATTCTTGAAATTTGTGTCTCGGACTGTTAGAACCGTGGTGACTGTAAGCTTCGGTCTATCGAAACACATAGACGGACAGAATACGGGACCTGTTTCAAACCGTAGAAGGGACCGGAGGTGGGTGATCTCCGGTCATCGTGTGAGAGAGGGGGATCAACCCTGTTGGTTGTTACAAAGGTCTATAACGGTTTGCAGGGAACCCTCGGTTTTATCGTGACCAGTCATAGATCATCCTATAACCTCCCGTAAAGTCTAAACTCACCCGTAACGTGGACAAGATGTCTGAGTCCTTCGGGAGTTTCCATCAAAATGTCATTTTAATTATAAGACATAGTGGTTATATAACGATTTAAGTTAAATTTCTTGAAAATTGTCCGTCACGACGGGTTCCTTTAGTTCGTAGTGAACAGTTATCTCATAGTCGCTCCCTCCTCCTAGTCCTTTGAGACCAGGTCTAACTACGCCTCTCTCCAACGACTCTCGTCCGCCTTCGTCCGGTCCTCCCGTGAGTCGGTAGAGTCGAGTCATCTGTCCGTAGTCGCACAAATTTTTTCCATGAATAGACATTTTGCAAATGGAGAAGTTCGAGTTTAAAGGTAGTCAATTGAAAAGATCTGACTAATTTCACTATTGTAGTGTAACACCTTTTAAACCTTTCGTATATTTTTCATGTTTCTCTGTGTTTCGTTAGTGGGAGTTAGACTGGTTTTCTTTCGCGAGAATCGTTGTCTTTGTACTCACAAAGATGGGTTTACCATAAGATACGTGCAAAAAAGTGAAAACTTGAGTGAACAAAACGAAATTTTAAGATATACGTCCTCAAAAGGAGGATGGTTCTTTTCAGTAACCTTCTTTTATATAGTATTAAATTAATTGACAGGAGGGTAACAACCCTAAAATATTTGTAGTGATTTTATTTCGTTAAAAATAGGAACTATTCACACAGAGTGTAAACAGTACATTAAGCGAGTTGTGGATCGAGTTAAGTATCATTCACGAGTCCCTTGTTCGGGAACACTGACATAACAACTCAACGAAAGGGCTTTTCAATTTGAGAGTGGTTGTCGTAGAGTATTTTCGAAGTGGTCGTAATTTATAATGGCAGAGAAGTAAACAGACGTTAAATAAAGTACTTTTAATTTGAGGAGCAATAGAATCAAACGTGAAGGACTAGTGGTTACTCCAACTTATGAATCCAGCAAATAATTTATAAAAGCATAATCTACTAGACGAATACTAAAACAAGACTTAAATCAAGAATAAAACTTGAATCAAGAATAAATGAACGTACTCGGGAAGAGAATTATTCCTAAAATCTGTAATTGGAAACTGAAAACGACTATAGATAAAGGAATACAAAAAAATTAATGTGTTAATCTGTGTTTCAACGTACTCCCCTTTGAGGGTCCACTCCACTTGAAATATTATTTTTCTTATTTTGGAAACTTTTTTAGATGACGGTATTTTGTGTCAACGGTCTTGGTTTACTACCGTCTTAAGTCTGGATTACTTTACTCCTTTACTTTTTTAAACTTTTCCTTAAATTTTAATATAACAATCTTGACAATTTAAAAATATTACATGTCTTTGTCTTTCTTATTGTTGTCAATTCACTCTTATCTTTAGAGTCCTAAGTCTTCCTAGGTAAACCTTTGGTACCTTGACTTGTTGTAACTTTATTTTTTCAGTGATTTACCGAATGTAATGAAATTTTCTGTCTTGTTTTGTCTCCTAGTCACTGAATCTTTTTTCTTGCTTCCCATAACAAGTCTTGCTTCTTGTCTCTTTATTTTTCAGTGTAGCCTCTGTCCTTCGTGACCAATTTAGTTTCAATGTGGACTGTCTTCAAGGTCCTCGTCTTTTTCTTTTGACTACTGAGTTTGTGAAGTCGTCCATTGTCGTGTCTTGATAGGTATTAACTTCTGTGTATACTCAGTTCGACCTTAGTTCTAACGGCCCTCTTTATAGTTATTGGAGTCTATACGTCTACTGTGGTGAGAATACCGTCTTTCACTTCTCCTTGATTTTTCGGAGGACTACTTTCACTTTCTCCTCTCACTTTTTCAACCGAATTTCGAGTTGTAAGTCTTTTGCTTCTAGTACCGTAGGTCAGGGTAGTGAAGTACCCTTTATGTACCCCTTTGTCACCTTTGTCAAAGTCTGAAATAAAAAACCCGAGGTTTTAGTGATGTCTACCACTCACGTCGGTACTTTAATTTTCTGTGAATGAGGAACCTTCTTTTCAATACTGGTTGGATCTATCATATAAGCTTTCATCTCTGTAATGAAACGGCTGATTCCAGGCAGATCAGTTCCGATACCAAAACGGTCATCAGTACATACCTACACTCTCAACCTGACACTTCTTCCGACTCGCGACTTCTTGACTACGAAAACTTGACACCACAACCTCTTCCGAGAACTCTCAGGGAACCTGACGTTTCTCTAGGTTGGTCAGGTAAGATTTCCTCTAGTCGGGACCCTAAAGAAACCTTCCTGACTACAATTTCGACTTCGAGGTCATGAAACCGGTGGAGTACCCTTCTCAACTGAATAACCTTTTCTGAGACTACGACCCTCCCTAACCCCCGTCCTCCTCTTCCCCTGCTGACTCCTACTCTACCGACCTACCGTAGTGACTGAGCTACCTGCACTCAGACTCACTTGAGGCCCTCAACCACTACCTGTCCCTCCGGACCGCACGACACTAAGTACCCTAGCGTCTCAGCCTGTGCTGACTCGCTGATTTGACTTGCCTTGACTACTCAGGAGTTTAACTCCAAGTGACTCTCTACTCCTAATTTACAAATGTTTCCTCAGGTCAGTGTCTGTACATACTCTTTGTAGTCCCTTTTTATTTTATGAATTTTGTAGTCTATTTTTACTGTCTACTCGTCGTCTCAAAAGTAGTTGTATTTGTCCGCACTTGCGGAACTTCATTATCAAAGTTCCCGATTCCTTTTTATTGGTGGTTGGATCTTAAGTTTCTTTGACATGTCCATATAAATCTGTGTTGGTAATAATATGAACCGAAGGGACCACCGAGTCGACCATTTCTTAGACAGACGTTACGTCCTCTGGGGGTAATTTAAGGACCCATAATATTCATAATAATACGAATATGGTTACCAAAGGTTCAAACAGACGTATAACCTTAGTGGAACCTTCAAGGTGTCTTCGAATCCAGGTACAGGGCGAGGATCCTTAATACTGAACCAACTCGATCCCAAACCGGACCCAAACCCCTAAAAAGATTACACGTACAAAAAGATTACACGGTCGCTAACAGTTTGAGACTCTTAGTGACCATATCTGAGAACTTAATTCATGACTTCATACTTGAATTTGTTTTCACTTGGGTTTTTGTTATTTTTCACAATATTTTATGTCAGCCGTTTCTTAGTCGTTTTACACTATCGGTCAATTTATTATGTCATTTGTTAGGTTCCCGAAGGGTCGGCCCTTTTTTAGTCGGACGTTACGTCCTCTGGCCCCAAGTTAGGGATCCAACCCTCCTAGGGGACCTCTTTCTCTCACCCTTATGGGTGAGGTCATAAGACCGGACCTCTTAAGGTACCTGTCTCCTTGGACCGGCTGATGTCAGGTTCCCCATCGTTTCTCAGCCTGTACTGACTCGTTGAAAGTGAATTTGTTAGGTTTAACCTAGAAGGAATATTTTATATCGTTATTATCACTTTTGGTACAAATAAAATTTTTATGGTCCTTGATTTTAAGATTCATTATTCACCTTTTCTTTCATCGTTCAAGTCTCCCTTCAATTACACAAAGATCTAAGAGTAGAAGAAACACTTCTCTCAAATCTCAATTAATATTTTAAGTAAACTTTTATATTTCGATTTAGTGAACAAATTTTCAAGGTCCACTGGTAAATTTCTTGTCTGTGTTATGCAAAATTGAAAGTTTGCCACCTTGTCCCTTTATTTCTTTTACAAGTCAAATTGTTTTAGTGAGTTCTCCTTTTTTTTGTTCCTTTTATTACAATTTATTGTTCGTCTTGTTGTTAAGACCTTTCTTAAAGTTTACTTAGACATTGGTACTATTTACGTTTATTTAATCTTTAGTGAAAAGATTTTTGTCTAAAAAAAAATTGGTCTATCTGGGATTTTAACTTCAAAACTCATCTATGGTTCTATCCTACACTTTTAGGATTTATTTCACCGTCTGAGTGTTTCCTTGACAGACCCCTGGTCAGGCGACGGAAACTCAAGTGTGTGGGAGTCCTTATAGCACTCCTGACCTGCTAGTTCTCTCGAGTTAAACGCCTCGCGTCACAACCACTTTGACCACGAATGTGGAGCTCGGAAGGACTTGGGGATCATGCCCGAGCTGACGTCGGGAACCTCTCGGACGGCGTACACGCTACGACACTCGTCTGTGGGACCTGGTCTCCGCCTCCAAGACCAGTCGACGAAGTCGTCCACGCACATCTCTCCCGGTGATACGCCACTGGCGTCCATGTCGGAGTACAACGATCCTCTTGCGCAAGGGGACACGGTCGACACCCGGCACGTTTTGCCCCCCTCGACACTACCCCCCTCTGTCTGGCCTTTGTCTGTGTGCACACGTGTATACGTGTGTGTCTGTTCAAATCCAAGACGGCGTCTCCCGGTAGACCCCGTAGACTCCTGGAACTCGTCGTCTGTGCGTTTCACGTCGTGCCCCCGTGTCGCTCCCACACTCGTTGGGGCTTCGGGGGTCTTCCGGGCGGCCTCGGGCGCGTTTTGGGCGACCCGGGCGGTCCGTCTTTGCGAGGGGAGTGGGGAGACAGGAGGTCGACGAGGTTCCCACCACGGGCGGATTCCCGGCCGTGAGTGGTCGGTGTTCTGAGTCGAACTCCCCGTCATTCACTTATGCTTGCAAGACTACCTGTCGCGTCGGAGTGACCCAACTAAAGACTCAACTCTCCACTACGTCCTGAAGTCCACCGTTGGACCCTCAGTCTCCACTCTGTCCTCGACGGGTTCGGGTGTCGCCATATTCTCCCGGTGGTCACTTGTGTGAAAATTTCTCTGTCCCTTGTTTTTATTTCGGAACGAAATTAGTGTCGTATTAGACGTAAACGAGATGTATCATCAGGGTGTTATAGGTCGATGTAAGCGGGGTGCTTCTTTGTGGTTTGAGTTCCTCTGTCTCTGTGACGTCATTTCCCGATCCTTTGCCGTCTGTTAGCGGTCTGTTTCCTTTGGAACTTACCGAAATACCGATAGTCCGTTTTCTAGGATTCTTCTTTGGAAACAGCACTTGGTTTTATAGTAAAAATTATTCTTTTCGTTATTTAAAGATTCTAACCATTAGTGGTTGTGTATACGTGTGCGTAGAGTATTCTATCGGAGTTGTATGTGTTTTGTTTTAACTGTCTTTATATTCTTCGACTGTTTAGATTTTAACTTCTAAAATACTAGAAGTTATTTGTCTTCTGTGAACGGTAACACAGGATCGTGTTACGTGTGAAGAGAGTGATTGTTTATTTAGCTTGAAAGTTTTATAGTCGTTTTTATCTTTTGTAATTTATGGTATTAACTACCATAGTTATAATATTTACTCTCATAGAATAGATAGATACTCTATGTCTATCTATCTATCTCTACCTCTCTCTTTCTGTCTCTCCCCGTCTCTCCCGCTCCAGAGGGTCTTGGGTCTGTTTTGGTCCGATGGGCAAGAAAAGTTTGTGTATTTGATACAAAAATTTTAAACCTACGTATGTATTACCTAGTGTTTCCTTCAGAACTTTTTATGGTTTCTAGACTTTTGTACACCAGGTGTTGTTCAAATCTTTATTTTAAAATTTCAGTCAATTTTACGTGGGTTGGGTATGTAAACCTTTACTTATTGTGAAAGTTCATTAAGTACCCAGACCTTCTTTAACGTTACCTCTAATACTTATGACTCTTGACTTGTTGCTGTTTTCTTGGCGTGTGTTTTTAGACACCTTTCATCTACTTCCCCCTACAATCTCTCTTGGGCATTATGATCTTTCGTCTCGCCAAAAGTAATTACTCGATCTTTACGTTACCCTCTTAAGTCTATTATGTCCCATTTTTGGTTGCATTTTGGTTTTCTATTTATTATTTCTAGTTTTAATACCTTTATCATTTATTTCTTTGTCGTCCCTCTTTGTTTAGTTTTCTAAGAAATATTTCCTGATTAGTTTTATATTAAAAAAAGAACTATTAATAATTAGTTCTGTTTCTTCCTCCTCTCACTTTTTCGACCGAATTTCGAGTTGTCAGTCTTTTGATTCTGGTACAGGAGGTCAGGGTAGTGAAATACCGTTTATCTACCCCTTTGTCACCTTTGTCACAGTCTAAAACAAAACCCCCCGAGGTTTTAGTGACGTCTACCACTGACGTCGGTACTTTAATTTTTTGTGATGAGGAACCGTCCTTTCAATACTGGTTGGATCTGTCGTATAACTTTTCGTCTTTGTAATGAAATGGTTGTTTCCAGGTATATCAGTTCCGATACCAAAAGGTCATCAGTACATACCTACACTCTCAACCTGATATTTCTTTCGACTCGTTGCTTCTTAACTACGAACACTTGACACCACAACCTCTTCTGAGAACTCTCAGGGAACCTGACGTTCCTCTAGGTTGGTCAGGTAGGATTTCCTCTAGTCAGGACCCACAAGTAACCTTCCTGACTACGACTTCGACTTTGGGGTTAGGAAACCGGTAGACTAAGCTTCTTGACTGAGTAAACTTTTCTGGGACTACGACCCTTTCTAACTTCCGTCCTCTTCCCCTACTGTCTCCTACTCTACCGACCTACCGTAGTGACTGAGTTACCTGTACTCAAACTCGTTCGAGACCCTTGACCGTCTACCTGCTCCTCCGGACCACACGACGTCAGGTGCGCCAGAGTTTCCCAACCTACACTGACTCGCTGACTTGACTTGACTACACCATCTGTTAAAAGGAATTTTTAATTTAATGACTCTGCAGATAAAATTGACTGTTAATGAGATCGGGTGTCAGATCTTTCCTCCTTTCTGAGAGAAACATATTCCGTTCCTAGAGAAACCATTGCTTTGTACTATTGCGTCCTTTTTTCTCCTTTAATACTTTTTAAGAGACGTGTCGTCTCTTTTATCAGTTGTTTTGCTTTTCCGTTGGATGTCTTACTTTCTTTTGTAAACATTTGGTGTGTATACTATTACCCTATTATATACGGGGGGTCTTTTTACATAATCCTCGAGTTTATTGGGTTATCGTTTTGTAGTTTATTAGGTCGACTGTCTACCCGTCTTCTGGACTCATTTGTAAAAAGGTTTCGTCTGTATGTTTATCGACTGTCTATGTACTTTTCCACGAGTCGTAGTGATTAGTTGTCTCTTCACGTTTGGTTTTGGCGTTACGCTATGGTGGACCGTGGACAATCTTGCCATAAATAGTTTTTTCTACTGTTCACAGACGTACCCACACCTCTTTTTCCTCGGGAACGGGTGACATCCACGTTTACATTTAACCACGTCGGCGATACCTTTTGGTATCCTTCCCAGGAGTTTTCTAATTTCTATTTTGATGGGATACTAGGTCCATAAAGTAAGGACCCGTACAGGTTTCCTTTGGTTCAGTCATAGACTTTCTGTGTATACATAAGGGTCCAGATAGTACTTGTAATCGGTTCTTTGTGGGATTCAGGATTCACAAGAAACTACCTAATTACCTATGTCTTCTACACTACTATCTATCTATCTCTCTGTCTACCTATCTTTTACCTAATAATAAGTAGGTTCTCTTTCTTCTTTTGGGACGGTAAGCACTGTTGTACCTACCTGAACCTTCTAGAAGACGATTCACTTCATTCAGTCGATTTCCCTCCTTGCCATTCTAGAGTGAATATACACCTTAGATTCTTTCTTTTTCAACCTGAATATCTTTGACTCTCATCTTATCACCAAGGGTTCCCGATCTCCATCCCCTTTACTTCTCGACAAGTAGGAAGTCTCCCATATTCGTAAGTCAATTTCTACTCGTTCAAGACCCTTAGATTTCGAGAACTTTGGAGTTTCCAGATTGTAGTCGCTACGGAACCGTTGGCATGGTGAGTCTCCCCTCCAGTGACTCCCCTCGCGGGACGGAGAACACATCGGGAGGTTCGGGGAACCGGACCCGGGAGAGGGCTTCCCCGGAACAAGTCCACGATCCTTAGACACGAGAGTCACTCTTCTTAGGATGTACTGTTCCGTAAGCCTTTTACCTTTAAAGTCTCCGGGATTCTTCTACCGCTTTCTAAACCGTTTAGGAACCCTCCAAGGTCGACTCAACCGATTTGCGACTTTCTACCTCCCTGTACAAACAAAGAAGGTTTGACAACTCTGGTTTCCCGAAATAAGAGGTCGTTGCTTGACGAAGGGCCCTTTCGGGGTCTAGAGGTACCGTGTGTACCCTAAAGACAAGTGTAAGTATTAGTAGAAACCGTGGTCGGACCACTCTACCAAGGACAATTTGAAATTAGAGGGCGTACACCGGAGGATGAACCGGTTTAAAGGTCGATTTTTATTTTAGACGGATAGCTGTTTATAAATTTATAACTGAAACGACGGACGTAGGTACGACCAATGGTCTAATCCATTGGTGCAGATTGTCTTGCGGTAAACGTTGGTTCACAATTTAGTTCACTGTGAGTCATTGTACGCGTAGAGACCTCGAAAAAAAAAAAAAAAGGTTATACATTTTGCATTACTTGTAAGGTAACACTTCGTAGACGTAATGCTTACCTCTGGTCCCGGTAAGACTCGACCTTTACTCCCTGGAGGAACGAAGAGGTGGGGTCGACCATGGAGTGGGTCTGGCGTCTTACGATGGAGGGCCGTCGGTGGGGAGGGACCCTCGGGGGCTACATCACCGGTCGTACTGGGTGACGTCTTTGCCGGGGCACGGTCCCCGTCTGCCATGTCGAGCGACCTGCTCCTGCGCGTCCCCGGTTTCCGTACGGACAGAGTTACCACGGTTCGGGCGGGACACGACTCGAGGACGTGAAGAACTCTAAGAGTGCCCCCAGGGCAGACCTACCTAGACCTCAAAGAGTTGTCGTGAGAGAAATCTGTAGGGGTGTCCGGCCCATAGATCTCGTTGACGTCGACTCCGAGGTAGTCGCAGACGAGTTAAAAAGAATTCTGAGACACGAATACGAAACCTCAGCGAGGAATCTTTTTATTGATCCACTCCTTTGGGAAAGGTTCTTTACCAAAAGGGAGTTTGTCAAAAGGGAAAGCTAGCGGTTTTTGGTCTGGGTTTTTAGACGTAAGCAAACGAGCACACTAGACAGTAGAGACTTCCGGTTCTCGACTTTGCAAGGGGCAGACGGTCCCCGCCGGCCCGACTACTGGAGGTCCCTTACCCGCACGCACGCACGAGTCAGTGAGTCAGCACAGGCTGAGAAACACTGGGGGACCTGACGTCGGGCGGTCAGGTACCTTAAAAGGTCCGTTCTCAATGACCCTCAAGGGGGCTTTTGTGAGTCACTTGCTTTGGCCCCACAGGTGCATCAAAGAACAGTGTGAATGAACCAAAAGATCTCCCCTCCTTTACTTGCGTCAAGTTCAGTCGTCAAAGAGACGGTGTCGCTTCGAGGTCCATCCCTGAGTTTTCACATTCGTGTCCCACCATTCGATCATCGCCTCGAGACGACCCCCCTCCTGTCTTCGGGAGCCCTCCCGTCTTGTCTCCACGGCGCCACTCCGACTTCTCCCACGTGTGCCCCAGCCAGTCCCACGGTTCGGGCCCCGTCAAAGTAAACCAACAGACTCCAAAGTCATTTCATGGAAAACTAATGAAATCTGGTTTTCTTGTTCTGCATCCCCCTACTCTCCTCTTTATTTCTGTGGCGTCACCACGTCCCTGTGTCTTCCCCCTTCCTCAGTCTTAGGGAGGTCGTGGGAGGCGGGAGCCGGTTCGCCGATACCCGGTAGGGTCACCCACACTCGACCCCGGTGGACGGCAGTGGTGGACCGGCTCGAGTCTCGTCTCCGCTCCCAGCCTCTGGGTCAACCCTGGTACGTGGGGTTGGGTAGTGGGTCTCCTGCCCGAGGAACCGAGTCCCCCATAGGAGACCCGAGTGGGTGATCTCCAGAAAGGACGGGTGAGAGAAAGGACTTCTCACTGAGGCGTCCAGACGTCGAGCGGCACTGGTTCCGAGGGTGGCTGTCTTACGGAGGGAGGCGGGGTGGAGTCGGGAAGCCGGGACCGACAACCACCGTGGGTGACGACGGTCCGATCCCCCGACGGGTGGGGTCCCAGGGTAGTAGTCTCAGAGGAACAAACTAAGGAACCACCACTGAAGACTAGAGAAGGTCCTTGGACCAGTCTCCTGGATCCTTCTCTGGACCCCTTATCCTAGGTCCCGGTCCCCCGAGTGTGTTGAGTGTTCACGTGTCTGGTGGGAAGCGACCCCTTTTGCACTGGGTCCCTTGAGCGGGATCTGTCGTCCCTGGTGCCAGTCGGTTCGCTAGTAACCTACCTCCGTCGACCTCTACGTCCGACCTTCTCTCGTTACGACGGGACTGTGACACTACTGGTGTCCAGGCTTTGAGATCCAGCGAAACGAGGACCTACCGTCCCCTCGTGTGAATACCAACCACCTCCTCCCCGTCCCTGGGACCCTTACCAGACGAGCCCACGTCTCGGCCATCGTCTCGAGACAACCACCTCCTAAAATTTGACTATGGAGATGATTCAGGTAGACGAGACCGTTAGTGATACGTGGTCGGTAGGATTTATTCAGTCCCTCCTTCACAGGGAGGACGTCTCGGTCCGAGGGGACACGTGTCCCCGTACCGTGTTTACGGTCGGTGCCGACGTCCCTGCTCCGTCCGGCGACCCCGGTCTTCACACCCCGTGTCCGAGTGTCCTTCAATCCTAATACTGGTCGGCGTCTCGTCCCTGGTGTCGTCGACACGTACCGAAGTGAATGAAAAAAGAGAAAGTAGGAGACGGAGCGGATGTCGGGTGTACGCTCCGTAGTACCGAGGTCTGCAGTCCATGTCCGACCCCGTACTGGCTCACCGGAGTAGGACGTTCCTGTCGCCGACTACTCTGAGTCGAGGGTCCCTCCCCACCTCCAAAGAAGTAGACTTGTCTCCCGCTCCTACTACGACTCGTCCATCCCCGTGTCTCTAGACCGACCGGTGAGAGGTCTACTGTGGGGCGGGTCGTCGGAGGGACGGTGGAGACGACTGGTGGGGAGGGCATAGGGACCCCCGACGAGAGGGTCGACGGGACCAATTCGGTCACCTCCTTCTCTCACTCACGGGAGGGGTGAAACCACTGCGTGGACGGGGGGAGGTACCGGGTCAGTCGGGAACCCCCCCTGTGCATTGTCGAGGGGTGACCCCAAAGACCGACGGGCCTGCAGGGACCCTGAGGGAAGCGCGTGACGTCAGGAGTGACCCAACTCGGGACGAAGGACGGTCCGGGAACGGACCTCGACAAGAAGGGTTTTCGGGTCCACAGCCGGGGTCCCGTAGAGGACCTGGGGGTCGGTCGGACCACTACGGGTGTCCGCGTGGCACCCAAGACGGTGGGGTGGGGTCTCGCCCTTCGGGGGTCGAGGAGTGGCCCCGTGGTGGACGGAAGAGAGACCTCGGGTAGGACGGGCGGGGGGTGGGTCCGTGCTCGTGGGGGAGTGGTGTGGACACGGTAGGGAGGGACTGAACACCGATGGGACCTGCGGAGACAGAGGCACTGGCCTTTCTCAGAGATCCAGTCCCACCTTCACGTCACATCTGCAGTTCTACCTAGACGTCCGAAGTCCTCGGGGGCCAGGAAGGGGTAGGCGTAAAGACGACCTCCTCGGACCCTGGAGAACAATCCAAGATGGACGTTGTTTTATCCTTCTTGCGACAGGTCCCCCGGCCAGAAGTCCGTACAGACACAAACGTCTCGGTGTGCTACGGAACTGTGGGTGTACAAAAGTTATCTTCAAAAATTAATCTGTCCCCTCTCAAAAAACAGTACTTCAAGTTTCCTGTACCATCCTGTAGTCTCCCGAGGGGAGAAGTCTTTGACCAACCGTGTTCTCTTTTCTGTGAGTAGGACTGTATCCCCTCTTAGTCGAGGGGCAGGGGGTGGTACTACCCCACTAAGGCCTTTAGTCAGGACTTATGTGTACCCTTCCTGACTGCGACTTCGTCTACGAGGTCATGAAACCGGTGGACGACACTTCTCGACTGAGTAAACTTTTCTGTGTGGGACTACGACCCTTTCTAACTCCCTTCCGCCCTCCTCTTCCCCTACTGTCTCCTACTCTACCAACCTACCGTAGTGGTTGAGTTACCTGTACTCGACCTCACTTGAGGCCCTCAACCACTTCCTGTCCCTTCGGACCGTGCGACGTCAGGTACCCCAGTGTTGCTCAGTCTGTGCTGACTCGCTGACTTGACTTGGCTTGGACTTGTACTTTTCACCTTTGGGTTTGGTTAATTTTTATATCTTTCTTTGGGTCTTTTTTATGTATTTCGTTTTTCCGTATTACTCTAAATTTCTTTGTTTTGATTATTGGAGTCCCGCTATTCTGCTAAGTCGTGGATACTTTGTTCCCGTGTCATGATGTTTTTTCCTTGAAAAGTTTCGAGGAATCACTTTGTGCTACTGACACGAAATGTCAAAGTTCCGTTTATTTTTCATTTCTCCTTAGGGGTCTCCGGGGGTGTTCAGTGCGGATGACTACTGTGTTCTCTCGACCCACCGATCCGACTAAGACTCGTCAAACCTCGGACGAGAAGGAAGAGGAGACTGTGAGGAGAGGAAATCTTTTAGCCTTCTTTTTAGGTTGTCTATGGGAAACAGGAGTTGTCGTTGAGTCGTGATCGGTTCCGTCACCAAACCTCGCCGGATGTATCTCTCCCTTTTACCCCGTTTCCCCCTTACTCTCTGTTGCGTAAGGTCGAACCGAAGTCTTTCGTGAAACTTTAACAGTCGGTTCCAACTGTTCCTAACTACTCGACCTGGAGACTTGGACCTCACCTAAGATTTGGTCCCAAATGGTGAAGGATTCGTGCAATGGAACCTCGAATCCCCTCCCGTAGTACCTTGGAGAGGTTCTGAACCA
This sequence comes from Capra ibex, assembly GCA_006410555.1. NCBI lineage: Eukaryota > Metazoa > Chordata > Mammalia > Artiodactyla > Bovidae > Capra > Capra ibex. The sequence continues at coordinate 1,182,797 of SJYO01054996.1, forward strand.
CAGAGTAGGGATTTTGTCCCTACGGGGCCAGGAGTGGGTGGAGGACCCTTACAACATTCCTCCGTTACGGTATTGTCTGTGCACCCGTCTTGGGAGACGTGGGGGGTCCGTGGTCGGGCCCTCCGACAGTCCGAATTACGGAACGTCGACCCGACGGGCAGTGGGACCGGAGGTGGGCCGAGGGGGAAGGGCAGTAGAAGTGAGGGTCGGAGGAAGGAGAGGAGAGGGAGCTAACGGTCCTACTCCGTCAATGTGAAAGGAAGGAAGGTTTCAGTCAACGTTTGAAATTTCGGGGTAATAAAATTTAATAACTTCTACGAATGCAAACTTCAACTTCAAATTCGGACAGTCCTTTAAAGTGGAAGTTTCAGGGACTCGACCAAGTTTTTAGGGAGTGCACATTACAAAGGAACTACCCCAAAGGTTCGGGGAGCCTCGGACAGACTTCACTTTGCCAGGTGTGACCCCGGGAAGACCTCCTATACTACCTCGGGAGCTTTGACAGTCGTAGCAGTCAAACTTGGTCCCGCAGTGTGTGGGAGCAGACTTTGTAGACACGCGAAAGACTCCTCAGTAACACTCACGAGTGGAGGGCCAATCGTAGCATTTCAGTTCTTAGGTCTCCAAAGGACGCTCTCGCTTCTCGTCCGTCACACCGAAGGGCCTCGTCTGTGACCCGTGGGGTGCCGGAAAGGCCCCGAGACCCGGAGACGGGAGGTCCGAGACTGTCGGGCCTTAGGTCGGTTGCGACCCCGGCGTGGATCCCTTCCGACGGGTCTTCAGGGTACTGAGAACCTGTCGTCGTCTTGTGAACGGAGCTGTCTCCAACCTTCCCTCAGTACTAATCAAAGGTTTTGAAGAAATGTTTTCCTTTCATTTACAAAGTGAATCTTTTTTCCGTACAGTTCACTTGCGTCCAACCACCAACGGTCCCCGACACTTTATGTCTCACCCAAAAGGAAATCTTCCTACCTTCAGAAAGACTTGATCTCCGTTCCCGGCTCACGTGTTGTGACACTTAAACAGGGTACGGTGATTCAACGAGTGAACTTTTACCAACGAAAATGTAACACATTTAAAGTGGGTTATTTGACAAAGTTTTCAGCAAAGCGTCAAGAGACGGGAGACTGACCGGTCCGAGTAGTCGGGCCCCAGTCCCACCATCTTCACAGACCACCCGCTACGTCGCTCGTCTCGAGCTTAGACCGCGGAAGGCCTGACCCCAGGGGAAGGGTGGAGACGAGACTTCAGCAACCTACTGGGTCCGTCCACAGATGGTTACGACGAACCAGGTTACTCCGGTATCCTAATAAAAAATTATCAAGTATTCAAAAAGACCAAAGATTTCGGTACATTGCATTTATATCATACATATTATGTATTGTTTCTGTGAATTTTAGTATTAAAGTGATTTCTACCGTAAAATATAAAACTATATATCGGAAGATACAGAAAGTGTAAATATACAATTCCACGAAAACCTAGAAGTACGAAAAAAAATTGTTTAGAGAGGAAAAAGCGGAGAACACTCACTTCAGGACGTCTTCGAAGCTCTACGGGGAAGGGAGCGAGAATTCTACACGTGGGGGTCCACCCACACTCCTGATCCTTTCCAGAGACGCAACGGACGGTAAGTTGGAACGAGAAATTTTAGCGACGGAAAAGGGTGAGAAAGGGAACAGAAGTGTCAAAACTAACTTTGTTATGGTCACAAGTTGGAGGAGACTCCGTAGACAAATAAAAGAGGGGAAACTGAAAGTCTTTCGGCTCGCATACTGAGTGAATATACACCACATACACGCACACTGAGCAGACATACACCACACACACACACACACACACAATTTGTTTCGTCTTCTTTTTCCTTCACTTCGGACCTTATTAATAGGCATGAACTAAGAGGGTGTTTATAAAGTCATTCTTTATTTAGAAGAAAGGGAACTGTCCTTAAACGTAGAAACGAGTGTTCTCACACTTAGACAGGTCTTGTTGAAGGTCCTGTCGACCGTCGAGGTCCCCACCCCCCCGCCGTACCTAACGTCTGGACGGTCCTGGGTCCGGAGGAGGTCCCCACGCGCGTCTCACCCGGCCGGGACGGCCGCCCACGACGCCTCCCTGTGAGAGGTCAGGGTAGAGAGCCAAGGGGAGAAGATCGGGGAGGGACACCGAGCGGCTACGGAGGACCGGGTGGAACTGGGCTCACTCCGGTAAGGACCAGGCGTTGTTGGTTCTCCGTCGACTACCCGTTCCAGGGTGGGTCCCTCTCTGATTCCAGGTGAAGAGAGACCCCGACCTATAGTCTTACTGACTTACAACCCTCGGTCGCACTCCTTGAGGCGGGTACCGTTTCCGGTACTCCTTCCTTCGAACCGTATGCGTTTCCGCACTAGTTCGGAGTCCTTTGGGGGACAAGGGCTCGTAGATGGGGGTTTTGGTCTCATGAAATGCCCCTCGAGAGGGGGTATTGGTAAAGAGAGTCTCTTCCTCAATTGAACGTCGAGGTCAATTATTTTTAAGGACCCGCACTGTTCTCACAAAGTTGAATGCTTGAGACCTCCAAGAGACCGGACGGACTAGTCCGAGCAGGCCGGCGCACACTAACAAATGTCGGAGGGTTGACACTCTCCGTGCCCTACAAAATTTTGAAAGATTTATGTCTGAGAAAACTCTTCAATCTTCTAGTAATCATATCATAATCATCCAACTAATCCTTAATATAACCACTTCCCAAAAAAGTAAACAGGACGGTTATTAATGACGATTAAGGGACGGGACCCACACTGTTCCTACAGAGTCCAGTTTGGAGAGACGACTGTCGGATCGAACACACTGTCGGAGAGTCGGTATTTGTCGTGTCTCTCAAACCTCATAATCGCATCCCGAAAAAAGTAACTACTCAGTTACTAACGGTAGTCCGGAGGTATAGGAATCCGTGGACCCTTATATAATTAGTTACATAAACCTTATATCGTTTCCTTTATATCATCAAAAACTACAATCGTTATGATCTGAAAAACTCATTTACCTAAAAGAGAAAACATTATCTAGTGACATGAAAGAATATTTAGTGACACTGAAACGATACATTTTTACATTGAAATAGTGATAGAATTCTGTTTTATCTAGAATTCCCCTTGTAACCACTTCCCAAATGTAAACAACTCGGTTATAAACGACGATTTAGAGGTATAAGGACGGGAATATTACTTATATTGATCGTATATCCTCTTTATTCATAATTGGAAATTCTAATTAGTACAATTTGGAATCCAATTCATTTAAGGAAAGAACTAACATTGAGTGATGTGGGAGTGGGATATCCTTACGTTGAAATAAACCTCCCACCGCGGACTAAATTCTTTTTTAGTGGGGACCTTTTTATTCAAAAGACCAATTGACTGTCCATAGTCTTTCCCGGTATTTTACAGTCGTCTGGAGTACCGATTTTCTACTACTTTGAGTATTCTGGAAACATATTAAAATATACTTCGTGGACTAACACTGTTCCCAGTCCAGACGACTGGGGATACACTGAGACATAAGTAGGGATAGATATTGTCTTTCCATATATTTGTTTGGACTTTTGATTTCTTTAGCCTAGTCAAAGACCTTTCTGACCAAGGGGGTACAGCAAAGAAAGAGCAAGGGGCAAAAGGACCGACTTAAGGGTAGACTCTACACCCATGAGTGGTTCGGACGATTAAGACGGACCCGAAGACTCTAGCCTGGCCCCTCCGGAGTCACGGAGGAGAGGAAACCCTCTTACCTTTCTGCGGACACCGGAAGCATCCACCACTAACCCTAAGGTACATTTGGTCAATAAGTCGGAGAAAAGAGGTGATTAAGAGGATGATGTGATAGACAAAGATTAGAGGGAGATATAGACATTAATTTATTCAAAAAAGGTCCTGCGGCTGAGGCAGGGGTGGAAGCTTAGTGGGACCTAGGTGGCCCCGACCTGGGGCCGTTGACTTTGTTTCCCTACCACTTGTCGCCTCGGATCCGAAGGCCACTCTCCAGGACCCGACCGGTGGCCTTCGTCCCGACCCCACCCCCAACGAACAAGAGGTTTGGACCACTCCCTTCCCGACGGTCCGTCTCCGGCATCTTTTGGGAGCGGTTCTTCTTTCAGGAGAAGTTTCTCTGGCTCTTCGAGGTGGACGGCTCGACCGCACCTGACAGGGCAAAGACGGGACCCCAGAAGTAGACGCCGAGGGGTAGTGAAAGCTCAAAGGACTTTGCCGAGTTGCTCGTTCACTCGTGGGAGTAACAGAAGACTCTCGAGACGGGTTTGGGGTCTCGTAGGAGTGACAGAAGACTCGAGACGAGAGTTTAGGCCTCAACGAAAAGGAAGACGAACCTTATTTTCGGGGTGAGAGACCACAACCTCTTCCGAGAACTCTCAAGGGACCTAACGTTCCTCTAGACTAGTCAGGTAGGATTTCCTTGAGTCAGGACTTATGAGTAACCTTCCTGTCTACGACTTCGACTTCGAGGTCAGGAAACCGGTGGACTACACTTCTCGACTGAGTAAACTTTTCTGGGACTACGACCCTTTCTAACTTCCACCCTCTTCCCCTTCTGTCTCCTACTCTACCAACCTACCGTAGTGACTGAGCTACCTGTACTCAAACTCATTTGAGGCCCTCAACCACTACCTGTCCCTCCGGACCGACCGCACAACGCCGGGTACTCCAGCGTTTCTTAATCTGTCCTGACTTCACTGAACCGTCATGGTCGTTGTCGTCGTCGTCCCGCTGACTTGACTTGACTCTCCGTCCCGAGCCGACTGAACGGGCGTGAAGGGGGGTGGCGGAGTGCCACCGCGAGGTGGACTCGCGGGCGAGAGCCTCCCTGGTCGTTCCTCGTTCTCGACTCGACACTCCAGGGCGGACCACAGTCGTCCCGAAATCATTTCAAGACGGCCTCGTGCACGGACCCCGCCTCGGACGTTGTCTCCCCGACGGAGATTTGGGGTCAGACTCGGGGCCAGAAGTGTGAGGCGACGCATCCTCCTCGAGTCGACCCCTGTAGAAGTACGGGCAGTGGTCGTCGCAGGGAGAGGCTGACCGTGTCGGTGGTGAAGTCCTTGGGCTCGACGGGAAGTCTCACGGGGAGTCGTGGAGGTACGGGTTGTCACTTCCAGTTGCATTTTAATGTCGGTGGTTTCTTTTCTGTTGTGCTATCTCCTAAGTCTGTGAAGGACCTACTCTCATATATATCCACCGAGGTTTTCGATTCCTTCGGTGGCGATTCTAAGATCGGTGCCGACGTCTTCTTGACTTACCCAGGAACCTCTTCCTTCAGTGTCCATACCTGAGTACCGGTCAATGTAGTGACGTCCGAAATCACGGACGGACGCACGATTCGGTGAAGTCACCACAGGTTGAGACGCTGGGGTACCTGACGTCGGACGGTCCGAGGAGACGGGTACCCTACGAGGTCCGTTCTTATGACCTCACCCAACGGTACGGGAGGAGGTCCCCTAGAAGGTCTGGGTCCCTAGTTTGACACAGAGGACGGAACCGTCCGGTTCAGAAATGGTGATCGTTATGGACCTTTCGGGGCGACCGAAATCACCAAAACGTGTAAAAGACAAAAGTCCGACACACACGCGGAAAAGTCTCCACGACTGGTAGAAGAAGAGAGAAGAGTAATGGTGACAATAAAATATCTGTCCAACAGTGTCCAATTAAAATGTCAAACCAGAAATCCCTTGTACTATAGGGAACCCTGACACGGTAGACGAAAGGTTCTTCCAGGATTACTTTCCGTAGGAAAAGGAGGTTAACGAAGAAGCAGGCAACGAGACAGAGTCGTGGTCTCCGTCACAAACGAGGGATTAGGCCGACACAAGAAACGTCGTAGGAGAATAAGGGACTCGTCAATTGGAAAGAAGGATCAATCTTAAGAAACGTAGTCACTGTCTGAAATAAAAGAACTCGAGGTTTTAGTGACGTCCACCACTGACGTCGGAACTTTAATTTTCTGCGAACGAGGAACCTTCTTTTCGATGCTGGTTGGATCTGTCGTATAATTTTTCGTCTCTGTAATGAAACGGTTGTTTCTCGGTAGACCAGTTTCGATACCAAAAANGCCGACACAAGAAACGTCGTAGGAGAATAAGGGACTCGTCAATTGGAAAGAAGGATCAATCTTAAGAAACGTAGTCACTGTCTGAAATAAAAGAACTCGAGGTTTTAGTGACGTCCACCACTGACGTCGGAACTTTAATTTTCTGCGAACGAGGAACCTTCTTTTCGATGTTGGTTGGATCTGTCGTATAATTTTTCGTCTCTGTAATGAAACGGTTGTTTCTCGGTAGACCAGTTTCGATACCAAAAAGGTCATCAGCACATACCTACACTCTCAACCTGATATTTCTTTCGACTCGCGGCTTCTTAACTACGAAAACTTGACACCACAACCTCTTCTGAGAACTCTCAGGGAATCTGACGTTCCTCTAGGTTGGTCAGGTAGGATTTCCTTTAGTCAGGACCCACAAGTAACCTTCCTGACTACAACGTCGACTTTGGGGTTACAAAACCGGTGGACTACGTTGCTTGACTGAGTAAACTTTTCTAGGACCACGACCCTTTCAAACTTCTACACTCCTCTTCTCCTGCTGTCTCCTACTCTACCAAACTACCGTAGTGACTGAGTTACCTGTACTCAAACTCGTTCGAGACCCTCCACAACTACCTGTCCCCTCGGACAGTACGACGTCGGGTACCCCAACGTTTCTCAGTCTGTGCTAACTCCCTGACTTGACTTGACTATAGTTCACAAGGAACTATTGTATTGACCACACAAAGACAGAGGACTGACCTATGACCTACCGTATCGACCATAATATACTTCTAGAATCAGATTTCCTCTTGAACTTTTACATATATTTTAAGGGGGTCTTGTTTTTATATGTACGGTTTTTTATCTTTATCTTGTTTAGTTTATCTGACGCACCCCTTTCCGTCAGATGTCTCTGTTAGACCACCTTGACCCCCGTGTGTAATTGGTATAATTTATTACATTTAACCGAATTGCGCAGGAAATTTTCCCTTCTAAAACTCGAACTTGTTATTTCGTTTTAGGTTGTGACACATACGTTCTCCGTGTGAATTTGGTTTCTTTAAGTCTTTTCCATTTTTACTCCTGTTTCTACATGGCTTCCGTATCTCCTAGCGTTAGAACCATAGACTGCTCTGTCTTAAGTCCGTCTGGGTTTAGTTTTCTCTGTGTCATCGTGTTAAATATTTTGATTACCCGAAGGGACCGCCAGGTCACTAACTCTTAGGTGGAATGTCACGCCCTTCGTCCCCGAACTAGGGACCAGCCCCTTGACTCCAGGGTGGACGACGTCCCGTTGACTGGGTCGTCCAGTGTCGATCTCTCGAGCACGCGGTGTTGAAGCGACGGTTTTGATTCTGGCCTGCGTCGGTTTATTTGCCTATTATAAAAAAATTTACCTTTCGGATGTTGAATGGCACTTCTATTTGTCCGTGTGAAGGAAAATAACCCGAGGTAAAAATAACGTAAAGTGACTGTAACTCAAAGAATGTTTACCTTTCAGACACCATTGGTACCGTTGGTTCGGACAACCACGGCAAAGGGGTATCATCAACGGGTAAACAACACAGACGTAGTGTAACACCACTAAGAACCGTTCGTAAAAGTAACACTGACATAAACAATACCACTATACACTAAAGACTACAACGATGCTACTGAACGACTTCCGAGTTTACTACCAACCGTAAAAATTGATATTTTATAAAATTAATTCCATATGCACATACAAATCAGTGTTTAACACAGTAACGCTGGGGTACCTGACATCGGGTGGTCCGGGAGACAAGTGCCGTAAAGGGTCTGTTCTTCTGACCTTACCCACCGGTAAAAGGAGAGGTCCCCTAGAAGGGCTGGGTCCCTGTCTTGAGGGTGCAAGGTCCGTTTGAGAAGATGTCGACTCGGAGACACACGTAAAAGATCTGTATTCCGATAACACGTTACAACGCGTTTGTATTAAAATGTATGAGACTCTTTGGTTTTTTTACACACACTAAGTAAAATAACAATACGAACACGACACACGATTCAGCGAAGTCAGAATAGGCTGAGACACGTCGAGATCATTGACATCCGACGGGCCGAGAAGACAGGTACCCTAAGAGGTCCGTTCTTATGACGTCACCCCACGGTAAGGGGAGAGGTCCCCTAGAAGGGCTGAGTCCCTAACTTGACCGTACAGAATGTAGATTGGACGTGACCGCCCACCCAAGAAATGGTGATCGTGGTGGACCCTTCGGGCAACAATATAAACGAAATCACGTTACCAGACCTCGGTTTGGACTTTATAGAGGTTTCTTACGGACATGTGTGGTTGAATTTATGTTTGAATTTATCTACATTCTTCCCTATTTGTCTTTATGTAAATATCTTCTTAAATTAGGCGTAGAGAGTTGTTTCTATCCGGTTCATCGTTTGTCAAGTCTACATCTACTGGATTTGTTTATTAGTTATTTGTTATTCATCTAAAATATGAATGTCTTGGGATTTGAGGTTATAACGTCTTATATGTAAAAAAAGTTCACATGCATCTTACAATGTTTGTTTTTCAAGTTATGTAAGGTTTCTTATTTTAATGTTTTTACCCGTAAAAGACTGGTCATAGTCATTTTTATATTTAATGATTGTTTTAGTTTTTTATTTTTCGGGGAAGATAGATCTTTTTTAAATTTACGATAAAATTTTGAGTACCTAGATTATCTTTTTCATTCTCTCAAGGTCTTTTTGTAGATAAAGACGAAATAACTGATACGGTTTCGGAAACTGACACGCCTAGTATTATTTGACACCTCTTAAGACTTTCTCTACCCTTATGGTCTGGTGGACTGGACGGAGAACTCTTTGGATATACGTCCAGTCCTTCGTTGTCAATCTTGACCTGCACCTTGTTGTCTGACCAAGGTTTATCCTTTTCCTCAGGCAGTTCCGACATCTAACAGTGGGACGAATAAGTTGAATATACGTCTCATGTAGTACTCTTTGCGACCCGACCTTCTTTGTGTTCGACCCTAGTTCTAACGGCCCTCTTTATAGTTATTGGAGTCTATACCTCTACTGTGGTGGGAATACCGTCTTTCACTTCTCCTTGACTTTTCGGAGAACTACTTTCACTTTCTCCTCTCGTTTTTTCAACCGAATTTCGAGTTGTAAGTCTTTTGTTTCTAGTACCGTAGGTCAGGGTAGTGAAGTACCCTTTATCTACCCCTTTGTCACCTTTGTCACAGTCTGAAATAAATAAATAAAACCCCCCGAGGTCTCAGTGACGTCTACCACTAACGTCGGCACTTTAATTTTCTGGGAATGAGGAACCTTCCTTTCAATACTGGTTGAATCTATCGTATAAGTTTTCGTCTCTGTAATGAAACGGTTGTTTCCAGGCAGATCAGTTCCGATACCAAAAAGGTCACCAGTACAAACCTACACTCTCAACCTGACACTTCTTCCGACTCGCGGCTTCTTAACTATGAAAACTTGACACCACAACCTCTTCTGAGAACTCTCAGGGAACCTGACGTTCCTCTAGGTTGGTCAGGTAAGATTTCCTCTAGTCGGGACCCACAAGTAACCTTCCCGATTGCGATTTCGACTTTGAGGTCATGAGACCGGTGGAGTACGCTTCTCAACTCAGTAACCTTTTCTGAGACTACGACCCTCCCTAACCCCCGTCCTCTTCCCCTGCTGTCTCCTACTCTACCGACCTACCGTAGTGGCTGAGTTACCTGTACTCAAACTCACTTGAGACCCTCAACCACTACCTGTCCCTCCGGACCGCACGACGCTAAATACCCCAGTGGCTCAGTCTGTACTGACTCGCTGACTTGACTTGACTTGACCTAGATTGTCTTTTATGTCTGGTGTAACATCCAAAAGACCTCTTATTATTACTTTTGAACTGTACACACTTAAATAAAATATATCGATTTTGTTAAAGTTGTTTTTTTAAATATCATAATTTATATATATCCTATATATATATATATATATATATATATACATTTACCACGTGACTCTACTGGGACTCCCTACTCTACCCCTCCCTCCACCCTCCCCTCCCTAAGTCCTACTCCTTGTGTTCATGTGGGTACCGACTAAGTACAGTCACATACCGTTTTTAGTGATGTTATAACATTTCATTAATCGAAGGTCAATTTTATTTATTAACAAAATTTTTTCTCATTTACTTCATTTCTGGGTTAAGTTTTTGAATCTTTTTCTTCCTATTTTATTAGGTTCTTTCCGTCTTCTGTCTTTAATTACTACTATTTCCGTTTTTAATTGGTCGACCCCACCCTCTTCGCCACTTCATTACGTATATGGACTTTTAAGCTGTTTTATCTGTTGAGTGATCGTTAGACTCAATTCTTTTTTACTCTCTGTATCTCATTTTTAAAAGTTAAGGTAGGTTTATATAAACTTTTGGGTCTACTGTAAAAGACCTTTTATATATATATATGGTCGTTACTGGGACTATCTCGGTCTTCGAATTGGTTCGGTCAATGATATCTTCTCTGTCTTTGTCACAAAGGGAGTTTTTGTGACATTTTTCTACCAAAGAGTCTTTTTAAGATAGTTTATAAATTTTTGATCTTTTAGGGTGACGATTTATTCGATAAGATCTAGGCGTTTTCTCTTCTTTTGAGGGTTTCAGAAAGGTAATTCGATCATATCATAATTAAGGGTTTAGACTATTTCTTATGTACTTTTTTCGTGTGACATCTTGTTAGAGAAAACACTCATAGTCACGTTTACAGGACTTATGCTACAAACGTTTCTCTTTAGATTCTAGTTAGACTCTCGGGAACCTGTGAATCTGGTTTGGTCAGTTAGGATTCCTTTTAGTTGGGACTTATGAGTAACCTTCCTGACTACGACTTCGACTTCGAGATTGTGAAACCGGTGGACTACGTTTCTCGGTTGAGTAACCTTTTCTGGGACTACGACCCTTTCTAACTCCCGTCCTCCTTTTTCCCTGTTGTCTCCTACTCTACCAACCTACCGTAGTGGTCGAGTCACCTGGACTTAAACTCGTTCGAGGCCCTCTACCACTTCCTGTCCCTTCCGACCACACGAAGTCAGGTACCCCAGTGTTTCTCAGTCTGTACCGACTCGTTGACTTGTTGTTATTGTTTAAACAGAACTTGAATTTGACCTTTATTGTTCGCGCACTAAGTGAAATAGAAACAATAACAGCAAGTCAACGAGTCAACACATACTGAGAAATTTTTTTTTTGTTTTTAAGTGATCGAGACAAACGACTTTGAGGGATCTGTGTTTCTGACGGGTCTTCGGGACTTATGACGCTCCGAGGTATGGCAAAGGGTGATTTACTTTGGTCCCAATGAGCCTCTTGACCGACTAAGACCAGACCTCGGCCCTTTACACATCCTACTTGGACTTTGCGGAAGAGTATCGGTCTTCCTTCCTTCGTAAGATTGGTGACCTTTCCTTCACTTTCACAATCAACAAGTCAGCACAGGCTGAGAAACGCTGGGGTGCCTGACATCGGGTGGTCCGAGGAGACAGGTACCTTAAGGGATCCGTTCTTGTGACCTCACCCATCGGTAAGGGAAGAGGTCCCCTAGAAGGGGTGGGTCCCAAACTTGAACCCAGAGGACTTAATGTCCGTCTAAGAAATGGTAGACTCGGTGGTTCCTTCGGGGTGGGATCTGGCGACCCCACCCCAGGTTTCGTCAGTCCTCTCGGAGAGGGACAGGTTTCTACTCTGTCAATCTCTTAGTTGTTTCCTTTCGACACTACTAACCTTAGGTAGTTCTTATAGACTTAGATACTCAAATGTTTCTGTGAAAGTTTTTGTGAATAACCCTCGACCCAAAAGACTCGTCCATGGTGGATAAGAGGAACCAACCGGGATATCATTTGGATAGAGACGAAGTTTTTTTATCTTTCTTTCTTTTTAAATTTTTATTTTCGTGAGTAACCAGTGGAAACGTCCTACGGTTATCTAGTTCCGTAATGAAACGTTTGATTTTTTTTTCTCTCTCTCTCTCTCTTTCGTAGTCCACAAATAGAATGAAAAGGACATGTCTGAAGGTGTCGTATCGACTTTCTTTCGAAGAGAAAGACCTCTATGAGGACGATTAATTGATTTTCCTACTGTCTCTATGCTAGTAAAATGGTACTCTATCGTACAGTATTCTTACTTTATCGCGTGCCAGTAGGTGTGGACGATGGTAGTATCTCTCTGTTCGTCTATCACGCACGGGCATTACCTTTTGCCGTGTGAGCAGGTGCTTCATAAAGACAGTCTTCGCGTGTAGACTTCGGGCTTCACGCTAGAAAATAAAAGGAGGAAGAAGAAGGGAAAGACCAAGGTCTCTCAAATCTTATAACAAGTCTAGGACCTACGTCACGTCGGTGTCAACTTTCTTTATTCAACGTACCAACCTAAAGTCTCACGTTATTGAGTCCTCTGTCTCTAGGGAAACTTCGGAAAGTGTCTTCTTCTTCTACTAAAGGGATTTCGGATGTCGATCAATCGACGTCTGGGTTCTCAGTTTGGTCTTGCGAAAACTATAAGTTTATGACCTCGAACGGGGTATGGAAGTCAAAGGAGTTAATCCTCCTCACGAATCCTAAAAATTCGAGTGGTATTTATGGTATTAGAGTTCACAAGAAAAGTAACGTTACCCTTGTTAGTACTTTAGTTTTTCTTGTATAGAAGTTTTTTACAAACACTTAAACGTAAAATAAATATCTATAAAAATTAGGGCACAGAGAGTGCCTATTCGGTATAAACAGAACTTTTCGGACCGAAACATCCTTTTTGTTTGTTTTGTTTTGTTTTAGAAACTTTGTACACACGGCGGGAATTTTTGTTCGTCTTAGTGACGACGACGTCAGTACCTTTGAGACTCACAGAAGTGGCTGCGCATTAAGTTTGTGTAGACTTATGCGAAATGAAGTTCTGAAGAGGGTCTCAACAGAGGATGGCTGACTACAGAAGTCGTACAGGTAAACAAACTAAGAATCGTCAACCGAGAGTGATAACATATTCTTACCCTCCTCCCTCTAACCTCCACTCAAGTACTCAAGAGACTCGAGAAGGCACACAGGGACAAAAGACTCTTGAAGAAATTCACCACATGTACAACTGTTTGACAAACGGAGAAAAAGAAAAATGAATCGTACTACACTGGATACTCTTAGTCCTGCCAGTACTTCTTGTTCTGTACGAAGAGTTGAGAGGTCTTTACAGGTAGAAAGTGTTACAAAAAAGTCTCACCACCTTAGATTTCCGTCAGACTACCCCTACCAAGGATCCTTAGGTGACAGAGGAAGGGGTCATGGGACGAGGGTATTCCTAAGATTCCTGGGGTAGGAAGTAGTCGTGGTTTCGACTGACCTTGACACCAAAACCTTCTGAGAACTCTCGGGGAACCTGACGTTCCTCTAGTTTGGTCGCAAGGATTTCCTTTGGTTGGTATTTATAAGTAACGTTCCTGACTACGACTTCGAGGTTATGAAACTGGTGGACTACCCTTCTCGACTGAGCAGCCTTTTCTGGGACTACGACCCTTTTTGACTTCCGTCCTCCCCTTCCCCCGTTGTCTTCTACTCTACCAACCTACCGGAGTGACTGAGTCACCTGCACTCAAACTCCTTCGAGACCCTCTACCACTTCCTGTCCCTTCGGATCTCACGACGTCAGGTACCCCAGCGTTTCTCAGCCTGCGCTGACTCGCTGACTTGTCGCTGTTGTCGCACTCCTTTCGCTTTCACAAGACAAAGAAGGAATCTAAGTATCGGTGCTCGACTGGCGTCTTCGCGTCTCCGGTTGGGTCTGAAGTGGTACGGCCTTTGGTGTCACTCTCCCCTACGTGTCCACCGTCGGGCTAGACCTAGCGATCTTGGGAGACCTTTTCGCCTCGATGGGGCCCTGAAGGGACCGCCAGATCGCCAATTCTTAGGAGGAACGTTACGTCCCCTGAGCCCAAGCTAGGGACCAACCCCTTGGTTCTGGGGTGTACGACACCCCGTGGATTCGAAGACGTTGCGTTGATGACTCGGGCACGTGGCAGTGATCTCTGAGGTACGTAGTGGTGTTTTCTAGGGAGCACTACGTCACTCCGAGGGAGTGCGGCGCTGACTCTGGGCTGTGTCGGTTTATTTGTCTATAGAGATTTTCGCCTCGCTGGGTCTTGTGAGAAGAAGAGTTGAAAGAATTAATTTGAAACGAAGAGACGGAATTAAACATGTCCTTTCTTTCCAGTGACCCTGAAATACACTATTAGTGTATAACACTCACTCGGGGGTCCTTGTCCCCTTACCTGTCGCGGGTCGTGGTTTACCCGTCGGTGTCTTTCTCATCTGCAGTCAGAGTTGCACCATTAAAGAAAATTTGCTTAGGCGTTCTATTCAAGATAGGGAGTGTGCAAAGAAAAAAGAGGACTTTTGATTTTACACGATAAAAGAAGGGATGAAGAAACTTCCGAAGAGTGTAAACTTAAGTTTATCAAAGTTCTAGTGAACGGCTACCTGACTCACGATTTGCAACCGATTCTGCTTAGTAAGGCGTTTGTAATCGAAGTTCCACTCTACCTGGTCCTTTAAGATAAAGTTGTGTCCGACTTTGCAACCCTTTTCAACCATGAGTCTTGAGTCCGACAGTTCCCGACAGACTCCGTTTAGAAAGTTACTACTTTTCGACGAAACGAAAAGAAGAGTTATAGTAGGTCGTCGACTCACGTAGAGTAAGTCTGAGGGGTCTTTTAACTTCTTTTAAGTGTAAAGTCCCTCTAGTTCGTCTCTTTTAAAATTAGAGTCTCCCCTCTAAACGATTTCAAGAGCCCGTTCCTGTTGACCTATCAAGTTTTCGTCGAGACTTGACAAGTCTTCGAGCACAGAAACGCAAAAGTCAGCTGGGGTACCTGACATCGGGAGGTCCGAGGAGACGGGTACCCTAAGAGGTCCGTTCTTATGACCTCGCCCAACGGTAAAGGAGGAGGTCCCCTAGAAGGGTCTGGTCCCCAACTTGGGCGCGGAGGGCGTGACGTCCGTCTAAGACATGCCGGCTCGGTGCGCCCCTCGCGGCGCGTCTTCAAGTCAGAGGGATTCTCCTCGGACTCTTTCGACGGGACGGACACCCCGCCTGCGCCGCAAAAGGGACGGGACCGGTGGACGTAGAGCCAGAGGGCCCGGAGAGGCGGAGGGGACATGCCTCCCGCAGAACCAGTCCGACAGGAGCGTGCTCGAGCATCTCCGCACACACTGACTCCGGACTCCGCCGACTTGTGGGACGCGTTCACACTCTTTGCCGCGGATGCGGACCCACCGGTGCTTGGGCAGCTGGCGCGACGCACCTGCGATCGACGTGGAGGGGCCGAGAGACCGTCCGCGGCAGGGGAGCCAGAAACTGTCGTCCGGGGTGAAGAGTCTACGCGTGCACAGTCGGGCTTCCTTCCGCCGGACGCTCCGTCCGCGAGGCCGGGGAGGGTGTCCGCCTTCGCCTCGGACATTTCAGGGTGGCCCGACTCGGGCTGAGAGGGTCTTTGCCCCGAAACGAGTCGGCACGCCACCCATGCGCCCATGCCGCGTGTTCGACGGAGCCTCCTGGCGCGGGAGGGGGGCGGGGGGCGAGGGGAGCCTCCGAGCCGAGGGACCCCTGGGGCCCTCGGTGCAGTGGACTACAGAGTGTCCCGACGTGCAGGTGTCCTCCAGTCGCGAGACGTCTGGCTTCTAAAAGTTTCCGGGACTGCGCCCCTCCCGGTCGACGTCTGTTAAATCGGGTAGTCAGTTTGAGCCCAGACCTAGTGTAGGTGAGTATAGGTTTGTACTGACAATGTGCAGGTCTACTGTCAGCAGTCCTGTTTTCTTTCCCGCGTCCCTCGTCTAAGGACTTCGGGACCTGACAGCCCGCACTGTGGAGACACGGTACACACTCCTAAGAGTCACCTTCCGAGGTGACCTCCCGTCACGTGTCCGGGTGGGAGACTAAATCTGGGTCCGTGACTTCGAGTCCTCTCATTCTCTCGGGTACTCCGACGATCCAGCGTGACCTCAGCTCCGACCCTACTTTAGTCCTGTGGAAAAGATGACGTGGTAGATCCTGCGGCACAGAGGTGGTGGAGATTCATGATAAACGGAGACCAGTGACTCTGGTCGTTCTTCTGGTCTGGTCAGTTAGGATTCCCTTAAGTTGGGACTTATGAGTAACCTTCCTGACTACGACTTCGAGGTTATGAAACCGGTGAACTACACTTCTCGGTTGAGTAACCTTTTCTGGGACTAGGACCCTTTTTGACTTCCGTCCTCCTCTTCCCCCACTGTCTCCTACTCTACCAACCTGTCGTAGTGACTAAGTTACCTGTACTCAAACTCGTTCGAGACCCTCCACCACTTCCTGTCCCTTCGGACTACACGACGTCAGGTACCCCAGCACTTCTCAACCTGTGTTGACTCGTTGACTTGTTGTTGCCTCTAGTCGGTTGTCGTAGGTCACAAAGTTCAATCGACGTGCGAACCAGGAAGAACGGTGCCTTGTGGTGACCGGAGCTCCAGGACCACGGTTGAAGGTCCTCCTAGATTTCTCACTATCTGGAAGGACTCCTGGCCCGGAGGCAACGGGGAGGAGACCCAGACAGGTACACCTACCACCGGTCGTGGTCCGGGAGGTGACGTCGGGAACCTCCCCCCCCAGCGGAATGTTCCCGTGTTACGTTCTGCCTCTTTGTACTTCTCCTTTATGGTCGAGGAAACCCGAGGACACTAGCAAACTGGTAAGGAGACTGTGTAGACTCCAGACACACTTCCTCCCCTTCCAACACTTGTGTGCTTCTTACACTCGTTGTTTTACCTCAGGTCTCACGATACGAGCCGGAGCCAGCCCTCGTCTCCAGCGGCGGAACCGCCGGGGACGCTCGCGGGGGGTGTACCCCGACCGGCACGTGCGCCGAGGGTCTCGTCGTCGAGCGGACGTCCGGGGTCGTGTCATTCCCGTTTATACATGTGTGTCCTAGTTCTGTCGCCCGCCGAGTCTCGCCCCCACAACAGGCACGTTTTCCCGTCGCCCCTGAAGGTACGCGTGTCGGTCTTCCAAGACACTCGGCGGCCGGACCGGGGGATAAGTTCGGCCGGTCCCAGCCTGCCGCAAGGGAAAGATGGAGGAAGACCACAAAGGTCCTTTTGCCCAACTCCTCGGGGTTCCTTCGTTGACCCTCTGTCTTTGAGACGAGACTCTACCCCTGAGTTTTTTTTGGAAATATATCTGGGTCGAATTCGTGGATCAATCTACATGAAGTTAATTTCATTGGGACCGACAGGGCGAGGTGTAGTGTGTTTCGTTCTTGGAGTATTTATTGGAAGACGTTGAAGATTGGGTGCAAGTCACGGGGGTGGGGGAAGGACCCTGTAGACAAACACTTTCGCCTAACGTAAGTCGACTACATAAGTGGTCTACTCACCCTGCACGGGGAGTCGAATTTTGACAACGCACACACGACGACCCCCCGTCACCCCGCCCTCCGCCCCCCCTGTGTCTACAGTTCGTTTGGAAGAATCGCGTGTCTTGGAGACTGCGTGTTCACAGCCGACTACAATTAAGTCCGGCCGTAGAGAGGGGTACTCAGTGGCCACCCACCTGTGCTCTCGGCGGACGACTGGAGACCTCGGTAAACCCGGGAAGTCTCACACTTTAAAGTTAAAGATGTAGTCTCAAAACGTACAGTCCGGGCTTTTTTACGAAGTATACTCTCGTTGCAACTACAAACGGTCCGGTCGCAGGGCCGACCCCTCTCGTCCGCTCTTCTTTCCCCTTATTAAGGATGGTCCGTGTGTTTTTCAAACGTTGGCACAAATCATTTGTGCCGTAGGAGGGTCCCTGGGGTTCAGGTCTTCCTGGGTCGAGGGGTCCGGAGACAATCTAGGGACTCGACACAGGTTCAGGTCCCCAAGGTGAACCGAAGTTGAGTCCCATGGGACAAGACGGGACAGACGTGGGTCTGTACTCTCCCGGGGTCAGGGTCCGTCTCGTCTCGGGTCCTTTCGACTCGACCGGGAGGGTCGGGTGTCCCTCCGTCCCCGAACGACCTCCCGAGTGGACCCTGGGGTCGGGGCGTCCGGGGGGTTTTGGTGTAGAGGGACGTCCGACGTAGCGACTAAGGGTTCTGGGGGAAGGACGACCCTTGAGGTACCACGTTTGAGACTACTGGAGCCCCAGGGGACACACAGGGTCCTCAGGTCCCCGGAGGGACGGAGGACTTGCGAGGGTCAGAAGAGACTCGTCCGTCTCTCCCGGGTCCGTACTGACCAGATGAGGGGTCCCTCGTGAAAAATTCGTCAGATAAGACCCGTGCGACCACCCAAGGGGCGTGTCCTCACGTCTGCAGACGTTCGTCCCACACTGTCCTGCTTCTTATCCCTCCTTCATTCAAGGAGCCCTGAGTCGTAGGTCCACCTGTCTCACTTGCTCCCTCCTCTTCCCGGACCCCGGTGAGGTCTACAGCCGGAGGCCGCGTGCCCGGTGCTACCGGAGTCGACGTCTTCTCTTTCCGGCCGCCCACCAACACCGTCAGCTCCGCCGGGAGGGCCCTCAGGGCCTCGGGTACACTCCCGGTCGGAGGAGTGCCGACCCCCTGACTAGTCTCGCCTTCCAGGCTCGACTCTACGCAGTCGGTAGCCCCACCTCTCCAAGACGACCCGAGAAGTGTCTCAGAATAGTGCACTCCACAGCCCTGGCTCCCGGCGCAGAGACGTAAACCGTGTTCACAGAAATGACGACGGGCCCTCCGCCGTCGAGTCACGCGTGCGTCGATGCCCTGTGTTAGCTCCCGCTGCCGTACCCGGTTCGCTGCGAGGGCCCGAGTGCGGGCTTATTCTTCGCCGTCGGACTCCCGCGTGGTAGGGAGGGACCCCGACTCCCCCTTATAACCTCACACTTTGTTCTTTGCTTCAAAATGGTCATAGATTTTCAGTCTACCCGACCATACACGCATTTTGCTGATCTCAGACACGGCCAGCCCCGAGCGGCAGTGTTGTCACGTTTTCTCTCTTTGTCGACCAAACTTTTCTGTTCGGGGCCCGCCCCCGGTGGCGCAACCTGCGCCAGAACTCGGGGTCCCTTTCGGGGGGCCGGCGGGGGGACTCTGGGAGCTCTTCTGACCCCAGACGCGCTCTCGGCGAGGTCGCCGGACCCCGGTCTCGAAGGTGCCGAGGAGTTGTGGGAGTGGTGTGTGGTGTGCGGGGTGTGTGTCGTGTGTGTTTTGTGGTGTGTGTGTCGTGTGTGTGTGTGGTATGTGTTTTGTGGTGTGTGTGTCGTGTGTGTTTTGTGTGTCGTGTGTCGTGTGTGTTTTGTGGTGTGTGTGTCGTGTGTGTTTTGTGGTGTGTGTGTCGTGTGTGTTTTGTAGAGTGTGAGTGTGTGTGGTATGTGTTTTGTGTGTCGTGTGTCGTGTGTGTTTTGTGTGTCGTGTGTCGTGTGTGTTTTGTGTGTCGTGTGTCGTGTGTGTTTTGTAGAGTGTGAGTGTGTGTGGTATGTGTCTTGTGTGTCGTGTGTCGTGTGTGTTTTATGGTGTGTGTGTCGTGTGTGTTTTATGGTGTGTGTGTCGTGTGTGTTTTGTAGAGTGTGAGTGTGTGTGGTATGTGTTTTGTGTGTCGTGTGTCGTGTGTGTTTTGTGGTGTGTCGTGTGTGTTTTATAGAGTGTGTGTGTCTCGTGTGTGTTTTGTAGAGTGTGTGTGTGTGGTATGTGTTTTGTGTGTGTCGTGTCGTGTGTGTATTGTGGTGTGTGTGTCGTGTGTGTGTGTCGTATGTGTTTTGTGTGTGTCGTGTGTCGTGTGTCTGTTGCGGTGTGGGTGTGTGGTATGTGTTGTGTATGTCGTGTGTCGTGTGTGTTTTGTGGTGTGTGTGTGGTGTGCGTTGTGTATGTCGTGTGTGTGTGGTGTGTGTGGAATATGTTTTGTGTGGTGTGTTTTGTGTACGTCGTGTGTGGTGTGTATTCTGTGTTGTGTGTGTATGGTATGTGTGTATGTGTTTCGTGGTGTGTGTGTGTGGTGTGTGTTTTGTGTGTTGTGTCTGTGTATGTGAGTGAAGTGTGGTGTGTGTGTGTTTTGTGTGGTGTGTGGTGTGTGTTTTGTGTGGTGTGTGTGTGTTTTATGGTGTGTGTGTGGGGTGTGTGTTTTGTGTGGGTGTGTTTTGTGTGTGGTATGTGTGTGTGGGGTGTATGTCGTGTGTGGTGTGTGTTTTGTGTGTGGTATTTTTTGTGGTATGCGTGTGTGTGGTATGTTTTGTGTGGTGAACATTTTGTGTCGTGTGTGTTTTGTGTCGTGTGTGTGTGTGCTATGTGTGTGTGTGAGTGACGTGTGGTGTGTGTGTATGTGTGTGTTGTGTGTGTTTTGTGTGGTGTGTATTTTGTGGTGTATGTGTGTGTTTGGGGTGTATGTCGTGTGTGTTTTGTGTGTGGTGTGTGTGTGTTTTGTACGTGGTGTGTTTTGTGTGTGGTGTGTTTTGTGTAGTGTGTGTTTTGTGTGGTGTGTTTTGTGTGGTGTGTCTGTGTATGTGAGTGATGTGTGTTGTGTGGTTTTTTGTGTGGTGTGTGTGTTGTGTGTGTGTTTTGTGTGGTGTGTCTTTTATATAGTGTGTGATTTGTGTGGTGTATGTTTTGGCATGTGTGTGTGTGTGGTGTGTGGTCTATGTAAGTGGGAGTGTGTGTATGTGTGGTGTGTGTGTGTGGGGACCAGTCCCTTACTTCTTGGTCAGATCCACACACCCGAAGTCATTGTGGAGTCCACACTCCGTTTCCGAAGATGGATTCTAGGGTGCACTCTTCCACCGGAAGCCGGTGTATTTCACCCATGGGAGATCAGACCTCTACCACAGGGTTTCTCGACCTGGCGTCCGGGACGGACGACACTCCCCCGTGTGGTCGGTCAGGCACAGACCTTCCCGAGCCGGGTGGGGAGCGGCCGTAGGAGACTCCAGGTCGATCCGGGGAAGGGTCTTTCGGGAGGGACCAGTCGACCGTCGAGGGTGGGGTCGTGGGACCCGAGGAGTCCTACCGGGACTGCAGGCGTGGCGACAGGGCCTTCCGGGTGGGGATGGGCACCAAATCCCGTCCCGGAGCCGGCGTCGCTCCGGGTGGGGGCCGGGTCCCTACGCTGGCCGACCAGGTCCGAGGTGCGGAGGTGGACATGTCACGCCTCGGGGGCGGACCGTGTTCTCGACTCGAGTCCGCGTTGTAGTGCAGGGTTTGGTTTTTGTCGTCGGCAGAGTCAGGACACCTGTGACAGTCGGAGTGGGTCGGGCCCGTCACAGACTCGTGGCTCTTCAGTGGACGTGTCGTTTGGCCCGGGTCCTGGGAAGGATTCGGTTGCCGACTGGGGCCGGACCGGAGATCGCGTGCGTCGCCGTCTCTCCTCCGCCCCGAGGTCGGTCGGAAAGGTGGAAAAGGGTTCGGCGGCGTACGGGGCCCGAGACGACGCGGAGGGAGTGTGGACGGAGACTCGGGACAAGGGGTAGCCAGGACTAGTCTAGGTCATCGGAAAGGGGTCGACCTCCTTCTCTAGACCTGGGTGGACTCTGTCGTTCCGGAAGAAGACCCGGTCCTGGGTGCAAACTAGTCAATTGAACCCCACCCTACCCCTTACTCCCGTCCTCGCCCGGCCCCGGGTCCTGTGTGGGGCGAGGTCGGAGTCGTAGTCCTACGTCCCAGAGGGCCTCGGGTGGGCGGGGCGTACAGACCCACGGCGGTAGCGTAGGAGGGTCGTCGAGACGGTCCGTCCTTAATGTCGGTGGTGAACGTGGTGGTCCTTGAGTGTCGGAGTGGGGTAGAGAGACACCCCTTAGGATAAGTTTGGGCCCAGACAGACCGAAATTCAATGGAAGAGTTCGTGTCTCTAGACGACTACAGTACATGAAGTTAAGTTGGTTAAACGTACGGACCACGTCTCTACAGCTCCCTCGCCCTCACCCGTCGGACGGATTGGGGTTCCGGGTCCACCCCCGTCGTCATTCCAGGGGCAGTTACCGAGGAATGGCGTCTCAGGGCGTCCCGTGTTCCAGGGTAGCTTAGTCCGGGTCCGCCGGACAGTCGGTAATAAAGCGTGAGACCCCAGAGTGGCACCTTCCCTCGGGGTTGGAGTCGATCTTTCCTAACCCAGTCTTAGTCGAGGTAGAACTCAAGCACGACAAACGCCTTCCGAGTCTCGTAGACGGATTGTTTGTGTAGGGTGCTCGTAGAGGAGTCGTTTTGGAAGGGGTCGTGCTCGGGGGTTCCCGGTCTTGGGCATACGCGACCCTCGATCAAAGACTGTCTAATTGTCTACTCGAATAAAGAAATTCGTTATTTTAGCTATAACGGACGAAGGGACACTTTATCGTTCCTATAAAAAATAAAAATTTTTTTACTTAGTTCTCGCATTTTCTCATTCCTTATGTAATAAATTTCTTTTTGTCACTTGTGCAAAAGTTTAATACTTTACGGTCAAAGGAAGTCGAACAGTGGACTACCCTGGATTACGGTGAACTGTTCCGCTCTGACCTAAGGACCCCTCTTCACTGACAAAAATTCTGTGTCCTCATCACATACCCAGCGTAAGGTTGTCGGAAGGGTTTGACTTCAGAAATCTTTTCGTCTCCAAATATTACTACGATTCCCCCTTTTTTCATGAGACCGGGACGACTAACTCTTTAAAACAAACCGGGTTTCAATTTGTGAGAAGAAAAGTGACGTCCTGAATAGTCTCCTAAATCATACGATTATTCGTACCATTTCGAGGTCCTACCTTTATCCTATCTCACAAAAGTCTGAATAAACTAGGGGTCCTAGGAAACCCACACTACCACCACCACCTAGGGTATTCTGGTAAGTAAGTTGTCTTGGTTCAAATCCTTAAACGTGTTAAGACGTAAGACGATGTCTGTCAAGGTCTCTCATAGGTTTGTTTCGGCAGAGGGCCCTAGTCACCCACACGTGAAGGGTTCAAACGATCTTCTAAGGTTGAGGACAGAGAAGGACCTGGAGTGGACCTCGACCGGGACGTCAAAGGGTCCTTTCTTGTTGAGGCAGAGAATTTGGTGCCAAGGCAGACGGACGACGTGGGTGTGCTCAAGACGAGCAGAGAAATAAATCTCCATCACTAATAAAGGAAGGGAGTAGTAGGTGGTGTCTCTTCCCGCTGGTTGTACCGGCAGTGGTTGTCGGGTCTGAGGGTGAAGTTGGAGCGACGAGTGAGACGCCCTAAACCCACGTGCGACGTCCAAACCTCACATTCCCGCGGCGGGGTGGGGAGGGGTGGGGGGACGACGGAGAGGATCTCGAGCAGTGACGTGGACGAGTCCCGGAGGTCCACCTGGCTTTTAGACCCTGGACTTCTGTATGTAATCCTACGAAACGAGAAAGACACCGAGAAGATGATTTTTCTTCTTTTGTTAAGTTCCGGTAGGACGGCACTTAATGAGCACACCGGTCATTACTCGACGAATTTAAGAGACTGAGAGGGATGGGAGGAGGGTTGTCACTGGAGATATTGGGGTTATATTGTAGGGTGTTGAAGTGTTAAAGAACTCGTGTTTCCTATCTAGTAAGATTCTTATTTAAACTATGTTAACCGATATAGAGATAAGAAATTGTCGAAAGTCTGTCTAAAAGGTGACGGTCCTGTAGACAGTAGATGCTTCACCAAGGATTCTGGGCCCGGGGTCTGGATTTGTGAACTTTAGGAAGGACTTACGGGGGTTGTCGAGATGGTCCGACTGGTACAGTCGGAGTCTCGTAAGTAGAGTTAAGTCGGCAAGGGGGTTCCGTGTCACACTTAACGTAGGACAGCTGAGTATACCTTGTCTTAACGTCCCGACACAACCCGTGTGACCCGACGCAGTGGAGTAGAGGTGTGGTAGGGGCGGGGGGTCTCGGGTCTACCGCCCCCAGGAGTCTGACTTTAAACGTTTCCCAGTGCGTGAACACTCCCCTGTTGTTCCCTGTGTCTGGACGTGGCACGACCTCCGGTCTTTCCACAATCCTAGACGTCTGTAAATTTTTGACGTGTCAACTTTAGCAGACGTTACTCACACAAAATTTATTCAGTACGTCAGTGACTTTTAAAAAAGGATTTACGTTTTGTCTAAGGCCATAGAACACACAGCGACCAGGCTCTCGGGCGCACGTTTTGACAAGCACTCCAGATTCACCCGGAAGCTCAGCCACAGGGGGTAGGGGACCCTAACCTTGAGGGAGGTGGAGAGCCGGGGTCCTCGAGACAAAGGTCTTCTCGAACCTGCCGGCTCGGGTCACGACCGGTGCAGACGAGTGAATCAACCTATTGGCTTACCTTTGACTAATGAAGAAGTCTTGAATCCGTGTTGCATATAAGTTGTCCCCTTAAAGCATAAATCTCGGAGGAATCATACCATTACAGTGCGGTAGTCTAAGAGTGCTCTACCTCAGTCTCGTCCCGGTTCGAAAGGTAATCGCACCTTAGGGTCTCAGGCCCAAAGCCTCGACCCTCCCCACAGTCGCAAGTGAAGAGTCTACCCAGGGAAATGTCTACCCCTCTGTCGTCGATGCGCCTCCCAAGTAGAGTACATGTCGGTGACCCCGACCAAGGTCAGAGTCCAACACTGAGGGCCGCAAGTCTGGAGTCTGGGTCAAGGATTACAGGCCTCTAGTGTACTTGTACCAGAAGTCCGGTGTACCCTTAATCTAGTGTTTTGTTGCAAATTTTTACGGAGGTCACACAGAAGACAACGAAGTGTTTTCGTCGCACAAATGCCTTTTAGTGGAGGAATTTTTGAAATAAAAAAAATAGGTAGGAGTAGACAAACACCTTTTTGTATCGAGTTACTATTTGTTGTCTTATTTTCGAGGCCTCGTTTGGTCTCAAGAAACAAACCCAAAGAAAACGACATATGTCTCCTAAAAGTAAGAACGGTGGGAACAAATGACACATCGAATCGTGAAATAGGGGTCGACGTTTCGAGACTCGATTTCTATTGATAGCAAAGTACGACCCGCATCTCGTCTACACTCTTTGAAAGAGACAGTTCACGGTCTATCCTTTGTCAGACCCGAACTCCCGGTAGACCAGAGACGACGTAGATGAGTTGAGACGAGAAGATCTTACTTTCATCTGTTACATGTTTGTTTACCCACACCGGCACACGATTATTTTGAAATAAATCTTTTCGTCGTCTCTCGGTCTAGACCGGACGTACCGGTTCAAAGGGTTGGAGACAAAATGTACTGTGGTTACATAAACTTGCCGTTCAAGTTACTTAGACACATCATAGTCACCTGCATTAAACTTTAAAATGTTCGTAACTAATTCTTTAAGTTGGTTAATGACTGGAAAATTGTAAAACGGACTCGAACGACAGTGACACGGAGTATTAGTGACAGTGGAAACTCTTTCGAAAGGTTCCATATGTCACAACACTTTACGATATCCTTACGGTCGTAAGTCCTGAAAGTTCTATTTCCCAGTCCTTACTCACTCGGTACTTATGGAAAAGATCTACAACGGTTGATGTTTAGCCGAGAACGGGGACCGTGACCGGTAGATGGAGATGCTTCTAATCTAACACTCGGTGACTTCGACGACTGGAAGTCGTCGGGGACTTTCCTCAAGTCCCACCTCTTGTCTTTACTCCACGAGGTTTGTTTGACCGGCTTGTCCAGAAGTCTATCAATCCAGAAAAGTTCTTGACTAAAATACTCGGGTTAAGAATGTAGAGGAGGAGGAATGGTTTAGAGAAGTACCACTACAGACGGAGAGCACTGTTTGTCATTGGGAGCCTTCTGGAAGACGTTTTTTTACACGAACTGACACATATGAGGGGGAAAGAGATTTAGTACACATATGACTGGAGGGGAATGGAGAAACCTCGTCAAAGAGTCTCAAAAGACTTTACGACAGAGGGTCTGGTACAAGGAGTAAAACGGGGGTATATTTTAATTTAAACTTTGAGAGTACAACATGTGAAAAAAATTCAGTCGTTACAAGATATTTCGATTCTTTGTAAGTGTTTGTGTGGTTATTGTCATTTCCAGGTCCCGGTGCTTAAAAAAAACAGAGAGCACTGGTCAAACACTTTATTGGGATTCATGACTCCCATAGAGGTCACTGGGATACCTTTCGGAACCCGAAGGGACCACCGAGGTACTCATTTCTTAGAAGGACGTCACGCCCTCGAAGTCCTCTGTGCCCAAACTAGAGACCCAGTCCTTCTAAGGGGACCTCATTCTTTGGCGTCGGGTGCGACCACAAGAACGGACCCCTTAGGGTACCTGTCTCTCGGACCACCCAATGACAGGTATCGTAGTGTTTCTTAGCCTGTACTGACTCGTGTACTCGACCTTTAGGAACGGAGACCTAAAGGTGACACACCTGACGTTTTGCAAGTACAGACTGTCTGTCGTACAATCCCTTCTAGGGTGGTGTCGGAAGAATTTTTTATACGTGGGAGACACTTTGTACGGTGGACTTGGACCGACAAGGAATGTCTACACCACCGTAGTCCCGTTCCGGAAAAGGGGACCCTCGGGACCCTTGTCGTCCTCTCTTTCGGGTCTCACAGGCCTCGACGTCGGGTGGTACCTGTAGGTCGGAGACGATTTAACCGTTCAGTGAGAGGAAAGACGTAGAGGCGAGGTAGGAGACGTCCACTCCCACTCTTGGAAGTAGGGTGGAGTAGAGGGTCCCAGTGTCCCGTCACGCCACTTCCATGAATATTTGCAGTGAGGAACGACGTCTCTTCAGACATAGATTTAATACCTTTCTACCTCTTCTGTCTTTTGAGAGTGTCACTTCGTTTACAATGTACAGTTTTTTTTTTTTCAAATAACTCTCTTACTTATGTGTCTTTTACAGGTCTAGTACACACTGTGAACTTGAGACTGGGAGTTCGGGACGTCACTGGTAGGGTCTTCGGTCTCGTGGTTGACCAGGTCTTGTCGGTCCTGACCCGTTACTGGTGGGGAGAAGAGGAAATGGGAGTAAAAACGAGGGTGAAGGTCAAGTCCTGGAACGTCACTTTCGGTCTGTGTCAGGGGTCAGTGATCCTACCGGGTCGGTATCCCTCGGGAGGAGGTAAGAGGGGTGTGGTTGTGGAGGGCACAGGGGTGGACGGATGGACACTCAGAGACGCACCGACTGGGGGTCAGATCCGTCAGACTCACTCGTCGGAGACAGACCGACCCTACCAGAGGCAGTTAGAGGGGCAGTGGTTCGTCAATAAGAGTCGAGGAGAGACCAACGGTCGGTCGGAGAGTGTCTGCCGTTGTCGAGCCCAGTAGTACGGGCCTAGTGGTTCTGGGCCGGGGTACGAGGTGGGTGCAGTGGTCTTCCAAGAACGGATCGAAAGGTCGTCGGACTGGAGTTTCGGGTCTGGGCCACGGACCCCCCGACGGAGGACACAGGGACGGACGCAGGAAGGGTGCGAGTGCTGAAGGTCACGGAGGCACGAGTTTGAAGTGGACGAGTGATTGGTTGTTCTCGGAAGGGACGGGTCGGACTCTGGGTCTCAGACAGACACAGGGGGATCTTGGTAGATCTTAGTCGGGATGGTCCGAGATACGTCCATGTGTGGGTCTCCGTCTATTGGGTCTGTACAGAGGGGACACGGGGGGAATCGTTGTGCGGTACCGTGTCTAAAGTGAATGGGGATCGACTTTGTTTTTCAAGACAGGAGGATGGGGTTATAAAAAAATTAGGTGAACGAACAGAGGTAGGTATCGGGAGAGGGTAGAGACGGTAGAGATCGTGAGTTGATTTCTTCAAAAGGATTACCTGACCGTAGGAACCCCCTTCACCAAACTCGACTTCCTTTCGACACACCCTTAATTGGTCCACTCTTCTGTCCCCTGTTTCGAGGTTCGTGTCTTTTGGTCCCGTCTTAGGGGTGCCGACCGACTCGTACCTACATAGTCCTAGTCTCCTTCGGACCTTCCCCTGCGGGGTCCGGTTGTCCTTTGGTCTCTTCGGTTCTCCGGCACTAGTATAGTGTGTTTCAACTGAGTCTGGTTTTAGTGCAGTGCCTGTCTCTGACATCGTTGTCTTACTGTTTCGCACACTCAGTGGTGCTTCTACTATTAACATTTGCACACATTTGGACTCTTTTTTACCGAAGTTTTAGACTCTGTTTAAGTGTTAATAACACCCTCATTATGGTGGTAGAGTCAATTATCCGGTTCGTGTTTTGTCTACAGCCAGTTTTGTATCTAGTCTTGTTCGAATTAAATTATTTGAATTTAATTTAATTATTTGTCGTCAATTCTTCTATATGAGTAAGATTTTATTGACATTCAATTTGAAAATGGTCTTTTATCAAATACTGTAACATCCAGTGTTCGTTCTAGACTGTTCAAAGTCCTCGATAGTGAACGACACACTGTACCCCTCAAGTCGAGCCCTGAGACACTGTTGGACCCGTGCACCCTATCGTCCCTCTCCCCTCCCTCCAAGACCTCCCTCTTCTGTATACGTGGGGATGCCGACTCAGTACCACTGCGTCCCGTCTTTAGTTTGGTTATAGCATTTCGTTAATAGAAGTTAGCTTTTTTTTATTTAAATATTTTTGATAGCAATACATCTGGTACAGTAACGTTGTGTTACTTTGACTCACTCTTTGTCCATAAAGAAATGTCGGGTATCTGAACCTTTTTTTTAAAATTTGAGTGTAGTCTAGTATTTAGTAAAACCTTCGAATATGTGAGTCGTAATTACTTTGTTAATTTACTTTTATATTAATCGACCCAACGTCGATTTCATCAAGAGACGACCTTTCAATATCTTTACTGTCTAACTTTTAATTACTTGATCCACAGGTTGACTTCAATCTAAAAAATTTACCTTATTTAAGTTTCTTTTATTTCTCTTCCGTTATATGTTCTATTTCTTACAAATGTTTTCATTTCTCTTCTATTTATACGGTATCTTTCCTGTCCATTTTAGTCTTAACGTCTTATTTGTACTTACAGGTCGACCCACTCTCTCTCTCTTTTATCCTTATCCTCCCTATTTTTCTCCCTATCTTGATACGTACCTCGTATTGTGACACTTGTTGACCACGTTTATCAAAGTCAATACTTCCCAAATAATTAGAGACTTTTTGTTGTAAAAAGATAGTCAGTCAAAGTAGATAAAAAATAGAATATCCTGGTTACGTTGACACTATAACTTTAAGTCTGTTCCTGTTATACTCTTTACTTATACCCCCAAATATCTTAGACGTGAATACTTGTATTATCTTTTGGTTTTTTATAGTTGTCGGTTTCCGTTTTTACGAATTTTTCCTATTTTGTAGTACTGATCCACATAGATAATCTGCCCATATGTCTTTTTAGTAAATTGAAACAAAAAATTGAGTTATGTGTAAAATTGTCTTACAATCCAACAAGTATAAGGAACATTAGTTCTACTGTTTATTAAAAGATGGGAAACAAAATACAGAGGAAAACCCCAAAAGACAGAGAAGGGAAACGAAAGAGTGGTATACCCAATCATAAAATAATAAGACTAATGGATCTTAATAAAACTTCTTATACGTAGGATAAAATTTTAGATGAAACTTTCATAAATAAATGTGTGAATGAAGAAATTGATGGTTTTCTCTCGAACCCGAGAAACGATCTACGTGTCACATCTTAAACTGTATGAACAATAAAGGAGACGGGTGTAGAAATCATTGACGAGATCTTAATACAAATAGGGTGTTTGGGCCTTCAAAAGGGAAGAATTGAGTGAATAGATACACATGATATTAATATATTGGATTTACGACTTACCAATTGACCACACAACGACCGACGAATATAAAAGTACAATTCAGCTGACGAAGAACTAAAAAGAGGGTCAATCGACCCGAAGGGTCCACCGAGTCACCATTTCTCAGGCGGACGGTTACGTCCTCTACGTCCAAGCCAGGGACTCAACCTTCTAGGGGACCTCGTCCTTTACCGTTGGGCGAGGTCATGACACCAGACCTTTTAGGGTACCTGTCTCCTTGGACCACCCGAGCTCAGGTACCCAGGGTTTCTCAGTTGACTGACTGATTTGCTTTGACTCAATCGACCTCACACAGAGACTCCTTACAAAGTCCCTTCCACGAAATCGCAAGTTAGAACGGTTGGGAACAGGTGGGACTTGGAGGAAGGCGACGGGAGTGGAACCCGTTTTCCCGACGACACCCGCAGATTCGTTTGTTCGGGGAGAAGGTCGTGAGTCCCGACTATGGGTCACACACGGACCGGAGGGTCCGCAGGACGGGGGTCGAGACGACTGAAGACAGACGTGTCTCAGACTTGAATACATCTCCTCGACTTTGTCTACACTCCCAGACCCTAGGTCCCCGCCGTAGGATTCCTCCACTAGTGGAGAGACGAAAGGTCTAGTCTTTTCGAGAGTTGGGGTTCTGTCTCAGTCTTTTATCCTCACTCCCTCGGGTCTTCCGGGGGCTGGTAGGGACACCGGTAGGGATACGATACCAAGTTTCTTTCCTCTCTACGAGATTTCTTACTCCTCACACCCTTTCGTACACGAATCCTCCTTTTAGTTATTGGTTTTTTATCCGTAGTTTATTTTTACCTCTACTGGTTTTTTTTCTCTCAGGTGCCTTTAGGGTACCTGTCTCCTCGGACCTCCCGATTTCAGGTACCCCAGCGTTCTCCCAGCCCGTGTTGAAACGCTGATTTGTTCTGTCGTTGCATATTCCGTCTTATAACACACACACGTGCACCCGAGTCGGCACAGGCTGAGAGACGTTGGGGCACCTGACATCGGGTGGTCCGAGGAGACAGGTACCCTAAGAGGTCCGTTCTTGTGACCTCCCGTAACGGTAGAGGAAGAGGTAAGATTCATACGTCTACTTAATATTCACGCTAGTATTTTTATATTAGTCTACAGTCTCCTTCCTAGTTTTCACATATGATGTATTTAATATTTACCACTTACAAGCTTCCGTTTTATTTCTATACTGATAAAGCCCGAAGGGACCCCCGAGTCTGTCATTTCTTAGGTGGACGTCACGTCCTCTCGTCCCAAGCTAGGGACACAACCCTTTCAGAGGACCTTTTCCCTGACCGATGGGTTAGGTCATAAGAACGGACCTCTTAAGGTACCTGGCTCCTCGGACCGTCAGATGTCAGGTGTCCCAACGTTTCTCAACCTGTGCTGATTGTGAAAGAAAGTGAAAAAAGCGATAAAGTCCCGGTCTATTGTGTTGTAATTTATAAGTTTCACATCTGAGAAGTATTGCGTTCCTCTTTGACTGTTTCGTACTAACATCACCTTCTGTAATTATTCGTAGAATGTTCAGTTTTAGTTTAGAAGTCATTCCTAATGACTCCTGGATCTGCTATATTTGTTCTTGCAACCGAATTATACAATCATTTATCTGACCCTCCTCTCTCCTTTACTTTGGGTCTCGGACCTCGGGCATAATCAGATCCTCTCTTGACCCGAGTGTCTACAGGAGGGGGCGGCGGGGGTCGGGTCCCCTCCCGTCGTTACCTCCTTAGCCTCAGCGGGTCTGAGGGGCTGGACCGCACCTCGGGTACTCTCCTCCGACGGGAGTGAGTCCGTCAAACCCGGTTTGTTGTTTCTTGTTTCTTCGACGCTGCTCTCCTTCCGTTTTTGGAAGGGAGTTTTTCACTTCTACCCGAACGACGTTTTAGTACAGGTCAAAGTTTAGTGTGTGTTGAGGGTACAATTTAGCAGGAAGTCTTATATCATCCTTTTTGTTTATTTATTTCAATCTTATTCATCTCTACAAAGGTCAAGTAAAGTCTCCGTTCGTATTAACAAAGAGATCTAAAGAGAATCCTTGTATGTATGGCTTAAGTACATATTTCTTGATCTTTTCCTTTGGGGTCACCAGATCCCTCCTTTTTTTATGTGCTAGTGGTACCTCTCTAATAAGGTCCTTGCGTCATATTCTTTAGATACTTATATTTAGTACAGTTAACCCTTTCCCTATTTTTGGTATACTATTAGAGTTATCTTCGGTTTTTCCGAAACCTATTTTCATTTATACGTGAGAAGTGAAATACGGATGTGTGTGTGTGTGTGTGTGTGTGTGTATGTGTGTGAGGGGTTTTGACCCCAATGGAGATTCGTCTCTTCTGACGTAGAATAAGGGACCGATCGGATGAAAATCCTATACTCCCAGACCAGACGAGTATAGACTTTCCCCTTTGTCGGACCTCTCCGTGCCGGTGCTCCTTCTCCCCACCTCTCCTCGTCCCGTCCCTCTTGTGCTCGGGGGGTCTAGTTCGTGGTGACATGGTCGTCCTGTCGGTCGTCCCTCGGGCGACTGCTCTCCTCCGCTTTCTCCGTCGCAACGGTCTCCTTTGTGTCCGACGACGACGATTCGGCGTAGTCAGCACAGGCTGACACACTGGGGTATCTGCCGCCGGGTGGTCCGAGGAGACAGGGACCCTTTTGTGTCCTGTAGGTCAATTTAAACTTAAAATCATTTGTTTATTAACAAATTCATACAGGGTACCTTACGAACCCTGTAAGGTACCCTGTATGAATGTGATTTTTTATTAATAAACAGACCTTAATTGTAAATTGACCCACAAGATATAAAGCAAATGATTTAGATCGTTCGAATGATTCTCGGTGTCTTGGGAGTACAGTCTCTTGGTGGGTCGTGTCGTCCGGTCTCCCGCGGGTTCCTGAGTTTTTATGATTCGTCCCGCTTGTTCGGTCGTAAACAAAGTCGACGGGGTACCCTACAGTCACTGTACGAGTCGGATTTCCCATCGTCAATCTAGAGGTCCATAGGGGGTGTGAGGACTTTCGTATCTCAAGTTCGACAAGGTACTTGTGAGGTTCCTCCTTCCCCGTGACCCTGTGTCTCATTCAGTCCGGTATGGGGAGGAGTGAAATTCCGGAAGTCTAGTGTCGCACACCACCGCCCCCCCCCCCTTGGAAATTTCCGCTAAACCCTAACCTGCCTCAAATAATTGATTGTGACTGGTCCTTCAACATCTTAAACGGGTTCTATGATAACTCTATATACGATGGTAAGTGGAACACTCGTCTCTTTGAAATTCAGAAAAATAGTAAATCGGGTTGTCGGTTACAGAACTGATTACTATTTTATGACCTCGATAAAGGTAACATTATTTTTTATTTTGGTTCGATGTAGGTGACGAAATATTTTATACTCAAATTTTCATCATTTATAGTTCTATCTGAACGATTGGTTACGTCAATCTTTTCTTTTCTGTGTCCCTTCTCACATAATCTGTCCTGCGTCGCTAATGATAATAAACGTTTACTATGTTAAAAGATTGACTTTTTAATATTTCTACTCTCAAGTCATTTGACGGTTTTATTCATACACTTCGGTTGTTCAAGGAAGAATGTGTGACTCCAGACACCTGGTACTGTCCCGTTAGTTTAAACATAAAAGTTCTCAGCTTCTAGGTAGGGGTTCACAGTGTCCTACTTTATAGACCTTTACATAAACACACAGAAGAAGAGAACGTAAAACCCATAGAGTAGAGAAGGAATCCCCGTAGGTGACGAGACCTTTTACTCCTTATCTTTAATCCTAATAATATCGTCATTTCGTTTGAAAAGCTTTTCTGGATTAGAAGTAGAAGATGAACTTTTTATTCTTAAAACATAGACGCCGTCCTTTCGTTCTGAACCAACTCTGTCGTTTTCCCAAAGGACTTAATTGTAGGGTAAAATCTATGAGTTCTCCGTCAAGTTCACCAAAGTATTACAACAACGACAAGTCAACGATTCAGTACAGGTCGAGAAACACTGGGGCACTTGACGTCGTAAGGGCCGAAGGGACAGGAAGTGACAGAGGTCCTCAAACGAGTTTGAGTACAAGTGACTCAGTCACTACGGTAGGCTGGTGGAGTAGAAGACAGCGGGTGAAGAGGAGAACGGGAGTTAGAAAGGGTCGTAGTCCCAGAAAAGGTTACTCAGTCGAGAAGTGTAGTCCACCGGTTTCATAACCTCGAAGTCGTAGTCAGGAAGGTTACTTATCAGTCCCAACTAAAGGAAATCGCAACTGATCAAACTAGAGGAACGTAAGGTTCTCTGAGAGTTCTCAGAAGAGGTCGTGGTGTCAAGTTTTCGTAGTTAAGAAGTCGAAGTATTGGATTCTTAATAGTAAGATATATTTACTCTGGGATGGGATGGTCTCTTCGGGCCGTACGACGTCAGGTACCCCAACGTCTCACCCCGTACTGACTCGTTAACTTGTCGTCGGGATGGTTCTCTTTCTTGAGGGGGACGAACAGTCTCTTACTTCTGTCTTCCTCTCCTTTACCCATCTGTCGCCTTCCTGACTTTGGGGTCGTACTTCTGCTCGCACAGACTCCGCCTCCCTTACGGCCGTCGTTCCTCTAAGACGGACGGAAGGCCGAACCTCGGGGTCTTCTTTTTCGGGACCGTGTAATCGGCAGTGTTCGTCTGTGTAAAAATATTCGGCTCGTAGTACCGACACGGCAGTTTCTTGGGGACGTATCGAACACCTTCGGTTGACCTCTCATGTGGCAAGTCTCGGTCACCGACGGAGCTCCCCCACCCGACCCCGACGTCGGTACCGTTTCCAGTGGGTCCTTCGGTCACGCCAACACACTCCCCGGTCACGTCTCCCAGAGCTTCCACGTCGTCGACTCCACCCGGTGTGTCGTTTCCCGTTACCGTCCCCGGTGTCCCTGTGCTGGGTCGTGTTCTTCGTCTGGTCGTGACTGAGGGTGCCACCAGTCGTGGAGTGCCCCTGGTTTCCCGTCTCCCCGGTCAGACGTCGTCTCCGGTCATCTCGAGGCCCCTGGGGGTTCGTAAACGGTGTGTGGACGGGGATTAGGGACCATCGGCGAGTTCTGTTCGTCCCGTTCCCACTACTACGAGGTTTCTACGTCGCAGACAACTCATTAGGGTCCCCTTCGACCCCTTGACGACTCTAAGGACGTCTTATTCTTGTTTAAGTGTTGGGATGATCTTTACTACGGTACAATAATTACACCTAATCTGAGATCTTTTTAAGGTCACGTTCGCATAGGTCTCAGTCTACCTATCAAGTAAACCTGGTTCATTACGGTACACTGGAGTCGCGGATGTAAACCCACAATTTCGGTGTGACTGCGATTCTCGAAATTATAAAATTAACTCCGTATTAACTGTATATTATAACTATCATATAAGCAAAGTTCATATGAAATTAATAAAATGTATTGTTTTTTATTCTCCCTTTAACTGTAACTGTGTGAATAAGAGAGTTGTTTATAAACGGTCTGTATACGGTCCGTGATCAGATTGTTACCACTCTCTCTACCCATCCCGTCTGTGTTTTTAGACCAGACCAGACCAGTCAGTGAGTCAGTGTAGGTTGAGAAACACTGGGGTACTTGACGTCGAACTGTCCGAGGAGACAGATACCTTAAAAGGTCTGTTCTTATGACCTGACCCCAACGATAAAGGAGGAGGTCCCTTAGAAGGGTTGGGTCCCTAGTCTGGACGCAGAGGAGGTAGAGAACACAAGCGTCCGTCTAAGAAATGGTCATCGCGGCGGGCCCTTCGGGGTCTGTGAATATATGTGTGTATGTCACCTAATCCACCTACCCACTATATGGGTAATCTACCTACGTATTCATCCATCCATCCATCCATCCATCTACCATCCTGTCCGTGGTTCCTAACATCTACGAATCTGTATCTCACTTTATACATCTCTGAATATATGTATATAAGATACAAGTCAAAACTATTCGCGTATATTTTTAAGCTCACCTTATCGGGACCTTTCCTATAGGTCCCGTCCTCGACCCCTTTCAACAGAAAGGAGTAAGACGTAGTCGATAGAATGCGGCCCTCCAGTCCGTCTCCCCCGTGACACTATTCCACTGTACACTCGACCACTCCTTTCCTTCCGTCCTCGGGTCCTAAGATGGACCCCAGTGCTTGCACTGGACCCCAGTGCCTGTTCAGTCACTTGTCTGGGGTCTCTGTCCCGCCCGGGGTCCGCACTCCCAGGGATGTGTCCTCGGACCGTCGCTATCCCTAGTCCGTCACGGTCTGCCCTCTGAGTTCCTCTCCTGTGGACTACGAGCCGATGTTTCGAGACTTCAGTGTACTACTGTTTCATCGTCGAGTCGGACCACCCTGGGTCCCGTTCCCGTGTTGTCGCCGCTAGCATCGTCTCCGACCCGGGATCGTACTGGTACCGACCACCCCCGTCCCAATGAACTTCTTTGCAAGTGTGAAATAATAAAGTCTTCCTTTTCCAACTTTTTCGTTACAAGTATTTTAAGACTAAAATTTCTTTAAAGGTATACAAATACACCCGAATCAGTGAATCAGCGCAGACTGAGAAAAGCTAGGTCACCTGATATCGCGCGGTCCGAGGAGACAGGTACCCTACGAGGTCCGTCCTTATGACCTGACCCAACGGTGCGGGAGGAGGTCCCGTAGAAAGGTTAGGTCCCTAGTTTGGGTCCAGAGGGCGTATCTTCCAGCTAAGAAATGGAAGACTCGGTTGTCCCTTCGGGGATATGTAAATATCTATGTAGGTCTATAAATACATAGTTATATCTCTCTTGTTTTACATATTACCACAGACGTAATAGTGAATCTTTCTCATTGGTGTCTAACGAAGGGTCACCGAGCCCCACCTCCTCGGCGGACAGTTACGTTCTCTGTGTCCTCTGTGTCCAAACCAGAGGTCCAACCCTTCTCGGGGACCTCTTCCTTTACCGTTGGGTGAGTGCACAAGAACGGACCTTTTGGGGGTACCTGTCTCCTCGGACCGTCCGGTGTCAGGTGCCTCAGCGTTCTCAACCCGTGATGACTCACTGATCCGTACGCCCACGCACGTGTTTGTATCTGACGTAAAGTACCACACACACACACACACACGTCCCTCCCTCGTGTCGATATTGTTTATAACGATCGTCAATGGAAAGACACTGACCTAA
The DNA here is from genome assembly GCA_006410555.1 of Capra ibex. Lineage (NCBI taxonomy): Eukaryota > Metazoa > Chordata > Mammalia > Artiodactyla > Bovidae > Capra > Capra ibex. The sequence continues at coordinate 1,219,750 of SJYO01054996.1, forward strand.
CTTCCCTCAAAAGTAAAAGAAGGTGTAAAAGTAGGTACTAAAGACCTGCCGTGTAAGTCAAGTCAAGTCAAGTCAGCGAGTCAGACTGAGAAACGCTGGGGCACCTGACGTCGTGTGGTCCGGAGGGACAGGTAGTGGTCAAGAGTCTCAAATGAGTTTAAGTACAGGTAACTCAGTCACTACGGTAGGTTGGTAGAGGAGACAGCAGAGGAAGAGGAGGGCGGAAGTTAGAAAGGGTCGTAGTCCCAGAAAAGGTTACTCAGTCAAGAAGCGTAGTCCACTGGTTTCATAACCTCAAAGTCGAAGTTGTAGTCAGGAAGGTCACTTATAAGTCCTGACTTAAGGAAATCCTACCTGACCAACCTAGAGGAACGTCAGGTCAAGTCAAGTCAAGTCAGCGAGTCAGCACAGGCTGAGAAACACTGAGGTACTTAGCGTCGTGTGGTCCGGAGGGACAGGTAGTGGTAGAGGGACTCAAGTGAGTCTGAGCGCAGGTAGCTCAGGTACTACGGGAGGTCGGTAGAGTAGGAGACAGCAGGGGAAGAGGAGGACGGGGGTTAGGGAGGGTCGTAGTCTCAGAAAAGGTTACTCAGTTGAGAAGCGTACTCCACCGGTTTCATGACCTCGAAGTCGAAATCGTAGTAAGGAAGGTTTCTTTAGGGTCCCGACTAGAGGAAGTCTTACCTGACCAACCTAGAGGAGTGTCAGGTTCCCTGAGAGTTCTCAGAAGAGGTTGTGGTGTCAAGTTTACGTAGTTAAGAAACCACGAGTCGGAAGAAGTGTCAGGTTGAGAGTGTAGGTATGTACTGGTGACCTTTTTGGTATCGGAACTGATCTACCTGGAATCAGTCGTTTCATTATAGAGACGAAAACTTATATGATAGATCCAATCAGTATTGAAAAGAAGGTTCCTCATCCGTAGAAAATTAAAGTACCGACGTCAGTGGTAGACGTCACTAAAACCTCGGGTTTTTTTATTTCAGACTGTGACAAAGATGACAAAGGGGTAGATAAAGGGTACTTCACTACCCTGGTCTACGGTACTAGAAGCAAAAGACTTACAACTCGAAATTCGGTTGAAAAAGTGAGAGGAGAAAGTGAAAGTAGTTCTCCGCGAAATCGAGGAGAAGTGAAAGACGGTATTCCCACCACAGTAGACGTATAGACTCCAATAACTATAAAGAGACCTGTTAGAACTAAGGTCGAACACAAAGAAGGTCAGGTCGCAAAGAATACTACATGAGACGTATCTTCAATTTATTCGTCCCACTGTTATGTGGCGGAACTGCATGAGGAAAAGGATAAACCCTGGTCAGACAACAAGGTACAAGGTACAGGTTCCCTGAGATATTACTTGTACTTAAGACATTGTTCTTTTTACCCTTATTAATAATAAGAGTGAAAAATTCAAGTCTATTTTCGTCTCTAGCCTCTGTACTGGTTCAAACACAGTGCAACCTCAACCGATCGAGTCCACACAAGTCCCTCCCGGGACCGTCCGGTCCATTCGAGCATCCTCGACCTATTCCGTCTTGTCTGACCTTCGACCCCACCCAGACATCCTTGGGTCCCTCGAAGCACCTGGAAGTCGAAGACGGAAGGACTGTGGTTCCTTGGGAGCCGAGGAGTCAGACCTTTACGAGTGAAGCCCGTCTCACGACCGCAGACAGGGACGTCAGGAGGTCGAGCCTCCGAAGGGGTAGAAAGGCCGTCCCCAATTTTTACCGAAGCACCACTAAACGCGGAGTCTTTGACAAGAAAGCTTTCTTGAGATGGCTAAGCCCAAACCACTCACTGATTAGGTTACAGGACTGTATGAAGACGTGCCAATAACGAACCGGGCACACGACGACAAAACAGATTTGGAAAACGTAGAGGGTGGTCCTCCCGGAAATCGGTTAGTAAACTAAAAGAGCATTCCGAGAGTCAGATCAAACCCTAGGTCCAGTGTGTGTCTGTTCTACTTCGTTGTTCGCAATCTGGACACAGGAGACCCTGTCAGACAACTTTAACTCTAATATCCAAAGAACTCATAAACCGTCTTCGATCGAGACTTGACAGACCCGGACCGTCTTTAGAACACCCGTCTGAAAAATTACTGACTAAGGTAAAAGGATTACCTACTCACGTCCGAAAGAAGAAGAAGAAATCAGTCGAAACCATTAAGTGTAAAAAGATCCCCCAACTGTCGAAACATTGTGTAAAAGTACCAATAGGTATCATAGTAGAATGACGTAAAATAGTTTGCAGGTATAGACACATAGACACGGGAAAAAAGAAGGACAGTAACCCCAACAAATAAACGAAAAGAGAGAGTCATAAAGACAGAAGGTAGGAAAGGCGAGAGAGAGAGAGGGAGAGAGACAGAGGAAGAGGGAGAGAGGAAGAGAGAGAGGGAGTCTTTACATTGGTCTTTTAAGAGATTTGATGATCAGAAAGGTTGTTTGGTTGAAACCGAGCAGGCATAGGGAGGTCCGGGATGTACGTACTAAAGGAAAGAAGTTAAAAAAATTCAAAAGACATAACAAGAAAAGTAGAGATAACTTGTTACAGTTCAGAAACAAAACAGAGTATTTACATAAGTCACGACAATTAAAACAAGTTTTCCGATGAAATTGTCGTAGGGTGTTCAGACCTGTACACTACAAAAGTAATAGTGAGTCCAGAATTATGTAAGAATAAAGATAATATTAGAGAAGAAACTTAGATTGAATAAATAAATTTTTTTACACGAAATTTTTGGGTTTACGTAGTGAAATACTTTGACCAACCGAAGATTGTTGACATGACCCGTCTTTTTTCCACTGGACGTACTAAGGTCTAAAGTTATAAACAATTTAGAATAAAATACTGGATTATACACTAGTCCTGTTACCAAGGTGCACACAAACCTTTCTTGTACACAAGAAGAAAGAATCGACGTCGTAGGGTTTGGGTCAGATTGGTAATTTGAAGGACGACACGAGGGAGTCAGTTTAGACTGGGCACCGCTGGGGACCTGACATCGGGTGGTCCGAGGAGAGAGGTACCTTAAAGGGTCCGTTCTTAGGACCTCGTCCGACGGTGAAGGATGTGATCCTCCAGAGGGACTGGGTCTCTACGTTGGATTGAGAGGACGTAACTGTCTACCTAAGAAATGGTGCTCCCGGCGGACCCCTCGAAGTTCAGGTATGGGAATGAAGCCGGTATGACGTTCACACCTGACATTTGGAGAGGAACATTAGGCCAGTTCAGAACGAAGTACATAAAGTTCCGACACAAAACCCCCATATATTTAAATATTCAAGGAGGATCACTTTAGAATTAAAACGGTAAAATATTACTGGAAGAAACAACGTCAATTACGAAGCAATGGTATGTCAGATAAAATTGAAATTGACGGTTTCATCAATTATCGAAAAGAAAGGTGGACATAAACAAACCTGATAGATAAAGAGGTGGAATAAAAGGCGGAAATACGAAATGAATACCAAATTCATAAACAGAATGAATTTGTATTCATTTCGTATTTCAAGGTACAAAAAATTAAATAGATTAGGTCGTCAGAGACAGAAATAGGTTGATTAAGTTGATCAAATAATTGTGTAAATAACTCCAATGATTAGATAAAAACGAAACCGGTGGAAACGACTACGACAGAGAGGAGGATCTAAGATAAAGGAGAGGAGAGAAGATCTTGTCCCCGACTACTCGATGTCGACTGTCGAGTTTAGGTCAGATCCGGACAAAACATTTATTTCAAGACAACCTTGTGTCGGTACGGGTAAACAAATTTAGAAGAGTCGTAGACGAAGGTGCGACGTTGTATCAGCTTATCAACCTTGTTCTTGGTAGGCCAGTCAGGTGTCTTAGTTTCGGTAAATGAGAGATAGGGAAATGTCTTTTCACGACTGGGAACAGGATGTCCTATCTTCCGAAAAAAAACAAACAAAAAAGTAATAACAAATCTTCAATGTCTAAGACGAGACAAGTCAAGTCAAGTCAAGTCAACGAGTCAACACAGACTGAGAAACACTGGGGTACCTGACGTCGTGCGGTCCGGGGGGACAGGTAGTGGTTGAGGGTCTCAAGTGAGTTTGAGTACAGGTAACTCAGTCACTACGGTAGGTTGGTAGAGTAGGAGACAACAGGGGAAGAGGAGGGCGGAAGTTACAAAGGGTCGTAGACCCAGAAAAGGTTACTCAGTCAAGAAGCGTAGTCCACCGATTTCATAACCTCAAAGTCGAAGTCGTAGTAAGGAAGGTTACTTATAAGTCCTGACTAAAAGAAATCCTACCTGACCAACCTAGAGGAACGTCAGGTTCCCTGAGAGTTCTCAGAAGAGGTTGTGGTGTCAAGTTTTCGTAGTCAAGAAACCACGAGTCGAAAGGAATATCAGGTTGGGAGTGTAGATATGCGCTGGGGACCTTTTTGGTGTCGGAACTGATCCGTCTGGAACCGATATTGAACACGTGAACTGAACTGCCGTAGATGCCAAGGGGGTCAGTAAGTACCCCAGGAAGTTCCTAAAATCGTAGGGACCTAATAAGAGGGGGGTGGAGTGTGTGATGAATTAGAGTCTATGATGGACGAAAATATGTAAATTTTAATCAGTAATTATAATAATGACAAGTGTGACAGGTAGAACGAATCCAAATGGGTATGTAAATGATTCAATAAACAAGTGGTGAGACGAATACCGAGTAAGGAAGGAAGACCCAAGTTATTAGCACAGTGATTTCATGTAGGGTCTTCGACGAAATCACTTTTAGACAATCGCTAAGCGAAAAGTGAAGAAGGATTAAGGACATACTGTCGAAGTGATTCATTTCTAAAGTTAAAGGAAGTTCTGAACCTTCTATATTGAAATGGCAGGAGACCACTGACAACTCTCCACTATCAGTTTAATTAACCGTAAGAAAAAGTCCATTTGAAAATGAAGACCGATAAAAATTCCATAAGAGAAACAGAAACCACAAGAATGTATTGAGTGACAATATACTCAATATATAGGTCTACAATATATAGGTCTACATTTAAAGGAAAATAGATGAGAACAATCTTGACAAAAAGGGGACTTAGTCTTTCAAGTCTTTATGGGGGTCAAACCCCCTTAAACTCAGTAGTAGAGAAATCTGTGACCGAGTGAGGGGAAGAGGGGGAAATAAGGTGCACCTTAGTGACGACACCAAAGGACTCGGAAGAGTCGGATAGGTGATAGGACAATTGGGACGACGGTAGAGAAATGGAGACACTCGAGTCTACCTAGGAGGTGAAACGATTAAGAGAGAAACCAACACAGATTAGAAGAGAAATTGGATTAGTAAGAACCAAACAATTTAAAGTACGGGATATAAAAAGAAAAGGGTGTTCAAGGGAAGATAGAAAATTTAAAAGGAACAGAAAGCAAAAGGTAATGACCACCGAACAAAAAAAGAGTAAAAAATTTTAAAAGTAACTCAACAATAAGAGTTGATAAAATATTAGAGATAAACTACGATGACAAAGGACTTCGGGAGCCCCTAAATTCGGATAACAAACGATACTTGGATGAGTGTGGAAGAGAGAGAGGAGTCTAGTCACGAAGTAGAAGTGACCCCAAATAGACATTCTTAAGGAATACAGGTAGTACCTTCAAAACACAAAAGAGGACCGTCCATAAGGTCTCCATAATACTCGGGTCCCAATTAAAATGGGATTAGAGAGTATGACCCCGAGGTGTAGTGAGTTTACCATATTTAAGTTTGACGTTCATGAGGACGTCTGTTGGTGACTAACGTTTAGAGGATCCGTTGGTAAAAGAAAGAAGTCTTAATCTGGTTCCCACTGTCGGACAGTAGAGGGACACGGTTGTCGACCTAAAAAAGAGCAGGTGGATAAAGACCAGACGGGAGAGAGAAGTCCTCTCGTCCTACTGGGAGTCTAGGTTGGAGGTCGAAGAATCCTCGTGTTTCTAAGCAGAGGACACAGACGTGTCGGTAATTTGTTTAGTCCCCAAATTTCGCGTCCACTTTATTGGCGGCAAGAGTAGAAACGGTGGGGACACAGAGAGACGTTGTGTCGAGGTCGTAGTCAAGGGTGTCTAACGACCAGAGGTAAGGGAGAAACGAAACCCAGGAATACTTTCTACGGAAGTCACTTACCACAGATATTATAAACAATATGACATCGGCTGTAAGGGTCCGTAAAACATAGTTCGATAGTAAGTGCAAGAGACTAGGTGGTCCAAAGTAGTCTCTATATTTTATATACAATTCCAATTTCATGAAATTTGTAATATTTCATCTGAGATTGTAGGTCTAATTAAATAGAGATCAAATTAGTATCCTTTTGTTGTGCCTACTCGGATTTCTAACAGTGTGACTCACTTCATTCAGTCCGTGTCTTCCTGTTTATAGTGTGTGATAATGAATACGCACCTTAGACTTTGTTGCCATGTTTACTTGAATAAATGTTTTGTCTGTACCTCAGCGTCTACATCTTTTGTTTGAACACCAGTGATGTCCACCTTTCCCACCTCCTCTTTATCTGACCCTCTAACCCCAACTGTATATGTGGGATGATGTGTGCTTTGTCTGTTGATTATTCTTGGACGACATGTCGTACCTCTCGAAATAAGTTGTGAGACATTACTCGATGTGCCCTTATCGTAGATTTTGCCTCCCCTATATACATGTGTATATTGACTGAGTGAAACGACATGTCGTCTTTGATTGTGTGGTAAGATTTAGTAACATTTCATTAATTAAAGGTTAATTTTATTTAAATATAATTTTTAAAAATTAAATTAAATTAAGATTTTTATTATTTTTAATCAATTTTTTCTTTTGATGAAGTTTGGACTTTTTTCTTTACACTGAATCCCTCATCCCAGAGGGTGTAATACTCGTCAGAAGGGGTAGGACAAGGATCCGGGGAGAAACGGGGTGTCAGAACGGTCACTCTCAAAAGAGAGTAACACTGAAGACTCTCTCTCTACCCCTTGTACTTCTTTATTAGAGGAATCCAATCACTTGTAGAGTCTACATTTTTTTTGTCATTACCTCCTTCGTCTTGGGGGTAAAGACTATTTCACCGTTAGAGACTAGAGAGTGCTACGATCTTTCGACGGGACAAAGGTTTTGTGGTCTCTGCAAACAAGGACTACTTTGGGGTACACACACAGGAGTCAGTGAGTCAGGACAGACTGAGTAACTCTGGGGTACCTGCCGTCGGGTGGTCCGAAGAGACAGGTACCCCAAGAGGGTACCTGTCGGGACCTCACCCAACGGTCAGGGAAGAGGTCTCCCAGAAGGGTTGGGTCCCTAACTTGGGTCCCGAGACGTAACTGTCACCTAGCAAGCGGTCGACTCGGTGGTCCCTCGGGGACTACTTCGGGACGGCGGTGTGCTTTCAAGAGAGGTCGTGGAATCAGTATTAGTACCACAAATTAGCCGTCATAGAAACGTCAAATTTCGCGTGAAGTTGGGTGCAATAGGATACTGGTAGAGGAAGAGTCCTTACTTCTCTTACTTCGAGTCCCCACTGGTTCACGTACGGGAGTCCGTCGCGGTCCTCGACTGATACAAATCCTTTTTCTTTTGGGCACAAGGACACAGGAACACTCATTCCCATTCTCGACCTGAGATGGGGTGTGGGTGTGGGTGATAGTGTGGTGGTGTCTGTGTGGGAGGTCCTCGAGTTCGTTGTAGCTTTCAATTTGGTTGTCGAAAATTTCAGAACAGAATTTTACCTTTAACACGAGAAAGATCGGTTCACTACGAGTCGGTTCCCGTCTAGCAGATCTCGAACCTTCCTTTGTTCCTCTCCTGCTCTCCGCGGGTCCTCGACCCTTCGCCCAGACCCTGCCACTCGAACCTCCTTGGCATATGCCGTACGCCGCCCCCAGGTCTCGACACCGACCGAGGACACAGAGCCCGACAGGTCCACGACCCTCTCCTCAGAGTGAAAACGATCCTTACACCCCTCGACCACACTCGAGGGGACGGAAGGGAGACGTAAAGGAAGAACCGTCACTACGAACGGTGACCTGTATTGAGTCATACTGGTTTGGGGTTGAGACGTCCCTACGTGAGTTCAACGAGGAACTCCTCTTTCTCGAGAGCCGAAGGTTAGTCTCGAGAGTGACGAACTCAGTGCCGAAGGACCCAAACGGGGTAGTGTCTGACTGTCCTTCGACCGGTGCCTCACGACTGGGGGTCAGGGACACGTGGAGTGACCGGTGCCCTGTCCCGAACTGGCTGCCTCCCTGGCTTCGGGTCCCGACAGTCTGGTTCCCCAACCGTCTCCGCCTACTCGTCCCCTGCACGGGGGAGGGGCCAGAGGTCTGCTCACTCGGTCCTTTGACGTCCCCCGGACCCTCAAAGGGATGTTGCACCACCAACGACCGACCAAAAGGAGCCCATAGCCCTGTGCTTCGTCCTCACCACCCAGGTTCGTACTCCGTAGTTCCTGTCCGTCCGTCGGTGCCCCAGTGGTCGGAACCTCCCCGGTGGAACTCGTTGACCACCATGTGCATACACAGTGGGAACGTTCCTTAAGACACGAGTAGGAGGACCGAACTAAAGTGTGAGGGGGTTTCCCCCGATCCCATTACCGTTCCTCTGGGACGTCCCAGGGACACGGGGAGGTCGGGTTCGACAATCGACTCGTACTTGGGAGACATGAGTAGGTTTGTGAGTTAGGGGACAGGTGGGTGGGAAGTACGTCATCTACGGTCCCATGGTGAGTTCGGTTCCTGTTCCCATGTAAACACCCAACTGGGCCCAGGACTTGAACCCGGTCAACAAACTAGTTCTCCTCTCGGGGGTGGGAGGGACGGTACCGGTCCAAGTTCGGGACGAGTCCGTTGAACGTAAGGGGTCGGGGGACACCCCGTACGTAGGTACGATTCACCTAAGTCAGTACAGGTTGAGAAACACTGGGATACCTGATATCGGGTGGTCCGAGGAGATAGGTACCCGAAGAGGTCCGTTCTTATGGCCTCACCCAACGGTTCAGGAGGAGGCCCCCTAGAAGGGCTGGGTTCTCAGTTGGGGTTCCGAGAATGCAGAGAACGTAACCGTCCACCTAAGAAATGGTGACAATCGTGGACCCTTCGGGGTTAGGGGACGGTAGAGAGGGGTTTAGACGTTAGTGGTTATTTTTCCTCCCCTTCCCGAGACACTTTATCTGGTCCACGTCTCGGACTGAGCCTCCGTGAGTGTTTGTCCTTTTAGTCTTTTGTCACCGTCTTCCCCTCGTTTGATCCAAGGGTCGGGAGACACCTGTAACTCTGGGGTGTCCGAGTCCTGTCCGAAACTTGGAACTGCTCGGGGAACGCACCACTAATTTGAGTGGAAGACCTCAATGATACCTTAGTCTGCCTTTACTGATCTTACCCTAAGTTCCGACATATAGGGATTTCATTAAAGTTCTCTTTGGGTTCGTCTTGCCCGTCTCCTTCCCGTCGGAGCCAGTCTACACTCGGAAGACACTCCAGGACCCCTCCGTGCACAGAAACTCAGACGTCCACCCTCGACCCCTCTGGTCCAGACTGAAGTGACCCCGGTTTCATTCTGACGGTTCGACCCCGGCGAGGTCTGGTACGGAGAAGGGGTTGGGGGTTGGGGGGTGGGGGGGGTGAAGGGCGAACGGGGTCGTGGGGCGCCGTCGTAGACCACCGGTTCTGGCTGGGAGGGGAGGCTCCCCCGGAGGGCCCCAGAGGTCCGCCCTCCTTCTGAGGCTGAGGGGCACCCGAGCGCGTCTCGAGGGAGGTTGCCGTAGCGGACGCGGCCCCGTCGAAGGGCCACGCAAGAACCGTCCGGTCCGGCCGAGTAGGACGGCGTAGAATGTACACCCGGGGTAAACGTCCCCGCCGCCCCCCCCGTGACGCGACCCCACCGACACCCCTGACCCAAATTTGCAAAGGTGGACTCTTACGCTTCCTCATGGGGGGTTTCACTACTTTCCCTCGTCTCTCGTACCCCGACACGGGTGACTCTCTTCCCCGACCCCTGGGACCGTCCTCCCGTCCTCCCAGGAGACCTCCGTCGGTGTGTCCCGACGCGGGCTCTGGGGGTCACTCTCCGACCACCACCCCTGTCGCCCCCTGTCTCGACAGACCCGTGGTCCACGGAGGGAGGTAGCGCCCACGTCCGACCGAGCGTCCCGCAGGAGACAGCAAGGTCCAGGGGAGTCCCTCCTCCGGCCGGACCCCCGTCGGCTGTCTGGGGACCTCGGTGGTCCAGGGACAGGGTCGGTGGCGGTGGAGGCACCGACGGGTGGGTAACGACACACGGCCCGTCGCTCGTCCGGGACACCACCCGTACCTCGGGACGGGCCTTACACGGACCCTGGTCGTGAAGGTCTGTTCGGTCGACTTTGCACCCTCCCGCCCGCCCGACGGGGTGTGGTCCCGTCAGTCCGCGACTGACCGAAGTCGGACGCTCACGGGGGGTGTCGGGAGGGAAGGGGTCGGGGTCTCCGGTTCGCTCACGAACAACGTCTGACCACGGACGACAGGCTGCCGAGTATAAACTTTGGTTTGGTTGTTCCCCGTCCTTCCTCGGTTTGGGAGGGTCCAGAGCGATGTTGACCGTGGACCCAAGTCCGGAGCGAGGTGGTTCCGGTTCTAGAGGTCTTCGTTTCGTAGGGGGTGGGGTCGTCGCCTCGGCACCGTCCCTCCGGACACCGAAGAACCCCCCAGAGTGACAGGGGGTGGAGTCCCGGTCGGGAAGGGCCTCGCGGGAGGCACGCGGAGACGCAAGGGACAAAGAAGGGCCGTCTTACCCGGGTAGTTGGAAAAGGGTAGTTGGGGACAGGGACAAAGGGTCAAGGTAGTTTTTATGGTAGTCCCAAGGTTAGGTAGACCCAAGTCTTCTGATCGCCGTGTGGCTCTGTCCTTCTGAAACCAGAAGAGACGAAACCACCGACCCGGCAACGGTTTCGATTTTGTTTGACTGCTTCTACATGACCGGACAGTGATTCCCGAGTGTTTCACGACCAGTGGGGTCACTCCCCCCGTGGTCGTCCAGGGGGTAAATGTCTGTCCCACGTCTCTTCTCTTCCCAGTCTTTTCCGGGGTTCTCCCGGACTCCGTCCCTTATTACCCCCGTCCACACCCGCCCCCTGGGTTCTCTGTGACGCACTGGTCCACCCTGTGACCCTCCCAGACCCGACTGAGGTCGACGACCCCCCAACCCCCCTCAAATAAGTTTCCTTTTTACTCAAACCAACCCCCCGGCTGTTACATCCCCGTAAAAGCCCGGAGTCCCCTCGATAGGGCGACTCCTGTACTGCACCCCCCGACCCCAAGTTTCCTGGGCCCGAGCCCTGTCGGTCCGACCGGGACGTCCGTCTCCCAGCCCACCCCTCCCCGGTCCAAGGGGAGGTCTGCGGCGTGTTCCGGACCCTTGACGGGGGCCTGAAACGCAAACTTTCAGTTCCCCTCTCTCCAGCCCTCCCCAACCCTGAGTGGAAGTCGCAGGGGGCGGTGAATCGGTCAGGTCCCGCCCCGTTCGTCGGACCCTGGGGGTACTCCTCAGTCGGAGCCCCCGACGTTCAAGACGAGGTCACCCTCGCGACGTCTCCTCGGGAACCGTCTCCTGTAGGAAAGCCCTTCCTCTGGGGCTCCTTGTCGGACCCGTGTCCCCTCGGACCCTCCGGGGGTTGGGACTCCTCAGAGGGTCTCCTTTCCGGGACTTGAAGGTCATTGCCCAAAAGGGAAAATTTTTCTTTAAAAATTTCAAATTTGTCCTTCTCGAAGATGTTTCCCTTTCCCTGTATCACACCTCTTCGTCCTCCAACACCCCCCCGCCCCCACGACCCACGTCCTTCCCCTCCGACTCCCCCGCGCGATCCACGACTCTTCCCCTCCGACCCCCCCACACGACCTACGTCCTCTCTCTCCGACCCGCCCCCCACTCCCTACAACTCTTCCCCTCCGACCCCCCCGCGATCTACGACTCTTCCCCTCCGGTTCCCCAAGACCCACGACTCTTCCCCTCCGACCCTCCCGTGACCAACGATTCTTCCCCTCCGACCCCCCGTGACCTAGACTCTTCCCCTCCGAACCGTCCCGTGACCCACGACTCTTCCCCTCCGAACTCCCCCGGCGACCCACGTCCTTCCTCTCCGACCCCTCCCTCGATCCACGTCCTTCCCCTCCGAACTCCCCCGTGACCTGGACTCTTCTCCTTCGACCCCCTCCGGCGACCCACGATTCTTCCCCTCCGACCCCCACCGCGACCTACGACTCTTCCCCTCCGAACCTTCCCGTGAGTCACGACTCTTCCCCTCCGACCCCCCCCCGCCGCGACCCACGTCCTTCCCCTCCGACTACCCCGTGACCCACGTCCCGGTGTCTCGGGGGTCGTGTTCTTCGACGGACCGCGACCGAGTCCCGGCGGACGACTGACCCCGAAACTTTTTGTTGAAGGAAAGTTATTTACACTTGTTTTCAAACCTGGATAGAAGTTTCACTACTCAATACGACTTTTATACAAGGACGCTTGACCCCCTTACCCAGGAAGGACCGCAAACCGTAAGTCGTCTCAAATATTTATTGACGAGTCCAGGCGAACCCAATGACGGACGGTACCCTTGGTGTCAGGTGGTCGCCCCCCTGGACCTGGGGGTTCGTCTACACCAGGTAGTCCTCCACCTTCCTCGGCCGGACGGCGGACGGTCGGAGGCCCTTCCGGTCCGGAGTGGGGTCGGAGGCAAGGAGCGACTCGTCCCTCCGCCTGGGGGTCTGGTTCTGGTCGAGGGGGCAAATACAAAACCCCCTTTTTTCCCTTCTCTACAGAACATGTACACCAAAGGTAGCACCTCCTTTCATTTTTGTACACGGACGAAAGATCGACTGTACCAGGAGCAATAACATTACTCTTTCGGGCATTAATCCCCGTTCTCACTTTCTCTTCGCGGTGGGCGGAGAGAGACCACAGGCGACAGGTGTGGAGCGGGGGGCTCCTTGGGTCGTCGGGGACTACGGGGCGACCAGAGGTAGGGAGTTGGACGGGAAGTCGGGGCCACTTCCTTCCCGTCGGTCCTCTTCTGTCTGGAAGGTCGGGGTCGTCAAGGGTAGAACTACACCTTCCCCGTCGGGTTCGTCAAGTAAACAGTCGCAAATTTGTAGTAAAATCGTAATTGTCGGAGGAAGTTACGGTTTCTCGACCGAAACGCGCGGATATTTAATCTCATGTAGTTTGACCTCAAATAACTCAGAGGCGGTTAGTCTTCATTTTGCAGGTATTGAAAAATGTTAAGAGACGTAAGAAGGTTAGTATAATTTTATAAATAAACATGGGACGTACTATATATATTTGCAAAATAATTCTTGTAAACTTTCGACCGAGAAATTTGTCTTTTTCTCTATGTGACGTGTGCCCTCCCCTGCCGGTCCCACGTCGGACAGGTCAGTCAAAGTGCCCCCTTTTGACGAGACTAACCTAAACGTCCCTAACAATCGTTCTTGTGTGTCGACCCGCCCGTCGGGCGATAAATAAATACCGACGAGCGGAAGGGTTCGGTGAAGGGAAGTTCAGGGACGAACAGAGGAGACCAAACCACGACCCTGAAATAAGGTCTCCCTCGTCTCGTGGGGATGGAGCCGTCGACGGACGTTCGACGACCAGTGGGTCTTTCGTCCCGCGTCTCCCCGGATCCTGTAAGGGTGTCGGTAGTAGGGTCCTCTTCTCCCAGCCCCGCTCGACCCAATCCTCGGGGTCTGGGGGTGGAAACGGGGGTGGGAAAGGACCGATACACTCGCAGGGGAGGGACTTAGAGCTTGTGGTGGGCAGGAGAGGTGGTCAGGGTCTACCACTGGACGGACGTCATAGGAAGGTACAGTCGACGTAGGGTAGTCATGGGAGGAGTTCCGCGGTCTTAGAGGAGACGACGATTGTACTCTCCGGTTCAACAGTCCCTGCCTGGTGCCGGATCGTCTTCCGGTGACTCCGGAGTCTCTTGGAGACGGACGTCCGACTCCTTACTGCGGCGGCGGCTCAGGGAGGACAAGTGTCGCACGACTGTGCACGACTCGGGACCTCCTCGTAACAGGGGTGCCGGGGGTGGGGTCGGGGGCGCCCTCCCGGAGATCGAAGGTCCTCCCCAGTCCCACCAACTTCCCGAACCGGTTCCCCAGTGTCACGAGGTCCGTCCGGTCACGGTTCCGGACCGTCCTCTGGTGTCGAGGGGTCACGGTTCATAACGTCGTTGAGGACCTTTCGTCTCCCCGTCTACCCGGGTTCCCACCCTGCCTCACCTCTCCGGTGCCCGTCCGGTCCCCGTCGGTGCGCCCCGACTTACCGTCGTTGTCCCTTCCTCCAGACTAGGGACCCGTTCGGGGACGGACGTCTCTCGCGGGGCCGCACCTTTGGATAAGAACACTCGTCCAGGAGGCGGTGCTCTTGTCTGGAGTGGCGCGTGTCACCGAGGCCCGTCCGACCTCTGACTGGAGAACAAGGGTAGTTCAGATTCCGTCCACAAAGACCAGACGGATGTACGACCAGGAGGTCTCTAAGTCCCTGGTCGGTGGAAGTAGGGGTGGCACCCGGAGTCGTATTGCACGTGAGGGTCGTGTCTCTCCTCTTTCTCCGGCCCCCCAGGTCCCCGGCCCGGACCCTCCCCGTGCGTTCGGAGACGACGAGAGGTACCCGATCCCGGGTCGGGGTGTCGGTGCAGATTGGAGTAGCCGTCTACCTTTATATCAGGTCGACGTACAGGTCCTTCTTCCCCGTTTGCGCCCGCTTACAGTCGAGTCGACGTCCTGAGAAGGGTGTATTCTTCTTGAGGCCTCCTTCCAAACCGACGAGTCACTACGGAGGCGTCTGCTCCGAGACAGACAGTGAAGGTCTGTAGTAGGACGGTTTAGTCGACAACGGGAGTACGACCAAAGAAGGACCGACGTTCACCGACGCCTTCTTGGTCTGTAGTGTAAACGTAAGGTCGGTCCTTGTTTCCCCTTCACCACCCCTTGCCGTCGTTGACGTAGACGAAGGAAAACATCCTCTCGAGTATTTGGAAGGACCTTTGGGGAAGTCGTGTACTTCAGAGTGGTCCAGCGTACCGGAGAGGGTGTGTTTTCGCTTCGTCCCCGGTCCTGAGGATGTCAACGGGGTCCGACTGGGCTTGGGCTTGCGAAAAAAACCTACAAAGGGGACCCTACTCCCCTTACCCCCACCCCATCCAGTAACCCTTCTGTCCGGAGACGCATTACGACCGTACCAACTTATGACGGGGGTTTAGGCGCAGGTGGGTCTTGGAGGCTTGTGTTGAAGGAAGTCTTCAACCCGGGACGTCTCTCTTAGGGTCTCTGCCCTCGGACCGCCCGACGGCAGATACCCCAGTGTGTCTCAGCCTGTGCTTACTTCGCTGAATCGTCGTCGTCGTCCTTTTAGAACTCTAGACTGATCAATTCCCCAACCCGGGACTGTGTCCGACCCACGAGACCTCCGAGGCACCCGGTCTTCGTCGGGACCTCGTCTCAACCCTAGATCGGGATCTTCCCGGTCTTCAGCATACGCCAACTTGTCGTCGGGTTTGGAACGAAAATCAGAAGTTGGTTTGTCCTATTGAAAACTATTATGTTCGTTTTGTCTCAGGTAAGAGCAGGCGTCTCTCACACAGGACAGCAGTGCTCGGACCAGGGTCGTAAAAGTAACTGGTTAAGTACTGGAACAAAGTACACACAGAGACACATTTCAGTGGAATGAGTTATGTACGTCAACCAAGTGATCACGACTTGTCAGTGTCGGTTGGCGCGATATTGAGTCCCGACTTGGTTCGAAGAGATTGTGAATGAAAGGGGTCTTCCGTGTGCATTACAAATGCGGGAAGTCAAGTCGAGTCAAGTCAGCGAGTCAGTACAGGTCGAGAAACGATGGAGTACTTAGCGTCGTGCGGTCCGGAGGGACAGGTAGTGGTTGAGGGCCTCAAGTGGGTTTGAGTGCGGGCTCAGCAACTACGGTAGGTCGGTAGAGTAGGAGACAGCAGGGGAAGAGGAGGAGGGAGGGTCGTAGTCTCAGAAAAGGTTACTCAGTTGAGAAGTGTAGTCCACCGGTTTCATAACCTCAAAGTCGAAATCGTATTCAGGAAGGCTTCTTGTGGGTTCTGACTAGAGGAAATCCTACCTGACCAACCTAGAGGAACGTTAGGTTCCCTGAGAGTTCTCAGAAGAGGTTGTGGTGTCAAGTTTTCGTAGTTAAGAAACCACGAGTCGAAAGAAGTGTCAGGTTGAGAGTGTGGGTACGTACTGGTGACCTTTTTAGTATCGTAAGTGATCTACCTGGAAACAACCGTTTCATTACAGAGACGAAAACTTGTACGATAGATCCAACCAGTATTGAAAGGAAGGTTCCTCATTCACAGAAAATTAAAGTACCGACGTTAGTGGTAGACGTCATTAAAACCTCGGGGTCTTTTATTTCAGACTGTGACAAAGGGGTAGATAAAGGGTACTTCACTACCCCGGTCTACGGTACTAGAATCAAAAGATTTACAACTCGAAATTCGATTGAAAAAGTGAGAGGAGAAAGTGAAAGACGGTATTCCCACCATAGTAGACGTATAGACTCCAATAACTATAAAGAGGGTCGTTAGAACTAAGGCCGAACACGAAGACGGTCGGGTCACAAAGAGTACTACATGAGACTATATTCAATTTATCCGTCCTTCAAGAAGACCCAATCTGACCCCCGGCAAACTTTCTCGTTTTAGTAGTTGTTTTTTCGTGTTTTTATACTTTTTGCATCATGACTCACCCAGTGTTTTTCTGTGAATAAATGTCCCAGTCTCGACTTGGTTCTTCCGTCTCACAAAGGACGAAACCCGAGTCGACTCTGTCTCTACGTTTCTCATAGAGTTTCATATCCGACGAGACGTGCGCAGGTGTTACAGACCTTTGTGTACCCGTAGCCAGACTCCCGGTGTTTATGTAAAGTCGTTTGTCCGGTTTGACGTTTATACCTTAGACGTTCAGTGTTCCTAGCTACTATGACCAAAACAACCAAAACAAAACAACAACAAAGAATTTGAAAAATAAGATATAACCTCACATCGACTAATTGTTACAACGATATCAAAATCCACCTGTCGTTTCCCGGAGTCTGTATCCATATGTACATAGGTAAGAGGGGGATCGCGGGAAGGGTTGGTCCGACGGTGCATTATAACTCGTCTTAAGGGACCTACTACAACAACAGTACAAGCTGAGAAACGTTGGGGTACCTGACGTCGTATGGTCCGAAGGGACAGGCAGTGGTTGAGGGTCTCAAACGAGTTTACGTCGAAGGGTGGATCGGTAGAGCAGGAGACGGCGGGGGAAGAGGAAGACGAAGGTCAGTAAGGGTCGTAACAAGAGAGAAAAGGTTACTCAGGCGTAGTCCGACGGTTTCATGACCTCGAAGTCGAAATCGTAGTCAGGAGGATTACTTATAAGTCCTGACTAGAGGAAATCCTACCTGACCAAACTAGAGGAACAACAGGTTCCCTGAGAGTTCTCAGAAGAGGTCATGGTGTTAAGCTTTCGTAGTTAAGACTTCCGAGTCGGAGGAAATGCCAGGTTGAGAGTGTGGGTATGTACTGATGTCCTTTTTTTGTGTCGAAACTGAGTTCCCTAGAAACAACCGTTTCGTTACAGAGACGAAGACTTATCCGACAGAGTCAAACGGTATCGACAGGGACCTACTATGATAATATATTTCTCAAACTTGTCGAAGACGAGACGTGTCCACGGTCTCCCGGGAGACCGAAACCCCTCTTCAGGTCGTCTTAGGTGGGTTACTGGTGTTCGAACCTTAGTTGACCGGGTCGGTATTAGCTTCGGCCTTCGGTAGTCATTTGGAGACCAGACGTCTTGGAGGACGTACAAGGAGTAGGTCAATTCGAGAAAAGTACAATTAGTCGGTGAGTGAGGGTGTGGTGTACTTTGTCGACGGACAAGGGTCTCGAGTCGTTCCTCTAGTCTTACCGTCCTCCTAGAGGCAGACCCCGACTCTCGTGGCTGCGCTAGACGATTGGTGGTTCCTTCTCGACCAGGACCGTCTCCACCAGAAGTGAGGAAATTATCCACACCCCCTTTCCCTCCCAGGGTCCCTGTCCGTTCCGAAGGGAGAGGACAATGTGTGACGCCAAAGGATCAGTCAAAGTTCAACACTTCAGAAACCTCCAAACCCTTTAGTCTCGGGACGTTAGTGTTGAGTTTGACATTTTACTTCGTTTCCTTTTCGTTAGTTGACTAATCGGGACAACAGGGGGAGTTTCCAGCTGATTGTGTGTGGTCTAAAGCACGTCCTGTATCCAAACGAAGAAACTCCTGACCAGTCAAATCAAGGATCAGGCAGCTCCTCAAAGAGACCGGAGTACATTTCTAAAGTCGTACATGTAGTCTTTCTTCGGACGCTTCCGTCTTAGGTACCTCGACTTTGTCCTAAGAGTGGGGTCTTTCGCGGTCGGTCGACCCCGCGCCAGAGTCGGTCCGTCCGGTAAGAGAACCCATCCGCCCGCGACAGGAGAGCTCTACCCGCGACGGGTAGAGCAGTGGGTACGACGGAAAACGTGCACTGACAGTTTTTTAATCGTTCCTACGAGACGTAAGTATTCCTACCACCTTTACCGACGGCATAAGTGGTTACCATTCCCACGTTTCATAATGAAAAGACGACTTACAACAAGTCAACGAGCCAACACAGACTGAGAAACACTGGGGTACCTGACATCGTGTGGTCCGAAGGGACAGGTAGTGGTTAAGAACCTCGAACGAGTTTGAGGACAGGTAGTTCAGTCACCACGGTAGGTTGGTAGAGTAGGTGACAGTAGGGGAAGAGGAGGACGGAAGTTAGAAAGGGTCGTAGTCCCAGAAAAGGTTACTCAGCCGAGAAGTGTAGTCCACCGGTTTCATAACCTCGAAGACGAAGTCGTAGTCAGGAAAGTTACTTATCAGTCCCAACTAAAGGAAATTCTAACTGACCAAACTCGAGTGACAACAGGTTCCCTGAGAGTTCTCAGAAGAAGTTGTGGTGTCAAGTGTTCGTAGTTAAAGTCGTGAGTCGGAAGAAATACCAGGTTGAGAGTTTAGGTATGTACTGATGACCTTTCGGTATCGAAACTGATAAGTCTGGAAACATCCGTTTCATCACAGAGACGAAAAATTTTGTGACAGATCCAAAACAGTATAGAAAAGAAGGTTCCTCGTTCTCAGAAACTTAAAGTACCGACGTCAGTGGTAGACGTCACTAAAATCTTGGGGTTTTTTATTACAGACAGTGACAAAGGTAACAAAGGGGTAGATAAAGGGTACTTCACTACCCTGGTCTACGGTACTAGAAGTAAAAGACTTACAACTCTAAATTCGGTCGAAAAAGTGAGAGGAGAAAGTGAAAGTAGTTCTCCGAGAAATCAAGGAGAAGTGAAAGACGGTATTCCCACCACAGTAGACGTACAGACTCAATGACTATAAAGAGGGCCGTTAGAACCAAGGTCGAACACGAAGTAGGTCGGGTCGTCAAGTGTACTACATGAGACGTATATTCAATTTGTTCGTCTCACTGTTATATGTCCAAACTGTATGAGGAAAGGTCTAAAACTTAGTCAGGACAAGACTTATCAGACCGTTAATTAAAATTTGGGAACTTTTATATGGGTACTAGGGAGTATGGGGAGTCCTACCGATGATACTTTTTTATTCTTTTTACCCCTCTTATGTCTTAGAAACAGACGACAACCATCCTTACGTTTTCCCACGTTGGTGATGCCTTTTAATCTTCCGTCAAAGAGTTTTTCCAATTTTTATCTTTAAACTCTACTAGGTTGTTAAGACGAAGACTCATATATGGTGTTTCTTAATTTGGTCCTCAAGTTTCTTTCTAAACGTGTGAGCACAAGTGTCGTCGAAATAAGTGTCATCGTGTTCTCCACTCTCATCGGGTTCCCCAGGTAACTGATTGCTTGTTCGTTTTACCGGGTAGGTATGTTGTCTTATGGTAAGTCGGAAGTTTTCGTTCGTTTAAGGCTATGTTCACACCTACTTGGAACTCCGACAATGTACTTCACTGTTTTTGGTAGTGTTTTCTTATCTAGGACACACTAGACGGAGACACTCCAGGGGTCTCACCGGTCTAAGTATCTCTGTCTTGGATCTGTCACCGACGCTCCCCCTCCCTCTCTCCCCGACCCCGCAATCATGAATTGTCCCTCAGAGTCAAGACGTCCTACTTCTCCCGAGACCTCTCCCGCCAGTCCCGACCTCTTGTGGCGCGCAACACAAAGCCAGGTGACGTGACGTGCGAATTCTTACCGCTCGTACCCGTCGTATCGTACCCCTCGCGTTTAGTCTGCGAGGTCCTGTTGGGCCTCCCCACCCTACCCCCGCCTCCACCTCCCTCGAAGGGCTCCGTCCCTTGTACACATACGGAGAACGACTAAGTACGACTGCATACCGTCTTTGGTCATGTTGTGACATTTCATTAATATAAGGTTAATTTTTATCCAAATTTTTTTCTTACTACTTGCACCCTGAAGGGACCCAGGTCCTCGTTTCTGAGGCACGAAAGTAACGCCCCGGAGTCTAGACTAGGGACCACGTCCATGATTCCTAGGCCGTACTCCGCGTCACGTTCGTTTTTTCTTCTTCGTACCATCTGTACCACTTAAAATATCCCAAGATGGTGTTGGAATATATGTGCGGTCACTAAACTGGAGCATAAAGGTGAAGATCAGACAAGAAAGTGGACTAATTGGAAGTCAATGTTTCTAAATCGATGTTAGTACAAGAATAGTTATGATAATATCGTTTTCTTTCTCTTTTTTTAGGTAAGATTTACAAGTTATTATATCTCAATTAATCTTAAGACCTATTCGTAATTTTTATTACGATACTTTTGTATAGGTCAAAATCTTTTATTAATATATAAGTATATGTACCTGTCCCTCCGGACCGCACGACGTCAGATACCCCAGCGTTTCTCAGCCTGTGCTGACTCGCTGACTTGACTTGACTTGACTACTACCTTTTTAGACTTTTCTAGATATTTTACAATTAATGTATAACGAGCCCAACTACGTTAAAAAAGAATTAAAACGAATTAGACATAAAAGACGAAAAAAGGTATGCCGACACACTATCGACTTTAAAATGTGCGGTTTGTAATAGGACCTCTCCACTGTACCGAAGACTTCGCGACAATAATATTGACTATAACGAACTCGTGGTCCTTACACGGTCGATAATAGTGTGCCTAATAGATAAATTAGTAGTTCCTTAGTCCACTATATTTCTAAAGGGTCTCTGAAGGGACCACCCGGTCATAAAGTGTACGTGAAGCTTGCGTCCCTTGTGTCAAAGCTAGGGACCAGTCCCTTGATTCTAGAGCGTACGGAGCTCCGTACCGGGGTCTTTTCCTGAAATGTCAACATTTCGGATTCAATCAGAGACTAATCTATTACGAAACATAATGGAATAGCAAAGATTTTGTGAAGTGGTGCGCCGAAATAGCGTAGAAACTGTCATGTACTTCTCCCATTCCGTCTTTTGCAGAGGTAAGGTGTCTACCCTTTTTGTTCCACTTTTCTCCAAATCGCTACGGAAACTGGTTCAAATGTTCCAAGTGTGTGCGACGCCGACCCCGAACTTTAGGACGAAGAAGTGAAGTGTTATAATGGTAGGTGAACTGTTGACCCTCTTCTTTGCGAATTTTGAGACCGAAACTCACACCTCTACCCCTTTACACAGCTCTACCGACCTCCTCATAGTCGTCTCGTCTTTGTGTCGAGGTCCGACAGGAGCGGTCGCCCCGTCGGAGAGGTACGGAGACACAAACGTTGACCCCGACGGAACTCTGGTGAAAATATAATTAACCAATTTTCATCTTTTATTGAAAATCAAAGAGTCAGAGGTTTCGTTCGGTGGCACTTCATTTATACATATACGAGTTTACGAGTGAGAGCCTGACTTCGGACGGTCCGGGGAGACAGGGCAGATACCCGAAGAGGGGTCCTTATGACGCCACCCACCGGCAAAGGGGGAGGTCCCCTAGAAGGACCTCCCCAGCTCGGGTTCAGAGACCGGAGAGAACGTAACGGTCCTCCTGAGAAATGGTGATCCAGATGGACCCGTCGGGGTGTTACGTAACTTACCACCGGGGGTTTTCTATACGGACGGGTAACGGACAGTCACACTGGAATAAGCTGTTTTCCCAGAAACGTCTACGTCAATTCGGTTCCTGAAGTTCTACTCTAGGAGGTACTCGAGTAAATCCGGGATTTAAGTCACTGTCCACAAGAGTACGCCCTTCTCTTCCCCTCTTCTGTGTCTTGTCTCTTCGACTACACTTCTACTCCGTCTCTGACCTACTCGTGTAGATGGACGGGTCCTTACGGTCCCTAGAGGTCTTTGTGGGTCTTCGCTCTCCCTCCGACCCTTGCGTTAGAGGGGTCCCTCGAAGTTTCTCTCGAGCCGGGTCGTCTACTGGACTACGGTCTGAAGACCGGAGGTCTAGGTGCACTCCGAGGTAGAGACACTACAAGTCGGTGGTTCGGACACTATGACACAACATCTCTGGGATCCTTGGACCAGGTATCCGTGTCTGAGCGTTTGAACGTAGGTTACCCTCTGACGAGATGACTTGGGCGGTTACGATGGACGAACGGGTGTGTGACTGGACGACGAAGAGAGGTCGAGGGTCTCTACTACTCTGAAGGTCTTTTACCGTTTGCTCCTACTCAGACGTTCCGTCCGTGTACTGGGTGCCTTTGCCCCTTCGACGACGCCAAAGGAGGTGCCCGGTTCAGGCCCCGGTCGGTAGACCCGACTCTCTGGGGTCGACGACCGAAGTCCACTCGTCCTTCGACGACTGCTGGGTGGCAGGACACTACCCTGGCCCTGTGCCTCGAAGGGTCCTACGTGACGAGGTTACCTCCAGGAGTACCGGTCACCGGTGTCTGGTATACCGGGGACACAGAAGGACAGTACTTTGGTGTGACAGTTCACACCCGAATCTCCGAATCGGTACGGGGACAGGGGAGTAGATTGGGATTGGGAGGGGAACAATCGTGAGGACCGGAGAGGGGAGGGATTGAAACAGAAAAGACCCAGGGGGTGGTGTGGGGGCACGTGCCGATACAAGTACCCTCCAGGTTCTCGCACCCCAGAGAAAACGGGGGACGGTAAGGGTTCAGGGTCCTGTGACGGACTGTGTGCCGACTGTGAGGTAATGACTCCACTATCTGAGTCGGATTCAGTTTCTTAGTAGATCTTAGGTCTACGGACGGAATAGAGCCCCATCCTCATAGTTCATACGGGGGGTTGTTAGGGGTGGTCCAGGTGACACAGACCAGAGAGACACAGAGACGGACCTCTGAAAGACAGGTACCCGTGAACGAACCATGATCCATCCCGACGCGTCTTCGTGGTCCCGAATGTCGGTCCCACCACTTTCTACCCTCAGTCACATCCCTATGGGGTCGGAGGCTGAGAGAGGTCCCTTGTCGCCCGTTGAGGAGTCTCCTGGATCCCCGACTTCTCGTGTCAGGTGTGTCCTGGGACGGGTGGTTGGTGGGGAGGAGTCGAAGGGAGGGAGGGGGTGACGAGGGACCCTAGGGAGGGTTTACTCGGTACTTATAGACAGAATGAGGACCTCAGGTAGAAGCCCCGACTGTAAGTCAGTGAGTCAGCACCGGTCGAGAAACGTTGGAGTACCTGACGTCGTACGGTCCGAAGGGACAGGTAGTGGTTGAGGGCCTCGAACGAGTTTGAGTACAGGTAACTCCGGCACTAGAGTAGGTTGGTAGAGTAGGACAGTAGGGGAAGAGGAGGGTGGAGTTAGAAACGGTCGTAGTCCCAGAAAAGTTTCTGGGACTCAGTCAAGAAGTCTAGTCTACCGGTCTCATAACCTCGAAGTGGCAGTCGAGATCAGGAAGGTCACTTATAAGTCCTGACTAAAGGAAATGTCACCTGATCAAACAAGAGGAACGTCAGGTTCCCTGAGAGTTCTCAGGTTGTGGTGTCAAGTTTTCGTAGCTAAGAAACCACGAGTCGAAAGAAATATCAGGTTGAGAGTGTAGGTATGTACTGACGACCCTTTTGGTTTCGAAACTGATCTACCTGGAAACAACCGTTCCATTATAGAGACGAATACGACAGATACTGAAAAGAAGGTTCCTCGTTCACAGAAAAGTGAAGTACCGACGTCAGCGGTAGACGTCACTAAAACCTCGGGTTCTTTTATTTCAGACGGTGACAAAGGTGTAGATAAACGTACTTCACTACCCTGGCCCACGGTACTGGAAGCAAAAGACTGACAAACCCAAAATTCGACCACCCCCACGGTCACGATTGAGTTCCACTCCCACGGTGCACTCGGGCGGAGGAGAGTGGCCCGGGTACACTAGAAATATCAAGCTCCTCCGTGCACCCGGGAGTCAATCCGGACCTTTTCAAGGGAGGGGTCTAGTGGTCTGCGAAAGGGGAGAGACCGTCAGTAGTCCGGGGTTACACACGTCGTGAGCAGGAACGGTACGTCTTGTCGGCAAGCCTTGTGTAAGAACCGCCCACTCAGCGATTAAGTTTCCGACCTCTGTGTTCGGTCTCCGGTGACGCGGGGGAAAAGTACAAACTGTCAAAAGTGTACCTGCCGAGTACCGAGGCACTAGGGGGACCCTTGTCCGAACAAGTCAGTGACGACGTGCACCCGTCTCTCGACCACTGACCCTCGTGTCCTAAGGTCTCCAACTGAGGGAAGGTCGACCCTTGGCACAGTAGTTCCGTCCTCACGACGACCCCTGGTGGAACGTGGGTGTTCCCTCCGCTGGTACGGTGGGGGTTCGGGTGGTTGTGCTGGACGAGGGCACGGGACCCCTGGTGGTGCGCTGCCAGACGACCGTGGGGGGCGGGGCTTGTGAGGACGGGCCGGGACGGAAGGTTTGGTGAGTTCCGGCTCTGGAGGTAGGCAGTCAAACAGAACCGGGTCTCTCGGAGTACTGAAAAGTCAGAAAGATTTTTGGTTAAGTACCGACAGAAGTCAAAGAACCACCTTCTTGCAATTTCGATACCTGGTCTGCCTTCGACTCGACTATCGTACCACTGCCCTTTGTTCCTTTAAAAGACCTGAGTTGTCACCTTGGACCGCCAATCTGAGTCGTTGGTGTTTTTGGTTAAAGGAGGTTCCTTTGCCTACCCTGGCTTTTCAGATGACGGTCGAGGTGCACCGAGTCGTCCGTCACCTACTGTCCCGGGGAGGGCCCCCGGTCCGGTCGACTCTGGAGTTCCGTCCCTCCGGACCGGTGTCATTCCGTCGGGGAACCCCTCGGTCCCCCTCCCGTCTTTCGGATCCTCCCGGAAGGTTCCTCTCTGTAAAATATTGTAAAAAAAGATTTATATTTAATTGTTCATAAATATAATACCTTTTGAACCTTAGATATTTTGAAAATCTTGTGACCAACGTAAATGTTCGAGTCCAGTACGGAAAAGTACAACGAAATTTTGAGAAAATTTTGATGAAAATATAAACGTACGGTAGTAAGGTGTTCTCGTATTAAATACGTCCGTAAGAGGACGATAATCTGTTAATGCGATAAAGGTCTACTACGATCTGGCAGTGATACCTGCATAAACAAATATTTAGAACAGAGGGAAAGGGGGGTTTCCCATTCACGACTCAGTTTTCACACTTGGGAGAAAATTCAAATTATAAATTTTATCGTAAAAACAATGTATTTACTGTATATGAATAGTATTCTTTTTTTTACAAACTCAGTCTTTCGTAACAACCTCGCCGTCGAAGGTGACGTCGTACGTCCTTGGACCTTCAGCATAGAGACAGGATTGGTCTTCGCTTTGGACGTGTTCGACTTTACAATTGTCGAGAAACACCTAGGTAGTCTCTTCATTCCAGTGTCCCCTCTCGTGACGAGGGCTTTGACCTCTGTGACGGTCCGTCTGGGACTCTGAGTGTCGAAGGGTCCCAGCCTGTTTCGTCGTCCTTAGAGTGTCTTTGGTCACGCACCCGTCCTTTCGGACTTGAGGTCTCCCGGTCACCGACCTCTGAGTCAACTACTTGATACCACGACTTCTTCTGAGAACTCTCAGGGAACCTGGTATTCCTCTAGGTTGGTCAGGTAGGATTTCCTTTAGTTGGGACTTATAAGTAACCTTCCTGACTACGATTTCGACTTCGAGGTTATGAAAGGGGCTACGACCGTTTCTAACTTCCGTTTTCCTATTCCCCTGTTGTCTCTTACTCTACCAACCTACCGTAATGGTTAATTACCTGTACTTCAACTCGTTTAAGACTCTCTACCACTTCCCGTCCCTTCGGACCTTCGGATCGTACACCGTCAGGTGCCCCAGCGTTTCTCAGTCTGTCCTGAATCGTTGACTTGTTGTTGTCGTTCTCGCACCTGTTCGGACTCTCAATTTTTGAGGTGCCCTAGGTCCTTATTGAAACCACTCAATATGGAGGTCCTCGAGTAGGTCGAAGAGAACCACTTAGGACTTCTTTTTGAGGGAGCACGACGACTGTACCCCTCCCTTCTTTCGTAGAACGTTCTCCACTCTGGTAACGTGCTCAATTGGTCTAGGACTTACGGTCACCGTAACAAGTGTCTTTGTCTGGGGTCTGCGTCGTTCACCTCACTACACCGGTCTTACGTCCCTCGGTGATCTTCCACCCTTTCCGACCTTCGTCTTGCAGGGGAGGTCGGAAGTCTCCCTCTTACCGTAACAGGAGTGAAACTAAAGTCTAACGACCGGACGTCTTGACCCTCTCTGATCCACAGACAACAAAGTCCGGTAACCAAACATCGCTACACAATGTCTTTCGGCTATGTGTCGTCCCCGGGTCCATCAGTGTCGGACCTGGAGAGTATAGAATGTCGTCGGGCAACGAAGCAGTAGTAGGTAAGGGAAGAGGTAAGTAGGGAGGTATAGGTGGGCGATTATATCACCCCAAACCCAAAGTCGGTGTGACGTGTCGAACGTTTCAGAACCGAGGAGTTGGTTCTTAGTGTGGACCCGGGAACCGTCATTCTCGAGGTTCAGGATTTTTGATTCGATGGTCTCTTAGAGGTATATAATACGTTGAGTTTAATTTAACTTTTATTCTTATGTAAAGGGGAATTTACGGAGTCGTTCGAACAGTAATGAATCTTGAGTTATTATCAAAAACAAAAGAAAAAAATAGATATTTGTTACGCCCGGAGGGTCCACCACGATTCCCCATTTCTTGGACGTCCTCTACCGTCTCTACGTCCGAACTGGGGACCCAGTCCTTCTAGGGAACCTCCTCCCGTACCGTTGGGTGAAGTCGTAAGAACGGACCTCTTAGGGTACCTGCCTGCTCGGGCCGCCCGACACCAGGAACCCCAGTGTCTCAGTCTGTGCTGACTTCGTCGAACCGCCTGCACGTGCGTGTTTAGAATACACACGCAAACGGTTCAGAACTGTTCACACGTTGGGTTGGAGGAAAGTTTTATGTCTCGTAGTGACAGTGGGAAGGATTAGAAGACGTAAAGAGTTTCCGGTGGAGTAAGTTGAAAGGGAAGGTATCTTGTCAAAGGCGAGAAGATCCTGAAATGTGTTTACCTTGGTATCCATACACGAGAATACTTATTCCGAAGAAAGTCTTCGCGTCGTATTTAAGACAGAAAAGCGGGTGTAACAGTATACATAGTTGTCAAAGAAGGAAAAAGACGGGTCCCTCTAAGTAACTACGTAAGTGTGTTCTTGGGCCAGAGAATGACTATGTGTGGACCCGACAAGGGTCAGACCCCCATAATAAACGTTTTACTGCCCCCTTACAAACATCTCCAGAAAACCCCTCGTGTGTAACAATAGAGGGAGCCTAGTTGTGGATCTTCTCTTAAACCCCCAGTGTCCTATTCTTGTATCGTCTCGAAAAAGTCTCAATGGCATTGTATGTGTAAGGGAGTCATATAAGACCAACGAGAGACTAGGACTGTTGTAAATCTCAGTGGTCAGAAAAGGTAAAATCGAAAATCGGGAATTCCATTCACATACACAAATGACCGTATCTTCAGTGGTGTGAAAAGTGTAAAAATATATATTAGTCTGAAAAAGAATAAGACGATTTATAAAAATTCCACACCAAAACTAACCTACGTATACTTCATAATAGTCACATTTACTCGGTAGTAGATCACTTAACAAAGGGGAAGTAAGTGAGTGAGAAACTTTTTCATTCACAATGACGGAGGGTGTAAGGTCTGTCTGTGTCCTGGGTCGGGACCTCTGACACTAGATCACTACCCGTACGCACTCAAGTGTCCGGTACTGCCCTGTAGTTTATGACCATACCACGACCCAGGACCCCTCCGGTCCCGAGAATTTGTTCTGTGGACTGAGAACTCTCTAATGTTTTCCAAAGCTCTTCATCACCGTTGGTTCGATTCAGGGTTTCCTACTGATGTCTAAGGAGTCCTGTCCGCCCACGTACTCCTACTCCGTTTCCCATGTTCACCTCTTCCCGAAGGAGGGAGGGGACCGGTCGGACCCGAGGACGACGGGGGCCAGTCCTCCTCTCCTCTGCCTCCCCGGACCCTTCAGAGGGAACCGACCAGGACAGGAGGACTGGATTCGAGTCGCGAGGACTCCGAGTGTCGACCGAGAAGAGCAACCCACTCGAGGGACCTCTGCGCGAGGTTAGGGTAGGGACCCGGAGAGGAGTCCGCAGTACCGTTTCGTTCGGAGGCAGTGGGAGCCTGCTACGTTGGGGAGACGGAGGAGAGACGACCCCTGAGAGGTGGGGAGGGCCGCCGGGGGCACCCGTCCTAGCTCCGACTGGGACCCGGTCGAGCGATACCAACGGGGGTCTGGTCGGGAGACGTCGACTGGGGACTTACCCGAGAGATACCAACCGGGTCCCGGTCGTAGAGACCACAACCCCAGGTGTGTTCCAGAGACCCGCACGTCCACAAGGGTCTGTTTCGGGGATGAGTCGACGATGTGGGGCAGTGCGCTGCAGAGCGGGGTCCCCTCAGACCGGGTCCGTGTCTCGTCGGTACAGATCAAAGGGGTCCTTCCGGGATCTTCGTCGGGTCCCAGTCTCACTCTACGGGGAGTGGGGGTATGGGAAGGTCCTGTCGAGACAGGTTCCTTGGGGGTGGGGGTAGGAGGAGAACAACCGAAGAGGACCGCCGACCTTGCCCCCCTAAATTTCGACCTAAATCGGAGGAAGGTGGGGAGACGACCGGGTGGCACCACCGGAGAGTCGAGCAGGCCTGCTACCCGGGACAGAGGTGCCGGAGCCCACCCTCCCAGGGCAGAAGTACCAGTCCAAGTGGCGATAAGGGTCGAGCGGGGGAGGGGATTGGAGACTTTACGAATAGTGGACCCCCACCCTTTTGAGAGAGAGTGAGTAGGACGGAAGAAGGGTTCAGACGACAGTTGCACATTCACACAAGTGTTGTAGCCCCCGTGTCTTTGAATTCAGAGGAGTCACTCTCTCGGGAACCGGGCGACACGTCAGAGTAGACCCTTCTAAGTGTGCAGTTAGGTGGAGCTTTCGACTTGCACGAGAGGGAGGAAGAGAGAACGAGACACCCCCGGAGGGAAGAGACTCTACGCCTAGAACGTGTTCGACGACCATCCCTTCCCAGTGCACTACTTGTAGAAACACCCTTATTTCGCGGCGGACGTGTGGACGGGGTCTACCGGGGAGTACCGTGACCAGGTCGGCGCCGGTGACGAGTGGGCAGAGTGGAGGTGGTCGTCGAAGGGGGNAGAGAATATGTGTAGATCTACACATATTCTCTGTCGGGGAGGGGGGACGAGAGGGAGTGAGGGGAGGGGAGGGGGGACGAGAGGCAGGAGGGGGGTCAGGGGAAGGATAAGGTAAGAGAGGGGTCACCACCGTCTCGCCGTCAGGATCTCGAATTCGACCCGACGTGACTTACGAAAGATGTCAGAGGACACGAGGTCAATTACTTGGTGTCAGTGGAATGGTCCGAACTCCGGGAGTACTAGGTCGGGTCGCGGGTGAGACTCGACGGACCGTGGAGGTCGTGTGTGAGTGTGGATCCGGAAACGGGGGAACCCTCGCGGAGAATGGACCGCGGGGAGACGGACCTCACGAGAGTTCCGACGTTGTAAACACACTCACTTGAATTTGCAGTGGAGGAGGTCTTCCGGACGGGACTGATGTGGTAGATCCATTGTAAGGGTCCCAAAAGAGTCCCACGTGTAGTGAAGAAGGAAGACACCGTGAATAGTGTTCAATGTTAATATATGAAATACCGGACAAGTAGACAAATACTCTATAGAGGGGGTGATATTTGACACTCCGAGGCCTCACACCAGGCATTATTCACGAGCTATACTGCGGAAGTTCCTCGGCCCTTCACTTCTTACTTGGCTAGTCCCGTCAGACCTCAGAGGCTTCGAGAGTCTTCCACGACACGAAAGGTTCTTTCGGGTCCGTGTGCCTCCTTCCCTTTCCGGTCTCCTCCCGACGTTCCTGTTCCTCCGACGAAGGTCTACGGGTAATATTCGTTAGGACGGTTCTGGGGTGACCGTACTTTTGCAAAGACATAGAGACCAAAAAGAAATTTTTATTCATTGTCCTTTACCTTAATGACCCAGTCTACCATGTCCACAAGGGTTCCGAAATGTATCTGTGACGGAGAGTCTTTTTCCAGTCACTATTTTCACACACAGACAGGGTGATTGGGACACCTGTGCCCCACTGTGGTCAGAACCTCCTTCTCTTCCTCCGAAACGGTCCTTTTGTTTCCATCGTTCTTCCTGCGCATCTGTGTCGTGTGGGACAATCCGGTCGCGACTACCTCCGTTCTTTGTTCAGACTTCCACCCAGGCCCCGGCGACCGGGGCGGACGGGTGCGAGAAGAGAAAGTCGGGGAGGGGAGCACTGGGGAAGGTAGAGATGAACGTCCCCACTTCCCCCTGAGTCGCGACCCTTTCGTAAACAGTCCTATGCCTTATACAAGCCGCGTAAAGATTCCCGTCTAGATCTCTCGTCTTCGGAGGTGCCACTACCGCCCTTCTGGGACTCACACACTCTCCCAGACGTCCGCGTCGACCCCCTCGTCTCGCTGCGGTGGGAGGTGGGTCACCCGTCGGTCGTTTCTACCACCTCTGCGTCCGCTGACACGGTCTACCCACTACTCCCGAAGGGTGACTATCGCTCCTGAAAGTGTGTGTCACTCCTGTAGTCGACACGACCTTCTTGTCTCTCTCTTGGAACAACAACAAGTCAGTGATTCAGTACGGACTCAGAAACGCTGGGTGGGGCACCTAACGTCGTACGGTCCGAAGGAACAGGACGTGGTAGAGGGTCCCAAACGAGTTCGAGTACAGGTAACTCAGCCACTACGGTAGGTTGGTAGAGTAGGAGACAACGGGGGAAGATAACGGAAGTCCGAAAGGGACGTAGTCCCAGAGAAGGGTGCTCAGCTCAGAATAATCCTTGGACCTTTCCTCCTCCTTTCCAACCACTCGGACACTAGTTCAACTAATGATTCCTTCACGCACTGGCGTCGGACCTCGTTTCTGTCGTCTCCCACAGGGATTCTCCCTTTCCTCTCTTCCGGACTCTTCCTTAATTCCTTTTACGTGACACTGCGACGGTACCTCGTAAGCAGACACGTGGGAGAGGAGAGAGACCTCGGTCGTCTCTGGACGAGTTTTCAGTGGCCGTGGGGTCCCACTTGGCCCGGACTCTAGACGGGAGTCTGTGGGTCCCGTCACTTGTTTCTACTGCCCTTCCCCAGAGGTAACGGGTCCCTTTTTTCGTCTTAGCCTTGAAGATACGAAACGCTAATTTTCCGTTTTAGACCTGAAGGGACCACCGAGTCACCATTTCTGAGACGGACGGTTACGTCCCCTGCACCCAAGCTAGGGATCAGACCCTTCTACGACATACGCCGACTCGTCGATCCGCGCACGTGGCGTTGAGGACTCGGACACGAGATCTCGGGCCCCGGCGTTGATGACGTCGGGCGCGAGATCTCGACACGAACCGTTGTCCTCTTCGGCGGCGTCACTCGTCGGGTGTGTCGCGTTGATCTCTCGCCGGGAGCGACCGGCGTTCGTCTCTTTGGGCACACGTCGTCGCTTTGGGTCGAGTCGGGTTTATTCTTGTAGACGGGGTTCGCGATCGTGGACCGTTTGGAGTAACAAAGAAGTGATAAAGAGAGAAAAGATTGAAAGACGTCCAAATTTTAAGAAGTTTTATTTTTAATCCCCTCCTCCTGCCCCTTAAAACGAACTCGTGAAGTCCACATGTAGAAGTCCATTCTTACCCCCGGTTCACCTCGAGACCCCGGGTCCGGTGCGACGGGGTAGTGGGGCGTTCTCGGTCCGGGACCCGTCCACCGTCTTGCACCCAAACCTTGTACTTACCCCGTGTCCCGCCCGCCCTTCAACAGGTAGAGTCGTTCCACCTCGAGTGGACGGGACACTCGACCTGCCCCCGCCGTCCAGAGACCCACCGGTCGCCCGGATAGCCCGGGACCTGGTGGTCGGGAGTTGTCCCTGCGGGGAGTCGTCCTTCTCCTGGATCTCCGGGTCCCCACTTATGGGGTGGCTTTGCTGGGGGGTTGGGTTTGACACACTCTGGACCCCAGGACCCCCCTTTCTCCTCCATTTAAAGGTTCTCCCTCCTTAGATTATGAAAGTTTTTATGTATCCCATACATAAAGTCCCCGGTTTTCCGGAAAGAGTCCGGGGTCTCAAACCACCCTGGTCCTTCGTAGGTGAGGGGGGTAGCCACCAGTCGCGAGGAGTGACACGAGTCGGGGGTTCCTGGTCGCGAGTGCAGAGACAGGAGATCCCTGCGGGTCCCGTCTGTCCCTCGTAACCCCTCGGCGACTCACCCAAGACCAGTGTAAAGAGGGGGAGGACACCCTGGGGTTGGGTGATCCTAGGTCTGTCACTGGGGAGCTGTCGGGTCCCGGGAATCGTTCACCGGCCATCTCACTTTCCGTTTGTCCACAGATACCAGATTCGGGGACTCTACACTCCCCACGAACAATGGTGTGAGCTTGCTCGGACAGGGACTGACTACGTGGGGGCAAGAGTGAGGTAGCACCCTACCCCCGGACCCCGACGCCCTCGACAGTGTGACCGGAAAAGAGGTTCTCACGGGAATCGTCCTGAAGACACCCTTCGCAAGTGCGTCACGGGTGAATGTTGAAAGACCCGTGACAAAGTTCCCGACACGAGTGTCACTGAGGAAAGAGTGCCGTTGGGGTATTTCCCCCAATGATAAGAACAGAGGCAAAATTTCTATCTCTTTGACTCCGTGTCTCCTCGTTTCATTGGGCGAGTTCCGGTGGGCCGATCATTCACCGTGCCGGTCCCAGAGTCGGCCTGGAGACCGAGGCACGACAACAAGTGACTCGAGACGAGGAGGAGCCCTTCGTCCTTCACGGCCACTCTTAAATATTCCTTCCATTGGAGTAGACCCCTTTCAAGAGGTCCCTTGTCATTTTAGACTTATTCATCCCCACGGAAGTCGTTTGGGCCGGCTCCGGTCCGGGCTCCGGGGTGGCACTTCTCTCGTCCTCCCGAAAGCACCGGCCGAGTCTCCGATTTGGAGGATCCTACAACGTCGGTCTTGAACTTCCGACAGAGAGGGTGGGGACCGAGCCCTCTTTCTCCTGGCGGAGGTCCGGGGGAGCCCGGGTGGCGGAGGCGGTGTGCAGGGCCCTCGACCGGTCTCGACGCAGAGTGCAGTGGCGTACCGGTGGTCGGCAGCCCGAACCGGTTCCGGGGGTCTCGGGAGGCACTACGGGGCCCACGGGTCGGAGACGAGGTGGCAGACGTCGAGTTCGGTGCCAGACGTGTCCGGTAGGTCCTTGGACACGGGGAACGCGACGCAGGGGGGAGGAGGTCCAGACCAAGGACCGTGGTCGACCTACTGTCCAGTCTAGGTTCGACAGCCTAGACTCGGTCAGGTCCGACCGGGTCGGTTCTCGTCCGTGGGGCCGTTCCACGTGGGGTTACCCGCTCCTTGGCGCAGGGACTTTTGTGCAGACGAGGTAGGCCCGTGTCTGACACAGAAGACCTCCCGATCCCCAATCCGGCGGCTCCCAAGGGGCGCGAATAAAAACCGGCACTGCCCTCCACTGACAACTCCGACTCACGTACCCTTATAATAAGGTTGACGGAACTTCTTGAGCGGAGGGCAGTATTTTGAGAACCGACCGTGGAACCGAGAACGCGAAAGTCGGAATTCACGGCAACCATGCAAAGAGTCGTTGTAATTAGTTTTGGGAGAATTTCTGGCCGACAAAGGGTGTGTCCTTCCGGGAGTGGACCCCTCGTGAAAGTGTCCACTCGACCAAGAAATTCTCGAAAATTTAATTACAGCAAGGGGCATTGAGAACAAAAAGGTTTTTCTTTTGGAATTTTGACATAGCGGAAGGAGGGGACGCCCGCTCCAGTTCTAGCCACCCCTTCGTCCCCGTTCCGGCCGGGACGTCTCCCACGAGGTACCCCCCCGGGAGGTGCACCCGTCGGGAGGGTCCCGAACTCACATTATTGTGCGAAGACCTTTGCCTCCAGAGGGAGACAAACCGAAGTGTGCGGTAAAGACAAGTCTCCTTTAATGGTTAGCACCTGCTTTCTGGGGGTGCGACAAGAGACGGACTCTCTGGGGCTCTCGTAGAATCAGGTGTGTGAAGCGGGGGACCGGGACCGACTCGTCCCGAGGACTCGTCTACGGAAGGGGCTCTTACCGGCCCCGGACCAAGTCACGAGGCCCGTGCTAGATTAAAGGAGGACCGTTGGTGTACGACGCTACAGGATTTTCACGGTTCTCTCCGAGTCGCTCCGGTCGGATTTCCATGGCCCACCGGTCTTCCGCTTACCTCTTCGTCGTTAATGCAAAGTCAAGAAGACGGAGACCTCAGACAAAGGAAAGGTGGGACGAGACTTCGCCCCCGACTAAACCAGTCATTGAAGTAGTTGTACTTTCCATACTTCTTAGGCCTCCGGGTCGACACGTCGAGCACACCCCTTAGGTCCGTGACGGATGGACGGATGTGGGTCCGACCCCGCCCTTCACCGAGAAATGGGGGGCCATCGGGGAGGGGTGGGTACTCTCTCTAGCCCGCCTTCCGTCCCGAGGGTCGTCCCCGGAACCTCCGAC
Organism: Capra ibex; assembly: GCA_006410555.1. NCBI lineage: Eukaryota > Metazoa > Chordata > Mammalia > Artiodactyla > Bovidae > Capra > Capra ibex. Next base: position 1,254,834 of record SJYO01054996.1, read on the forward strand.
CTTGTCTAGCCTACGTCGACGTCGTAGGCGGGGAGGTCCTGGGGTCCTGGACACCACGGAGACCCGTCTTCCCCTGGCTCCGGTCCCTCGGAGGTCCGGGACTGGACGACGGGCCGAGGTCCCTGGCGTGTACCTGACTGAATTAGGTCCAGGACGTCTCTCATGACGGCGCCCACCTGTCCCCCGTGCGAGTGGGCCGACCGAACAGACCCTTGCGTTAGGGGTCGTCTTCGTTTTCTCGGTCCCTCGTCTCGGCTCCTCGTCTCGGTCCCGTCCTCCTCCGTTGGGAGCGACCTGTCTGAACTGGAACCTGGTGGTCGGACCCCCCCTTCCCCCTGGCTCGGGGTGCGGCCCGTCGCGAGCGGGTCTTCAATCTCGAAGGTCCCGTCTCTCCGGGGGTGTCACAGGGGTGCGTCTGCAGTCGCCCCAGGGGTGGTCCTGCAGTCGTCGTAAGGGTGGGTCGGTAGTCATCCCAGGGGCGGGCCGGTAGTCGCCCCAGGAACGGCCCTACAGTCGTCCCAGGGGCGGGCCGGTTGTCTCCGCCGGGGCGGGCCGGTAGTCGTCCTGTCCGGACCGGACGTGCGGGCCCTCGTGACCCCGTCTTTCCCTGGGGTCCTGCCTCGGGCGACCATCCACTTCGACGACGCTTCCGTGGGTGGAGCCAAGAGTCCTGTCAGACAGACGAGTGTGTCCCACGGTTCGCGTAGGGGTCCCTCCGGGGAGGTCCCAAACCACGTCTGTCGTCCCGGAGTCCCTCGTCCCCACGACTCGTCTCCCGGAAGCCCCTGGGAGCCTCTGGAGAGACCCACAGTGTCCGACTCGCCAACCGACCTCAGAGACTAAGGACCTAGGGTACCCGTCCCCGGGCCGGCGTAACCGCACCGCAACACCCCCGGTGACCCAGGACTTCCTGGTCGACCCTCGTCCGTTACCTGGGTTGTGGGGGAGGGGCCGGGCTAGACTAGGTCTGGGGAGGGGCCAGACCAGATTTACTTTTGAGCTTGAAGAGTAGTACAAATTTCTCGAGGGGTGGGGTTCGGGTCGAGACAGAGAGTTTTAGAAGGGTGGTCCGCCCGTCGTGTCTCCCCGACCAGGTACAGGGGTGGACAGGGGGGTGCCGGGCGGGGTGGGGGTCTCGACAGGTGCGGTCCCTCAGGCACCGTTTCCCATTGTCCCCGATACCTTCGGACGGGGCCGTGGAGGGAGACTGTCCGCAGGTGTGGGTGTCGCTAGGGTCCGGGACGGCGGGGTAGGTGCGACCGGCACTGGTACCAGGAGTCGACCCCGACCACAGTCGGACCGGACCCCTCTGAGTCGCTCTGGGGACTTGACTGACAAATTTGGGGCCGTAGTTGGACCTTCTGTAATCCGATGTGAAGTCAATAGTCCAAGGCACCTCGGGACTAAGGTTTTTATTCAGACCAATATCTTTTTATTATTAATGGAAACCTTTGGAAAGTAATTTCAAGTGATATGTCTGCCTCTTCCGCGGACGGGATTCACACCTCGAGTTACTTAAAAAGTGGTTGACCTCTGTGGGTTATTTCACCGATGAAAAATTTGAAACGGACACACCGGACATTCTTGGAACAAGGACGACGACGTCCCTTCTCAGAAGGACGGTTCCTCCCAAAGGGTAGGGGGACGTCTCGTGAAGTCTGTGTCCGACGACCCGTGGGCCGGGGTCCCTCCTGTCACAGGTCGACCGTCTGTACAGGACCAGCAGGGACGCCCCTGCCGCCCAAGAACTACCCCCCAGGACCCTCGACTCAACCTCTTTTGCAGTACACGGGGGTGGGGGTCTGCCGGGGGGTCACAAGTAGTCCCAGTGGTCCTCGACCTCGTTCGGGCTTCAGGTCCGACGGGGGGTGTGATCGATTAGTTTGTGGTTCCACGCGGGGCGTCTCGGCCGAACAATCTCCATGAGTCTGTCGAGGTGCGGTCGGTCCCCCTCCGGGTACCCGACCTCAAACACGATCTTAGGTACTATTAACGACATGTGTGGGGTGGGGGCCTTATCCGACCTTTAGAGTTGTTTACGAAAGCAGTTTAAGCCTCTCAATTTCTTGGAGAGCTCCAGGTCAACCGGCCACCCAACCAGTCTCGTCCGGTAACATTGTTTCTGGGTGTCCGGTCCGTCGAATTTGTTGTCTTTACACAAAAAGGGAGTATAGAGACCTCCGATCTCAGACTCTAGTTCTGAACCAAAGAAGGCTCCTGAGGGAGGAACTCCACATCTACCGACTAGAGAGAGACACACACAGACGCAGGAATAGAGGAGAAGAATGTTCCTGCGGGTGGGACCACTGGAGTAAAACTGTTGGACACATTCCTCGGACAGAGGTTCACGTCGGGGAAGACTCCAGGACCGCGAATCCTGAAGATGTACACGTCGACCCCCTGTGTCAGGTGTTTCTGGTCGACCCAACAACAACAAGTGAACGAGTCAACACAGGTTGAGAGACACTGCGGTACCTGACGTCGTACGGTCCGAGTGGACAGGTAGTGGTCGAGGGTCTCAAACGAGTTTGAGAATTAGTAGTTCAGCCACTATGGTAGGTTGGTAGAATAGGAGACAGTTGGGGAAGAGGAGGACGGAAGTTAGAAAGGGTCGTAGTCCCAGAAAAGGTTACTCAGTCAAGAAGCGTAGTACACCGGTTTCGAAACCTCTAAGTCGAAATCGTAGTCAGGAAGGTTACTTATAAGTCCTGACTAGAGGAAATCCTACCTGACCAAACTAGAGGAACGTCAGGTTCCCTGAGAGTTCTCAGAAAATGTTGTGGCGTCAACCTTTCGTAGTCAAGAAGTCACGATCCATGTAGGAGGGACTGGTCATCTCTACGGACCCCGGTGCCCTGTGGACCTTGTCTTAAGACAGAAGTGCGTCGGTCTTGTCCTACGACCTACTCGGGATTAGTCTTAGTCGGTCCGACGGCCATGGGACTCTTGGTTGAGACCCACTCGTCGGGGACGAACCGACAGAAATCCGTCGACTAAGACCGACCCAGATGTGAAGTGCGACTAAAGTCTGTTGCACAGACCACACTCCCTCCAACCTAAACTCACCCTTCTCCGACGCCATCCAGTCTGTAGTCTCCGACCCCGTTACCAGGGCCGCTATTCACTAATCCTGTGCTCCCTCCGCACCCGGGGTTCCCAAGTGCAACGGGCACCTTAGGGAGTGCCCCTCCTCTCGGGCCGGTGTGCTCCTCTAAGTGGTACAGCCGACCCCGACCCCGACGCAGGACTGTGTACTCCCACCCTCGCGGTGAGTACCTGGAGGACTTGGACGTGGGGACAGACCTGAGGTATTGACGTTTCCACAAAATAAAGGACCTTGTAAGTCTAGTTTCCTTCACCAAAATTCTGAACCTCGACGATAAAGGTAAAGAGACCTCTTAAGTATTCTCCCTCTTCGGTTGACGATAGTCACGTCGACTTCCTTTCTCTCTCTTTTCCTAACGAAAGGAAAGTTTTCGCTCCGGGTGGGTTCTGGGGACATGGACGGGTAGAGAGTAGGGTCCCTTACACGACGGTCTTTACTGGAGACAGGGGTTGTCGTTTCTTACCTTTAAGGAAACCGCCTTCCTTTTCCCTAGTTCACGACCAGTACTTGGACGGGGAGAGCGGTCCTTTGGGTCCGAGAGACGTCGGGAGTTTTTTCCTCAGAAAAGTAGACGACGAAGACCTCTCCACTTCTGCGAAGGTACTGGAGACCTTGGCCGCCCCCTCACTGGAGAGCCTCGGGTCTGGTGGACAGGTGGTGTCGGTGGGAGTGGAGAAGGACTCCTTTCCCTCCGGTGAGTGGACCTGATAAGGTCTTTGTTCTCTGTGGAGTGCCAGTGAAGGTGGGTGTAGTGAGGGTACAGGGAGAGTTTGTCCGAAATACACTTTCCCCTAGGGCCCTGGTGGGCGTACCACCTTCGGCCCCAACGGTCCTCTTAAGGGTCCAACGTGTATCAAGAGAAGGACCTAGATCCCAGTATTAGAACGGTGATGTCCAACTCAGAAACCGTGCTTCCGTGCTCAGAAGTTTGTAAATATTCGTCTTCTTAGTAAACGTTTTGTTTTAAAATACGTCCTTGGATTGAATATCTTATTTAATAACACCCCGAGAAGACCGACTCGACCCGGGTCCCGGAGGAGGGTCGGGACCCACCCGGGGTGTGTCGAAGGTCTCGGACCCCCGAGTCCTGTGACGGAGGACTCTGGGTCCCCTCGTTTCCTGCGGGAGGGAGGGGTCTGTCTTTACGGGTCGGAGGGACTTCCCTGTTTCCCTGGCGAGTCCCGTGGTCGAGGGTCGTGCGTGTATGCACGCAGGAGTCCCCTCCAAACGTACTCGGGTCGTTCCGCGGGACACGACACAAGTAGGGACGCCACTTTTTGTAGAGTCTACCGGAACGGAAACTGGTGTCTCATGGCTGCCCAGAGGTCTCCCTCTCTGTACCGTCACTTGTTGACACTAGGTAGACTCCTTTTCCACGTGCTCCTCCTTTTTACTACCCCTCCATGTGGCACGAAGACTGTCCGATCTGACATTCGTTCCGCCTAGAAAGGTTTAAAAGTACTCAAAGTACGGTAAGGTTTTTAGGTCGATCTATTCCGGTTTCTACTAGTCTTTCTTATTTGGTTGTTTTTATTGGTTCTGAAGACCCTTTCTCTCCGTCACTCCCAGTGAACACAGACCCTGTAATTTTGCGTACTCTTTCAATGTCGTCATTTATGTTGAACTACCACACTTCTAATTACCCGGCTGCCACCCATACTCTATGTGGAGTCTCTGTGACGATCATTTTGAATTATACACTAGTTTCCTCGTAATCTCTACCGATCTCCCTCCTGCCCTGATTACCACAGACTTTCGAACTGAGGTGTCCCTAATTCATTCATAGAGGTTTGGCATAGAGGTTTATTTAAGGTTTATTTTCCCTTTCGATTCGTATTTTTCTTTGACACTGTTAAAAATATCTTTTATGTCAACTCGTAAAGTGATTGAAGTAACCATTCAATTCATTCTAGAATGGTTCATACTTTTGTTAGTCATTTCCCTTTTCAATGAATTTTACATTTTCCTAGAAACAAGAAGTCAGCGAGTCAGTACAGGCTGAGACGTTGGGGTACCCGACGTCGTGTGGTCCGGAGGGACAGGAAGTGGTAGAGGACCTCAAATGAGTTTGAGCACAGGTAATTCAGTCAGTACGGTTGGTTGGTAGAGTAGGAGATAGTAGGGGAAGAGGAGGACGGAAGTCGGAAAGGGTCATAGTCCCAGAAAAGGTCACTTAGTCAAGGAATGTAGTCCACCGGTTTCATAACCTTGAAGTCGAAGTCGTAGTCAGGAAGGTTACTTATAAGTCCTAACTAAAGGAAATCCTAACTGACCAACCTTGAGGAACGTCAGGTTACCTGAGAAGTTCTCAGAAGAGGTCGTGGTATCAAGTTTTCGTAGTTAAGAAGTCGTGAGTCGAAAGAAATATCAGGTTGAGAGTGTAGGTATGTACTGGTGACCTATTTGGTATCGGAACTGATCTGTCTGGATTAAAATAGTAAATGGAGTTTACTATTTGAATTCGTTTACTGCTTAGTTCTTTTTTATACCCATTGTTTCTACTGTTACTCGATTATAGTATGAGACTTTCCCACAAAATGGTGTCGATAAAAAGTTTTCCGTTTTAAGGTTGTCCCTTTTTTTTTTCTCTCTGAAGTGTCCGTTAAGTGTCTTCTTTTTATGTCTTTACCGGTTTTTGAATATAATTTTTATACAATTTCGTATAATTGGTTACAAAAGAAGAAATGTCAAATGATGTAAAAGACTTAAAAAATTTACTGATACAATAAAAGTATTAGTCTTTTCTCATGTCTGACATACCTAGGTCAATATCTTTCGAGTTTTCGTGCGTCTTGACTCGACGTTTCGGTCCTCACCCCCGTCTAGAAGGAAGACCCCAGTGAGAGCTACGCCACCGCCCTCCGCGCCACAAGACACGGTGAGACTAGGACTAAACCGTAGTAATGTCTCCGGACAAGTGAGACAGTCTAAGAGGTTGGATTTGTGAATGTGACGCATCTGAAAAGACATAGGAGCACATGAATTTAAAACGAAAAATTTTTGAAATGTACCGTTTTCTATGGTGTTTTTAATCTTTTCCTCTTTACATGCTTTATGGGTAAAATTGTCTCTACTGGACGTTTCCCATTTACGGGTTTTGTATGTCACTCCTCTTGAGTGTTCTTTCTGAGTTTATGGGTTATCTTTTCATCCGTTCTCTGTGTTTGCCCGTTTTATTCACTTAGTCTTGTGTTTTTACGGGTCGTGTGTAGACTTTGTAATGTTAGTGATCTTCAGTCCCTTTGCGTCGAATCTCGTTGTCTCTTTGGAGTGACGTGGGTGACCTAGTGCTTTGGTAATTTTTATTCCTTTTGATCTTATGTGTGCCGACCGGTGACGTCGGAGCGCAGAGTGGGGGGACTCGGGGGGTGGGGTCGTGAGACCGGAAGGCAGTGGAGGACCGGACGTGGTCCGAGAACGAGGGGCCCAGGGAGTTCGGGGGGTCCGAGTTTGTAGGGAAGGGACCCTACGGGACGGAGGGAGCCGGTCCGGGGTCTCTCATGGTAGAGAACAGGAGACAGGGACCAGAGGAAGGGTCGTGCAAGCGGTGGTACCCGTCTCCTAAGACATTCGGGAAGCCACTCAGACAGAGGGAGTCTCTGGTCTCGAGGAGCCGCCTCCCTGGTGTAAGTAAGGGGGGTGAGGGATTTCACGGTGCAGGGGTCGCGGGGGTCCCAGACCGTGCCTCTTCCGTCTGTTAGTCGTCCCCGACTCACGGCGTAATCTCGTCGCGGGAGACCCGGGTGGTCCACTGTGGAGGGTCCTGTACGGTGCCTACCCTCCCATTCCCGCCCACCCCCGTCCCACGACCACAGAGGACACCCACTGTCCACGAGTCTGTGGGTTCAAGGGGTTCTCGTGGGGTTGGCGGAGTGCCGTCCCTCGAACACCTCTGGGGTCCCAGACAGGTGTCAGTCTACGAACCCGAGGTCCGGAGGGAGACTATGGTTGTGAAGGGACCGTCGAGTCTGCCAGTTCCTAGACGGACGTTCCGTCCTCTGGGCCCAACCTAGGGACCCAGCCCTTCTAGGGGACCTCGTCCAGGACCGTGGGGTGAGGTCATAGGAACGGACCTCTTAGGGTACCTGTCTCCTCGAGCCACCCGATGTCAGGGACCCCAGCGTCTGAGCCTGTGCGGGCTCTCGTGCGTGTGTGCGTGACTTTAGCTGCCGTCACCCCGGCCCGGGCGCGAACCCCGGGACGGACAACAGGGACAGTCCCCCGGCCCTCTGCAAGACTCGTGTCCCGGGTGCGGAAGTGAGACGGGACCCGGGTGTATGGCACAGGGGTCCCGGTCCTACGTCCCGCCGGAGCCCTCGCGTTTCCAGAGTCTTCCACCGCAGATGGCAGAGCCCCGCGTTCGGGTGGGGCCTCCGGCCGGTCTGTGGAGTATCTGTCCTCGGCAGAGAGGTCGGGGTCCTCCTGAGTCCCTGGGAGGTGCGAGTGTCCTGTCCTGTTTCCCCGGTCCCACGTCGGCGGGGGAGCCGACCCGGGAACGGGGGTTGGGGCGCCCGGGAGGTGGTAGTGCTCTTCACGGGCCCGGAAGGCCCCTGGGAGGGACGTAGAAGGACACTGTGAGGCTCCGGGGTCTGGGAGGTCCGAGCGGGGGGTGTCTGCCCGGGACTCGCGGTCTCCACCCCGCTCGGGGGCCCGGAGGAGGGGGCACTCGGTGGCCCCGTCGAAATACTGCCCGCCACCCGGACCCTCCCCCGCTCGAGACGACTCATAGTGCTGGGACGTATTGGTCAGTCGTCTATAAAGTCCTGAGTATGAGCGTTTGTCCGCTTTCCGTTTACCGAAATTATTACTCAATAATTTTCCCAAAAAAAACCAAACCACACAAAAAAAAACCACAAAAAAAAAAAACGGTCTGACACTCAGGGTGTCGTATATTTCGGGTTTCGTGAATCGTATTACCTAAATTCCCGGTCGTCCGCACACACGAGGCGCGTCAGGAGGACCCCGACCACCTCCGGGCGCTACGAGACCAACCAAGGGTCGTCGTCCCGCGGGTCCCCACTCCGACCCACGACTCAGGAGGGTGGTGTCGGTCTTGTCTCGGAGTCTCGGGCAAAGTGCCCCGAGACGCCCCACAGGAGCTCCGGTGGTGCACCGACTCTTTTGTCCGGACCAGGAGTGGGGGCCTATTGTGACCTCTAATAAAATTATGGAGGTCCAGAATTAAACTTTTTGTCTGTTCTTTTTGTGAGCTCTATTAGAGATTTTCGTGTCGATTTGGGATTTAATTGAAGTGGAACAAAGGCGGTCGGAGTTGTAACGAAAAAAAAAAAGAAGAGACACCAATTATCGAGGACTCATATCGGACGAGCCGAGTGAATCTCTACCCTGCTAAGGGGTGCTCCAGTACCCTCTCCCCTCCTTCCGAGGGACTGACCGGTCTCCACCCTCCACCCGTCCTGGGGGCGGGGACCCTCGTGTTCCCGGGTCTATCCCAGAGAGAGACACCCCTGGCTGTTCCCGGGTTCCGGTCGGTCCTGCTCTCCTTTCTTCCGTCGGCCAAGACGGTTAAGGGTCTGTTCCACAACGCCCTCGTCAAACCTGTCTCCCTCTCTCTGTCCGTCCTACGTCCGGTCTGACCGGGGGTCCGACGGGGTACGGTCTGGACCGACGTCTGGTCTCGGTCGTACACACCCCGGTCACTGGGGTACCCCCGACCTTTCCCCCGGAGCCGTTTACAGTCGTTCCCGACCACACCTGACGAGGAAACTCACGTCTTGGGTCGGGGGGAAACGTGTCCTCCTTTGACTCCAGGTCTCTCCGTTTGGCGGGGGGTGGGGTGCCTCTCCCTCCGGTCTCGACCCGTACACGGGCTGTGGACGGGGGTGGGGTCTCGGGTGTGGGAGGGCGTCCGGCCGTCTTGTTTCGACCCATGTGAAACGTTACGCTCTTCCTCCGTGGAATTGTTACATTGAAACGTGTACTCAACGTAAATTTCACAACTCAGACGTCCTTCGAGTTGTCCCGTCGAGACTTGGAGTGAGTGGTCCTCAGCTTACTCAGTTCAAGTTCGTTCTCGGGGGTCATTGGGTGGGACTCGTCGGGAAGCCGGACAGGAAGGGGAACACCTTCGGGTCGGGTTTGGGGAGGGGTGTGTGTCGGGACACCCTCGGTGAGGAGACAGTCGGGGAGTGGTCGAGGTCCCACTGGTTGAGCGGGGGTACTGGACCCGGACCCCCAGGGGTTTTACGTTCTAAAGGACAAAATTTTGACTATTTCAAGGTCCTGTACGGTCCTGTTCGACTACTGGGTGGAGGGGAGGGCCCCAGGGACACGGGCTCCCGGTGGGGACCGGGGTCTGTCTTACGGGAGGACTGAGTCTCGGTGGTCAGATGTCTCCCGTCGAGACGCCAGCCCCGCCCGTGTCTCATTCCCAGAACAGAGGGGTGCCTGACCCCCCGCCCCCCGACTAGAGTGGAACGTCGACGAGTGTCTCGTCGTCAATTGGTCTTGTAGGGTCTGTGACAACAATTCGTGTTGAATAAACCCCGGAAGAGGACGGGGGGTAAGACGACGGACGGGAGGGGTGGAACGGGGTTTCTCGTCGAAATCCTTTAACCACACACTCAGCCCCCGCCGACTACAGGGTCCTCAGGAAGGGTGAGACACTGTGGGTCTCGACTCAATGGGAAGTCTTCATGTTAAATCATATCACATCATCTCACACCGTATCACTCCTCCGGTGGGTTCCAGTGTCTGGCGTCGTGGTGATCCCGACGGCTCGTGACGTCCCGCCCTTGTGAGGTGTACCGGAGGGAAGGGGGTTCGTGTGGTCGTCGCCAGGCTCGGGTCTCTGGGAAAGAGAGAGGGTAACGACGACTGCCCCACTGTCTCCCGGGACCCACACGGCCCGTGTCCGCCAGGTGTGGTCCAGAAAGGGTGGTCCTGTGAACACCCTTTGGTGGAGGGAAAGAGGGGACCCGGGGAGGGGGACAGAGAAAGATTTTTCTTCCTTCTCGCTACCCCTTTTCTTCTTTCACACCGGGTACGAACTGAGGACGAACCCCCGGAACCTCTTCTCGGTTCCCGGTTGGTCAAGGGCCCTGGGTGGACAGTACCCTGAACCCCAGTCTACGACTGACAGGTCGAGTCACATCCCGGTAACACCCACCAACGGTCCTGTCGGACCCATAACACCGGTACACAACACCAAGTCAGTGAGTCAGCACAGACCGAGAAACGTTGGGGTTCCTGACGTCGTCGTGAGATCAGAAGGGGTAGGAAGTGGTAGAGGGTCTCAAACGAATTTGAGTACAGGTAGCTCAGTCACTACGGTAGGTTGGTAGAGTAGGTGTCAGTGGGGGAAGAGGAGGACGGGAGTTAGAAAAGGTCGTAGTTCCAGAAAAGGTTACATAGTCGAGAAGTGTAGTCCACCGGTTTCATAACCTCGAAGTCGGTCTGATCCAGTTCCCTTCCTTCCCCGACCCCGGAGAGTGGTGCGTGACATGTTAGGAGTGGAGTGGGGTCGACGACAGGTACAGGAGCGTCGTGACCGGTACTCCCCCGACCCGTCCCTGGTAGGTGACAAGACAGGGTGACAGTGGACCAGGGGGGGGGTCGGGTAGGACCCTGTCGTCGGAGGGTGTAGGCCCTGGGACTCCGAGTCGACGAAGTCACCTGGACTAGGAGTGGACCACCTCTGAATTTGACTACGAGCGGGGAGGTGACTGACGAGTGGTGAGTAGGTAGGTGAAAGACTGAAGTGCTGTAAGAATTGTAGAGAACATGTAGGTAGTCGTAGTAATGGTGGTAGTTGTAGTGGAAGTGGTGGTGGTCGTAATAGTGGTAGTAATGGTGGTAGTGGTGGTAGTGGTAGTGGTAGTAGTGGTGGTAGTAGTGGTAGTGGTGGTCGTGGTGGTAGTAGTGGTGGTAGTAGTGGTGGTAGTGGTGGTAGTAGTAGTAGTGGTGGTAGTGGTGGTAGTGGTAGTGGTGGTAGTGGTGGTGGTAGTGGTAGTGGTAGTGGTGGTGGTAGTGGTAGTAGTGGTAGTGGTGGTAGTAGAGGTGGTAGTGGTGGTAGTGGTAGTGGTGGTGGTGGTAGTGGTGGTAGTGGTAGTGGTGGTGGTGGTAGTGGTGGTAGTGGTAGTGGTGGTAGTGGTGGTAGTGGTAGTGGTAGTGGTAGTGGTGGTGGTAGTGGTAGTGGTGGTGGTGGTAGTGGTGGTAGTGGTAGTGGTGGTAGTGGTGGTAGTGGTAGTGGTGGTAGTGGTGGTGGTGGTGGTAGTGGTGGTAGTGGTAGTGGTGGTAGTGGTAGTGGTGGTGGTGGTGGTGGTGGTAGTGGTGGTAATGGTGGTAGTGGTAGTGGTGGTAGTGGTAGTGGTGGTAGTGGTGGTAGTGGTGGTAGTAACGAACATGACTTCCTTGAACCCTTCGGACTTCCTCTAATGTCCTCCAATTTCGTGTGTGAGTGTGTGTATGTGCGGGGTGTGTATGTGTACGTATGCGTGAGTAGGAGTGTGTGGAGTGTGTATGTGGTGTGTATGGGTAATGAGTACGGGTATATTTGTGGTGTATATGTATGTATGTGGTTCGTACTAGTGTGGGTTTGTACGGTGTGTGAGTGTGAATAGGGGTGTCTGAGTTGTGTCAGTGTGTGTGTTCGGTGGGAATCAACGACGTCGAGAGGATATACACAACTGTGGACATTCATAAGATTGTAAAGAAGTTAAGTAAAATTATTATATATGAAAAAATCTTTTAATTGCAGAAGTCGATGAAACAGTTTGAGAGACTCGTGTCTCAAAATCCTTAATCAGAGGAGTTTACGACCGAGGAAACTCCGATAAAAGTACATTATATAAGTACAAAAGAGTAGAAAGAGAACTGATGGATCAATTGTCAAATAAGATAAAAGAAGAAGATATCTCACTCAAGAACTAGAAATAGTGAAGATAACAAAGATAAAAGAATAATCAATGAAGAAGAGATAAGGACAAGAGATACCGGGAAAGAAGACAAAAGGAACCCAAAAAAAGGAAAACTTTTAAATTAAAGAGAACTATCAAAAATTTCATACTTGAATAAAAGAATCATATAATTATCAATGTCGATGTTGGTTATTCTAGATCGTACGTTTAAAAAGAGAAGGTAATAAAAGTTTTATAAACAATAACTACTAAACTAAAGAGAGAAAAGATGTAATCTACTAACAAAATATAAAGTGTTCTTCAACCAGACTGGACTAATCCTCAGGTCCGTTGTAAAAACAAGACTACACATTCGTGTGAATGCTGGTAATAAGTCTGAATTACACTACGAACGAAAGGTCCACCTCGATTCTGTTTCTTGGGTGGACGGTCATGTCTTCTGTGTTGTCTACGATCAAGTCAGGGACCCAACCCTTCTAGGGAACCTCCTCCCGTACCGTTGGGTAGGGTCACAAGAACGGACCTCTTAGGGTACCTGTCTCCTCGGACCGTCCGACGTGAAGTACCCCAGTGTTTCTCAGTCTGTGTTGACTAGTGTGTCACTGACTAGTGTGTCACTCTGCAAATTTACCTCACACACGAGTCGTGGACGGAAAGGAAGAGACTAGGTGTGAAAACCATCTAATAGAACTCCGGAGAAAACCGACCAATCTTGTCCGGTAACGCAGGACTACCGTCGTGACTTGACATCACTCTGTCGTCCGGGAGCCCGGTACTCAGACGGACGTCAACTGTGGGCGACGACGGTTATGTGTCCGACCCTGAGGCAACCCCTTTGTAGGACCAAAGTGTCTTCGAAGGGGAGTTGTGGACGCCTACATCCAGATGATAGAAAACAGTGGGCTGGAACTCTCTTGAGCCTCCGGTCGGCCGGCCAGGGGAAAGATTCGCTGAGAGCACAATGAAGACCTAGGACTCTGAGACGAGGAACGGGACCTGTCCGTCCCCAAAGTGGGTCGTCGTCCACCTTGATTAGTGCAGGGGAACCTGTGGGACTCTAAACAACTTCACGTCTAAACACAGAAGAAATCAGTGTCTTTTACGGGAAGACAATGTCGAAGTCTTGTGATAGGGGTAACGAAGACCAGACCCGAGGAAGGTGTGTTGGGTCACAGGAGCACAACGTGGCGTGACGACCGGGCCGTCGCGCACTAGGAGATTACGGTCACGAAAAAAACATAAGGGTGGCCCATAAAACAAATCTCATCATTAAAGTCAGGAATGACGAGATTATTATTGGACTTAAGACGTTCACGGATAACCAAATAGTAAGAAGTAAATAGTCGAGAGTTCGTAGAAAAGTAGAAGATAAAGTAGGGAATTTTCAGGGATAAAAGAAATAATCAGAGTACCTACGTTCCGTAACTTTGAGAGGTTTAAAAATAAAAGCAAAAGGTCTATTCGAAATTTTTTGGTGTAGGAACCCTGAAGGGACCGCCAGGTCCCGAATTCTTAGGTGGAAGGTCACGTCCCCTGCACCCGAGCTAGGGACCAACATCTTGATTCTGAGGTGTTCGGGGCCCCGTTGAGTCCGGTGCTCGACTGTGGTCTCTTCGGACACGTGACGTTGGTTCTAGGGCACACGATGTCGATTCTAGTTACGTCGGTTTATTTAGTTAATTGAAAGATTACAAGAAATGAACGACGGACCACAAAATAGGGAGAAACACAAGACCTTATAAAAACGTGTCTAGGGTGTAGTTTAGTCTTTGTGAAGTACGTTGTGACGAAACGGTTTCGTTGTTCCTGAAGTCCTTTAAAAGTCCAGGGTACGGTCAGTCCCATTCTGGTTGTCGACTAGAGTGGTTGACACCTGACAGGACAAGTGACGTTGGTGACTCTGACCTACACAATCTTCTTTACTACTCGTCCTCTTTCGTGAGTATCGGATTCTCAAGTAACAGACATTCTCCAGTATGCACACGTGCGTACGAATCAGTGAGTCAGTATAACCTGAAAAGTGGGTGTCCCTGACATCAGGCGGTGCGAGGAAAAAGGTATCCTAAAAGGTTCGTTCTTATAACCTCACCGAACGGTAGAGGAGGAGGTCCTCTAGAAGAACTGGGTCCCTAACTTAGTCACAGAGGACGTAACCGTTCGTCTAAGAAATGGTGACTCGGTGGACCCTTCGGTTCTCCGGTACTTGGTTATTATCGTTAAAGGTATCGTCTCTCTTCTTCGTCCACGGTAGTTACCCACAGTAGTTCAGTCATAAAAAAGACTTCTAAATCTCTAACTTCTCGGATGAAAGGTCACTGACCCTGATCATAAAGAGTCAAGATCGTTAGACTCCCGGACCATTTGAGTCGGTTAGATTTGAACATCTGTAGCTATTCTCTAAGGACTGACTCGTGGGATTCTTTGTGAATATTCCCACAGTAACTTAGTAAAGAAGTAAGTGGTCGTAACTTCTCGAAGGGTCCACGGAGTCACCATTTCTTCGTCGGACGGTTGCGTCCTCTGTGTCCTTTGTGTCCAAGCTAGGGACTCAACCCTTCTAGGGGACCTCTTCCTTTACCGTTGGAAGGTCATAAGAACGGATCTCTTAGGGTACCTGTCTCCTCGGACCGTCTGATGCCAGGTACTCCAGCGTTTCTCGACCTGTCCGCGAAAACGTCTATGACACACCTTCGTGTCCAAATAAACCCGCAGAGTATCAGGGCGCCTCCGTTTGTTTATTTGGTCGTGGAGACTGGACGTGGTACAGGGTTCACGGGATCACGTGACACTAGTACCTCCAACACCCCCTACGAGACATGTGTGACTACTACCGCCAACACCCCCTACGAAACATATGTCACCTCGAACTCGTACGACCCTAGTGGGACCACGCACTCCACAAGGAGGGGACGTCACACTCGTCCATCCATTCCAGTGGGGTCAAAGTTTCCGGTCTCAACGGGTCTTCTTACCGGTCACCCGGACCCCGATACCCGTGAGGTCCGTCTCCCCTGTCGTGGTCGTTTCGGTACTGCCGCCGCTCAAGTGTGTCCCGGGTCACGACCGCCCGCCCTCGACCGACCCACGGCCGCTCCCTTAGACGGACTGTAGCGGTCCCGTGTAACAAGTAAAGGGAGACCTTCTGCTGTCCCGAAGGACTTTACAGAAGGTCAAATTTAATAATTATAAATAGGATTTCGAAGCAAAAGGAAAGATGGCGAGGCCGCCTTTCTCTCTAGAAGAACCTGTTCATTCACACCCTTTGTGAGTATTTAGAGGGACAGAACCCCTAAGTTTTTGCGTGTACTCGCACTGCTCTCCTCGGCGACGGGGTGTGTAGCCGGGGCTAGGGGAAGTCGTCCGCGGCGGGACTGCAGAGGACTCCGGCGCGAGGCGCGGGTGGCGGTCTGTCGTGGCGCCCGTTCTTGGGAGGTCTTTGGCCGGTCACGGCCGGAGGTGGGTTTCGGGGAGGGATGCGATCTCTTTGTGTGTGGTGCGTGGTATATGGTGTGTGTCTCGTGTGGGGTATGTGTGTGTGTGGTGTGTGTGTGTGTCTGTATGGTGTGTGTGTGTGTGCCGTGTATGTGTATGGTATGTGTGTGTGTGTGTGTCTGTATGGTGTGTGTGTGTGCCGTGTATGTGTATGGTATGTGTGTGTGTGTGTGTGTCTGTATGGTGTGTGTGGTATGTGGGTCTGTATTGTGTGTGTGTGTGGGGGGTGTGTGTGTGTGGGGTATGTGTGTGTGGGGTATGTGTNGGTATGTGTGTGTGGGGTGTGTGTGTGTGTGGCGTGTATGTGTGGGGTGTGTGTGTGGGGTATGTGTGTCTGTATGGTGTGTGTGTGTGTGGGGTATGTGTGTATGGGGTATGTGTGTGTGGGGTATGTGTGTGTGGTGTGTGTGTGTGTGGGGTGTGTGTGTCTGTATGGTGTGTGTGCGTGTGGCGTGTATGTGTATGGTATGTGTGTGTGTGGTATGTGGGTCTGTATTGTGTGTGTGTGTGTGGGGTGTGTGTGTGGGGTATGTGTGTGTGGGGTGTGTGTGTGTGGNCGGGACTGCAGAGGACTCCGGCGCGAGGCGCGGGTGGCGGTCTGTCGTGGCGCCCGTTCTTGGGAGGTCTTTGGCCGGTCACGGCCGGAGGTGGGTTTCGGGGAGGGATGCGATCTCTTTGTGTGTGGTGCGTGGTAAATGGTGTGTGTCTCGTGTGGGGTGTGTGTGTGTGTGGTGTGTGTGTGTGTGTGTGTGCCGTGTATGTGTATGGTATGTGTGTGTGTGTGTGTGCCGTGTATGTGTATGGTATGTGTGTGTGTGTGTGTGTCTGTATGGTGTGTGTGGTATGTGGGTCTGTATTGTGTGTGTGTGTGGGGGGTGTGTGTGTGTGGGGTATGTGTGTGTGGGGTATGTGTGTGTGGGGTGTGTGTGTGTGGGGTGTGTGTGTGTGGGGTGTGTGTGTGTGGGGTATGTGTGTGTGGGGTGTGTGTGTGTGGGGTATGTGTGTGTGGTGTGTGTGTGTGTGGGGTGTGTGTGTGTGGGGTATGTGTGTCTGTATGGTGTGTGTGTGTGTGTGGCGTGTATGTGTATGGTACGTGTGTGTGTGTGTGTGTGTCTACATCGTGTGTGTGGTATGTGGGTCTGTATTGTGTGTGTGTGTGTGGGGTGTGTGTGTGTGGGGTGTGTGTGTGTGGGGTATGTGTGTGTCTGTATGGTGTGTGTGGTGCGTGGTATATGGTGTGTGTCTCGTGTGGGGTATGTGTGTGTGGTGTGTGTGTGTGTGGGGTGTGTGTCTGTATGGTATGTGTGTGTATGACGTGTATGTGCATGGTATGTGTGTCCGTATGGTGTGTGTGTGTGTGGTATTTGTGTGTGTGTGTGTGTGTGTCTCTGTATGGTGTGTGTGTGTGTTTCTCTGTATGGTGTGTATGTGTGTGTTATTTGTGTGTACATATGCACATGTGTGTGGTATGTGTATGTGTAGTGTGTGATGTGTGTACATATGGTGAGTATGTACGGTTATTGTACGTGTGTCATGTGTGTGTGAATATGGTGTGTATGTATGGTATTTGTATGTGTGTGTGGTATGTGTGTGTGATGTGTGTGGTGTGTGTGTGTGGTATGTGTGTTACACGTGTGTGTGGTGTATGTGTGTGATGTACGTTTGTGTGGTGTGTATGTGTGTGTATTATATGTGTGAGTGTCTGAGGTGTATGTGTCTGTATATATGGTGTGTATGTTTGTACTATGTGTTTGTATTGTGTGTGCGTCTATGGTGTGTATGTATGGTATTTGTGTGTGTGTGTCTGTATGGTGTGTATGTGTGTGTTATTTGTGTGTGTGTGGTATGTGTGTATCTGTACGGTGTGTGTTATTTGTGTGTGTATATATGGTGTACATGTGTGTAGTATGTGTAGTGTAGTGTGTGTGGTATGTGTACATATGGTGTGTGTGGATGGTACTTGTATGTGTGGTATGTGTGTGTGCGATGTGTGTGGTGTGTGTGTAGTATGTGTGTGTGATGTACGTGTGTGTGGTGTGTCTGCGTGTGGTATGTGTGTGTGTTATGTGTGTGAGTCTGAGGTGTATGTGTCTGTATATATGGTGTGTATGTGTGTGTACGTGTGTGTACGTGTATTTGTGTGTGTGTATGTGTCTCAAAATAACCGTGATAGTGTCTGGTGGAATAGAGTAGTCCAGACCCCACCCCTAGACTAACGGATCCCGGTCATTCACCTCACGGAAGAAAGATGTACGTCACTAACTAGTCCCCGACCGGTACCCTGGCCGGTCCCGGTCAGTCTGTGACGGGACCCCACTCTAGGCACCCCGGACCTCTCTCAGAGAAAGTCTACCACTCACTACCACACCGACGGGACGTCCCGGAGGAGGACTGGTGTCCGACTCGTCCCTCTTAGTGGGTGTCCGTCCAATCCCTTTCCACACGGTACACACACCACAGACACACATGTGTACACATACATACCAAACATATACACCAAACACTGCACACACACATCATACACACCACCATATACACACACTAAACACATATACACACCACATGCACACACACGATACGCCCGATTCCATGGGGGATACACAACGATGGGAACCTCAACAGTAGTGTTGGCCCTTCAGACTCGTTGGGGGCCAGAGGTCTCGTCTGCACACTGGGGCGTCCCTTTGTAGCGGTCTCGGAGGCGGGAGCCGTGCACTGCTCGCGCCGTCCTACCGGTGTGACCGAGAGACCGCGGGGTGCGAGTGGTGCACTTCCGGGTGCGTCGTCGGCGCGTCCGCGCGACCCCTCGCCCCTCCCCCGGTCTCGCGCACACGAGTGGAGTACCCTCGAGGTCCGAGACACGAAGTTCGGTCGAAGAGGGTCGCATAGACAGAGACTTGACGAGTCTTCCTCGCGACTACTGACGGGATGAAGTGCACGGGTCGTGCGTTAGCCCTCCGAGAGTCTGGAGGAAGTTCGGCCTCCACGGACACTAAAGCGGGTAGTTAGTCTCTACTTCGGCGCCGGTGCGAACCTCCTCTCCTCCAGTAAGGCCTCGAGACGGTGTTTTCTTAGTGACGTTGAGCTTATTCCTTTTTTTCTCGTCCCGGCCCCTCTCTCTTCTCTCCCTGTACTCCCTCTCTCCCCGGTCCCCTCTCTCCTCGACGAAGGTCTTCCTTGTCTAAACGCGGACGTGAAACTAGGACAGACTGAAAATAAACAAAATCGGTATAGCGGAAGTGACGTGGTGAGTCGGTTTCCACGAAATTTAATCTACTTCGATCCTTTGGGAAAGAGGGGGAGGACGGGACGGGTGGTGTGTCCGACACTAGAAGTCAGTCACACTCTACGTGTTAGTCCGGTACGAGTCTGTACCGACCTTATCTAACTCTGTTTATTTATTTGAGTTTCCGTGGTGTACGCAAACCTTACGAGAAACGGTGCCAAAGGATTGTACGAACGTCTGTCGATTGAGAGTTCCGTTTGTTTTTCACCGTCACAAATGGGTCGAAGATAAACCTCGCACGATCCTCGGGAACTGAGTACCTAGCGATCGACTACCACCTTAGACGTGTGCTTAAACCTTAAGTAGTAGTGCCAGGTGGAAGGAGGGGAAGAGACGTAAGGAGGAAAAGTCAGTAGGGTCGACTTGCGTCTGAACAAAACCCATGTGACCAGGATCGAAGGTGGACAGAAGTCTTGCGTCATGTCTCCAGTACCACAGGACTCTCGTCCCTCTACCCTTCACTCTTCCTCGGGTCCAAGTCCCACGTACGTACGAGTCACCACAGCACTGGGGTACCTGACATTCGGCGGTCCGAGGAGACAGGCACCCTAAGAGGTCCGTTCTTACGACCTCGCTGAACGGTAAATGATGAGGTCACTCGGGTCGGGGAAACTACTTTTCTCGTCTGGTCGTGGTCGGCCCGTAAGAGTCAAACGAGTCGAGGTCCCCACTCGACAGACCCCTGTCACAAAAGAGGACACGAGATCACTTCCTCGGTCTACAGGGACCCGGGAACATTCCGAGATTTTACTTAGAGAATAGAAAACTTTAAAAGGAGACACCTTGAACGAGGGTACCCGTCGGTTTACCGAGACCTAAGTGGTCGGAGACCTCGGGAGGGGAGAGGAGGTTCCCTTGTAGAACAGGAAAAGATGGAAGCCCTCTTAGGTGCACCCGAGACGAGGACGGGTCAGTCCGTGTCGACACTGTCGGAGTTCTGGTAGCGGGGGTCGCACTTCTACTTCGAAGGCACCACGACTCTACTTTCGGGGACTGTTCTTCCACGGAGTATCGATTTCCGAAACCTAGAATGGGTACAGACTTCTACCTGTCTTTCTGAGAGTTGAAATTTATCTCTGTAAATCTCCCTAAGGGGACCACCAGGTCACCGATTCTTAGGTGGAACGTTACGTCCCCTGTGTCCGAACTAACGACCACCCCCTTAATTATCGGGTGTACGGACCCCCGTCGATTCGGTCGGACGACGTTGATAACTTGGTTGTCTGGAGTTTGTCTCTCAGGCGCGTGGTGTTGTTTCTAGGGTGTACTACGTTGATTCAGGGTTACGTCGGTTTATTTATTTACTAAAGATTTATATATACGTATACATATAGATGTCTAAATATCACATATAATTTTTTTTGTCGGTCCTGTAGTTCAGTTAGGATTTCCTTTAGTTGAGACTTATAAGTAACCTTCCTGACTACAACTTCGACTTCGACATTATGAAACCGGTGGACTACTCTTCTCCGCTGAGTAACCTTTTCTGGGACTCCGACCCTTTCTAACTCTCCCTCCTCTTCTCTCGTTGTCTCCTACTCTACCAACCTACGTTGGTAACCGAGTCACCTGTACTCAAACTCGTGTGAGGTTTCACACGGCTCGTGTGAGGGGGACGGACATTGTCGAGGGATCAAAGGGTCCTCTACCACTTCCTGTCTCGTAGGATCGGACGACGTCAGGGACCCCAGCATTTGTCAACCTGTGTTGAATGGTCGGCTTGTTGTCGTTTATGTGTAAATATTTATAAATATTTATCGTAGAGTATGAAAGACACTAAGGTTATCGAAGTATGTTATTTGACGTTCGACCGGTGTGGGGGTTGTCCCGAGGGTGTAGATTACGAGGTGCCCGTAGACAGACGCAGAAACGAGAGAAATCTGGAAGGAACTGACGGCTCGTGTGAGAGGGTCGGACATTGTCGTGGGATCAAAAGGTCACTCCTTAGTGGAGACGGACCAACGGGTACCAGACAACCCTCCATGTGACCAGTCATAAAAGGTCTCTCTGTCTTGGTTGTCCTACACATACATATATCTCTCTAGATAAATTTCCTTAACCGAGTGTGTTGACACTTCCACGTTTAGATTGAGGACACCCCGCCCGACCGTCGACCTCTGGGTCTCGTCTCGGGGCCAGGTCCAGGGTTTCCGGTCGACGACCGTCTTAAGGGAGAACGAGTCCCCTCCAGTCAGAAACAAGAGTGGCACCGAAGTCTACTAACCCATTCCGGAAAGGGACAATTCAAGTGTCTAAATTACCGATTAGTGTAGGGTTTATGGAAGTACCTCTGTAACTCTTATTATAAATTGTCTTTAAGTGACCGTCAGGTCACCAATCCTGACACTTGAAGGTGGACCAACCCCTTGTTTCTAGGTCATACGACACACCGTACCGTTTTTTTTTATCTTATTATGAACTGGTTTCGAGATTATGAAACCGGTGGACTACGTTTCTCGACTGAGTGACCTTTTCTGCTGCTACGACCCTTTCTAACTTCCGTCCTCCTCTTCCCCCGTTGTCTCCTACACTACCGACCTACCGAAGTGACTGAGTCACCTGGACTCAGACTCGTTTGAGGTCCTTTACCACTACCTGTCCCTTCGGACCGGACGGTGTCAGGTATCCCAGTGTTTCAGTTTGTACCGACTCGTTGACTTGTTCTCTCCGGACCCACCCACAGAACTCGCCCGTCATGGTCTCGCTCTCGGTCCCCCGTACCTCGTCGTCGTGTGGCGTGGGGTGTCCGACGTGGTGGGACCCGGCCTCGAGTGGCACGGTACTTCGCGTCCCTTCGGGCCGTCCGACTTCGGGTATCCCGGCGTTTCTAAACCTGTGTTGAGTCACTGACGCGTTGTCGTTGTTAGAATTGGTTTACAGACGTGTGACACCAGGTCCATTGTGTACTTTAATTCGTCCTGTCCTATTACGGTCCATTTGTCGACCGTAAATGTCTTCACCGTCCCAGGACTCACGTGGGGGTGACCTGACCCTCACTGACCTCTCCCTCTGCCCCTGGGTGCAGAAGGGGATTACGGGACGCCACCGCGAAGGACGGGGAACGAAGGACCGAGGGAAGACAACTGAGGTGTATCCCACGTGTCGGGGGTCACCTAAGACCCTCGTAGAATGGGGGGTTCTTTGTAAGTGACAGGACGGTGATTTGGTGGACCCTACCCGGAGTCAAGAACTTCCGTTGAGAATCTTAGAAAGAAGGTAAAGAAGGACGCGTAGAGAACGTTGAAGAAAAAAGAACCTAGTTAAGACGATTAAATACGTAGGTAGTCTTAGTAGGTAAAGTAGACTACAAAATTACATGATCCTGTCTCAAACACCGCCCTTGTCACCGCAAGTATTTGCAAGTTGGACGAAGGGTGTGACGGGGTGTGGTCATGTCCCAGTATACTGACCAAGACTGGTTGTCCGAACCTCGTTCACGCTGTGTACCGCGAAAACCCGGTTTTATATCTTCCCGGCCTCGCAGTGAGAGGTCACACAGAAGAGTCGACATAATAGGGTCTGCTCTCCCAGGGTCAGTCGGACTCAGGGACTCACAGACCCAGCTCGTTCTCCGGAAGACTGGATGCAACGGACATCTCGGACTCCCGTTTTATTGAGACACCAAAATTCAGAGACTCTGTGCGACAACGAAGACAGATAAAGGACTGTGGGAGAAGAGGAGTACCTGTGTTTCCGTAGAAGGATATAGAGGAGGACGTTAAAAGTCAGAAGAAGAGAAGGTGGCTTAGGTTGGTCGACCTTAGATACCCTCCGAACTGTACCTTTCCCTACAATCAGAAATCCATTGTAAAAAGGGATACCGATCGGTTATGTTCAGGTTTTAGAACATAAGTCACAAGGGATGAATAAACTTTACGGTGGAAATAGTTTTCTGTTTAAGCAGATACGGACCTTAGTGACGTAACCACTGAGACCTGACTAGTTTTAACGTCTAACAACATTTTTAGTCTTTAAGATCCGTTCAATAAACCGAACAGTGGGTACTGGGACCTCGGGGGTAGAGGGGACCTGTATGGATGTATTATGGTTGTCTGTTCTCGGAGGGAGCCCCCCGTGGACATGTCCGTAGTCTTTGTCTAGTCTTCCATAACCTTTGGAATGTTACTCGTTTGTAGACCCCAAGCCTGAGTATGCTTGGTGTCCAAAAGGGTTCCTTCCAGTTCCCCTAAACGGTTTGGGTGAACTTCTTGTCTTTCCCCCTCGAAAGGCTACCCCCCACGTCTCACACCACCGTCCTTTAAGGGTCCTCGGGTGACCAAGACCTTCCGGAGGTCTAGGTCGTACCCCTTCGTCTCCGAACCTTCGTTGTGAGGACTGGGGTCCTGTCGGGAACTCCGACAACTCCACCTTTTGTGGTCCAGACTGGGGAGACGAGGACCCACGGAAGAGGTACGACCGACTCCGACCCACCCCTTCCTGTCGGTGACGTCGACCCCAGTGGGAGATTGACCCCCTGGGGATAAGTCACCGAGTTTTGTAGTTCCTGACTGGTGGACCGGAAAACGACCCAGAGGAAAAGGAGCCCGGTGTTGGGGAAGACTGGTGTCCCCGTCCTCTCGAGACCTACCTTCCTCGTGACCTCTACCCTGCCTATACCAGTCAAGGCTAACGTGTGACAATGAGATAGGAGTTATTCGACTTACTAGATCTTCTTAGACGTAAAAGCTCCAAGGAACTTGAAATAATCCCGGAGGGACTATCGAGTCAACCATTTCTTAGGTGGACGTTACATCCTCTGGGGCAAAACTAAGGACCCAGTCCTTCTAGGGGATCTCTTCCTTGTCCGATGGGTGAGGTCATAAGAACCCGACCCTCTCCTAGACGGACGTTACACCCTCCGGACCCAAACTAGGGATCCAACCCGTCTAGGGGACCACTTCCCTTTCCGATAGGTGAGGTTATAAGACCGGACCTCTTAAGGTACCTGACGTATCAGGTACCCCAGTGTTTCTCAGTCTGTACTGACTCACTGAAAGTGAAAGTGAAACCTGAAATAAGTAGAAAGGACTAAAGTTTTAGGTGAACTTAAAATGAGATATGACGGTCTAGTTTTGTTTCCCGACGGCACAAATGTAGAAGGTGGTGTTTAGGGGAAGTTTACTGTTTTATTTGTACCTTTATTCTTATCTGAAGGACGTCGTGACTTTCCCACCGTATTCAGGAGTACCTCCTCCAACGGTAGTCGGGGTGCTGTTTCGGTGACTCATCTGCTGGGTGTGTGACCTCTTGTTGACACGGATCCTTCAAGAGTTTGACAGCACTCTCAAGATCCCGGGTGTCGTCTAAAGGGTGGACCGCTAGGTCGTTTCCCTGACTCTTGAGGGTCCCTTAGACTGAAACTTCTGGTCACCCTGAAGTAATGTCTTGAAGGTGTCCTGGCCCCTTTGTCTGAGAACCTCTCGTGTTTGTTTTGGAACCCATGTGGTCCTGGGTCCTCTTTCCTCGTCACTGGGGTGTTATCTGACTCGGTCTGAACGGACACTCGCAGGTCCCCAGAGGTCGTCTCCGTACCCAGGTGTCTCCGGACGGTACCTCAGTCCCCGTGACTTATGTTTTAAGGACCCCGACGCCGTACGACCGTATTCAGGAAAACTTCCTACAACCGGATGTCCCTCCCTTGTGTCGGGGTTGGTAGTTGTTTTTTAACCTGATATCTAAAGGACTCGTACCGGAATGGATAGTCTCGTTGTGCGGATGAGGGGGGTGTCAGTCAAGGAGAGTAGTCCTTCGAAGGTCTTCCCAGAATAGGAAGAGGCAGTCTCCCGTCTGTCTTACTTGTGGTGTTAGTGTCCTTTGATTGGTTAGACTAGTGTACCTGGTGTCGGAACAGATTGAGTCACTTTGATACTCGGTACGGCACATCCCGGTGGGTCCTGCCTGCCCAGTACCACCTCTCAAGACTGTTTTACACCAGGTGACCTCTTCCCTTACCGTTCGGTGAAGTCAGAAGAACGGAACTCTTGGGGTACTTGTCATACTTTTCCGTTTTTCTATCCTGTAACTCTCTACTTGAGAGGTCCAGTCATCCACGGGTTATACGATGACCTCTGCTCACCTCTTATCGGGGTCTTTCTTACTTCTTCGTCTCGGTTTCACTTTTGTCGTGGGTCACCATGTACACTGACCACTACCTCCGTTTCAGGCTACGACATTTCTTGTCATCACGTATCCTCGGACCTGACACACCGGGGACTTAGTTCCTTTTGACCTTCACCAGTTTGCCTCTACTGTCTCACTTGTGATTGTAAAATCCTTAGTCACTTGATTTTACCTGGCCTTACCAACTTAAATTGAGTCCACTGGTAATATAGATGATGACACCCGTTCTTAGGGAATCTTCTTTCCCTCATCGGGAGTATCAGTTGTTTTCTCAGGTTTTGCGTCAAGAACCCACGTTAGAGTTCTTACTTTCTTACTAGAGACAAGTAAAGGTTCCGTTTGGTAAGTCACAGTGTCATTAGGTTCAGATACGGGTTGGTGATTACGGATTCTTCGACTTCAACTTGTCAAGATACTTCTTGATGTTCTAGAAGATCTTGACTGTGTGTGTTTTTTCCACAGGTAAAGTTGTATCCCTTGACCTTACGTTTGCATCCTTCAGTCCTCTATGGACCTTATTGTCCGTTCAAACCGGAACCTCTTGTTTTACTTCGTCCCGTTTCCGATTGTCTCAAAACAGTTCTCTTGTGTGACCGGTATCTTTTGTCGGAAAAGGTCGTTTTCCTTACTGAGATGTGTACCTGTAGTGGTCTACCAGTTGTGGTTTTAGTCTGACTAATATAAGAAACATCAACTTCTACATCCTTGATATGTCAGTCGTTTTTGTTCTGGACCTCTTTTGATACCGAGTCTAGTACTTGAGGAATAACGTTTTAAATCTGAATTGAACTTTTGTCATCCCTTTTGGAGATCTGACAAGTCTATCCTGGATTTAGTTTGGGGAATGTTAATATGTCACTTTCACTGTTTATCTAAGTTCCCTAGTCTAGACTATCTGTCTCACGGACTTCTTGATGCCTACCTCCAAACACTGTAACACGTCCTCCGCCACTAGTTTTAGTAGAGGTTCTTTTTCTTTACCTTTTTCCGTTTCACCAACAGACTCCTCCGGAATGTTTATCGACTCTTTTCTTCTCTGTACTTTCCGTTTCCTCTTTTCCTTTCTATATGGGTAGACTTACGTCTTAAACTTGTTTATCGTTCCTCTCTATTCTTTCTGAAGGAGTCACTAGTTACGTTTCTTTATCTTCTTTTGTTATCTTACCCTTTCTGATCTCTAGAGAATTCTTTTACTCTCTATGGTTCCCTTGTAAAGTACGTGTCTACCCGTGTTATTTCCTGTCTTTACCATACCTGGATTGTCTTCGTCTTCTACAATTCTTCTCCACCGTTCTTATGTGTCTATGTTTTTTCTAGAAGTACTGGGTCTATTGTGACTACCACACGAGTGGATCTCGGTCTGTAGGACCTCATACTTCAGTTCGTCTGAAATCTTTCGTAGTGATGTTTGTTTCGCTACACTACCTTAAGGTCAACTCGATAAAGTTTAAGATTTTCTAATACAACAATCTTTTCCATCTCCTTGGTCTATAGTTTAACGACTGTAGGCGACCTAGTAGTTTTTTCGTTCTCTCAAGGTCTTTTGGTAGATAAAGACGAAATAACTGATACGGTTTCGGAAACTGACACACCTAGTGTTATTTGACACCTTATAAGACTTTCTCTACTTTGATGGTTTGGTGAATTATACGGAGAACTCTTTAGACATACGTTCAGTCCTTCGTTGTCAATCTTGACCTGTACCTTGTTGTCTGACAAAGGTTTAGTCCTTTCCTCATACAGTTCCGACATATAACAGTGGGACGAATAAATTAAATATAAGTCTCATGTAGTACTTTTTTAGACCCGACCTACTTCGTGTTCGACCTTAGTTCTAACGGTCCTCTTTATAGTTATTGGAGTCTAGACGTCTACTGTGTTGCGAATACCGTCTTTCACTTCTCCTTGATTTTTCGGAGAACTACTTTCACTTTCTTCTCTCACTTTTTCAACCGAATTTCGAGTTGTAAGTCTTTTGATTCTAACGCCGTAGGTCAGGGTTATGAAGTATCGTTTATCTACCCCTTTGTCACCTTTGTCACCGACTGAAATAAAACTCCCCGAGGTTTTAGTGATGTCTACCATTGATGTCGGTACTTTAATTTTCTTCGAATGAGGAACCTTCCTTTCGATACTGGTTCGATCTGTCGTATAATTTTTCGTCTCTGTAATGAAACGGTTGTTTCCAGGTAGGTCAGTTTCGATACCAAAAAGGTCATCAGTACATTTCTACACTCTCAACCTGGTATTTCTTTCGACTTGTGTCTACTTAACTATGAAAACTTGACACCCTAACCTCTTATAAGAACTCTCAGGGAACCTGATGTACCTATAGTTAGGTCAGTTAGGATTTCTTTTAGTCAGGACTTATAAGTAACTTTCCTGACTACGACTTCGACTTTGAGGTCATGAAACCGGTGGACTACGCTTCTTGACTGAGTGACCTTTTCTGGGACCACGACCTTTTCTAACTTCCGTCCTCCTCTTCCCCTGCTGTATCCTTCTCTACCAACCCACCATAGTGGTTGAACTACCTATACTCAAACTCTTTTGAGGCCCTCGACCACTACCTGTCCCTCCGGATCACACGACGTCAGGTACCCCAACGTTTCTCAGTCTGTGCTGACTCGCTGACCGGACGTGACTCGGGATCTTCATCTTTCGTCACGGTGTTAGGACCCTCTGCATTTCAACTCTCGTAATAGGACTGTACTTAGGGTGTGGCTCCGCTCTTCGGCCCTTATGTCGAGTCCGAACCCTGACCTACCACCCCTCCTTCCGCCGAACCAAAAGGGGTTCCTTGGAGTCTTTTTTAAGTACGAACCCCTCTAAACATCGAAACTCGTCGTCTTCCCGTACCCTGTGGAGACCCCCAGGGTCTTCTGGAGCATCCGGATTTTATATGTCTCTTAAGTCGGTCTGTGTGGGACAGGGGACTGGTCTGACACCAATCACTCTATCGAGAGACACACTTCTCCCTGGACGGACCCTCGGTACCGTTCTCAAACGCCGGCGTATCTCCGTACCTTGTCAGGGGAGGACCAGGGGTCGTACTTGTCTCCTTGCGTTCCTTGCCTCCAAACCTTTCCTTCGTCCCAATGGGGTCCTATTCCGGAAACCCCAACCAAAAATGAGTGACTTTAATAACCTTACAGGACTACGATCGTACAGGACCCATCCGCCGGTATAGGACCTCTTCTGAGGATTCTCAGGGTACCTGTCGACCATATAGTTTAATCAGTTAGGATTTCCTTTAGTTAGGACTTATAAGTAACCTTCTTAACTGCGACCTCGACTTCGAGGTTATGACACCGGTGGATTACACTTCTCGGCTGAGTGACCTTTTCTGGGACTACGACCCTTTCTAACTTCCACCCTCCTCTTCCCCTGCTGTCTCCTGTCTCTACCAACCTACCGTAGTGTCTGAGTCACCTGCACTCAAAGTCGTGTGAGACCCTTTGTCACTTCCTGTCCCTTCGGACCACAAGACGTCGGGTACCCCAGCGTTTCTCAGACTGTGTTGAATCGTTAACTTGTTGGGTTTCCCTCAAACTGCCTCTTACCTATACACATATGTATACCGACTCAGGGAAACGACAGGTGAACTTTGATAGTGTTGTATCAATCAACCGATAGTCAAGTCGAGTCAACACAGGTCGAGAAACACTGAGGCACCTAACGTCGTGCGGTCCGAAGGGACAGGAAGTGGTTGAGGACCTCGAACGAGTTTGAGTACAGGTATCTCAACCACTACAGTAGGTTGATAGATAGGAGACAGCATGGGAAGAGGAGGGTGGAAGTTGGAAAGGGTCGTAGTCCCAGAAAAGGTTACTCAGTCAAGAAACGTAGTCCACCGGTTTTATAACCTCAAAGTCAAAGTCGTAGTCAGGAAGGTTACTTGTAAGTCCTGACTAAAGGAAATCCTAACTGACCGAACTAAAGGGACGTCAGGTTCCCTGAGAGTTCTCAGAAGAGGTTGTGGTGTCAAGTTTTCGTAGTTAAGAAGCCGTGAGTCGAAAGAAATACCAGGTTGAGAGTGTAGGTATATACTGATGACCTTTTTGGAATTGAAACTGAGCTACCTGGAAACAGCCGTTTCATTACAGAGACGAAAAATTATACGACAGATCCAATCAGGATCGAAAAGAAGGTTCCTCGTTCGTAAAAAATTAAAGTACCGACGTCAGTGGTAGACGTCACTAAAAACCTCAGGGGGTTTTTATTTCAGAGAGTGACAAAGGTAACGAAGGGGTAGACAAACGGTACTTCACTACCCTGACCTACGGTACTAGAATCAAAAGACTTACGACTCAAAATTCGGTCGAAAAAGCGAGAGGAGAAAGTGAAAGTAGTTCTCCGAGAAATCAAGGAGAAGTGAAAGACGGTATTCCCACCACAGTAGACGTATAGACTCCAATAACTATAAAGAGGGTCGTTAGAAGTAAGGTCGAACACGAAGTAGGTCGGACCGTAAAGTGTACTCATGAGACGTATATTCAATTTATTCGTTTTATTGGTGGGGTTATGTTTTATTTTTCACTTTTTTTACTGGGTTCCCCTCGTCAGGTTCTTGGTCTTCTAGGGTACCCGGCCAGAGACGAGAACCGTGTCCACTCGATAACCGAACCGTCAGGGTGATTTGTCGTAGTGGGAGTGGGGGTAGGATCCGTTTCCTTGGTGGGGAACCTCATCGGTTTTTACCTGAGTTGACCTAAGAGTCAACGTCTGGATTTTCGATGAACACAAAGGGTCCCAAGTCTTGTGTCGGATGTTCAGTCATCTGACTGAGTGTGTGGGTACGAGGTGCCGTGATCGGGGGTGAGGGTGGAGAGTTACGGGAGGAAAGGACGTGTGTGGGGTAGGACCCCCCCACACGAGACGACCAAGGACACTGATTGAGTCCTCAGGGTGGTACGTGACCGCAAAGGTGAAGAGAGGGTCAAGGACCCCTCACGGGACGGCCCTCCCGACCGGAGGACGTAAGGTTGAGTCCGGGAGGGTCTCCCGTGAACCGACACGACTTGGGTCCCGGTTGACTCGGGGCCGCCGGAGTCCACCACCACCACCTCAGAACACCCCCCCGGAGGACAGGAGGGGGAGGGGACCGACGTCGACCGATCCAACCGGCCTTGTCCTACGGAACTAGTTAACGTCGATTGGTTAGTTTCGGGTGGGTCACCGGCCTCGGGGGCCGTCGTGGTGGACCTTTGGGCCTGTCGTCCGAAGAGGACCGGTAAGTCTCGGTCTCCTGTGCGCGCAGGTAGGTCGACGGAGGAGACGGTGCATCGGAAGGGCGACCCCCCGGTCCGGGGGCTCGTCGGAGTCGCAGGTTCCCATAGACAGTGGCGTCGGTAGGTCTTTCCTGGCGGTTCTTTCCTCTCGGTGCCGGTCGCAGTCTCCACCCTTCACTGCTCTAGGTTTGACGCAAAGTCCCTTTGTGCGAGAGACTCTGTCTTGAACCGGGTCCAACCCATTAAGTAAGCGAGCTCAAGAACCCTCTGTCCTCTCGAATCCCGGTCAACAGTCCCTCCAATCCTAAACTTTGAGTCGAGACCGAGACTGCTTGGTCTCTTGGAAGTTGTCGCGTGGTCGGAAGAGGCTTGTGATCGGAGAGGACCTACCGCCGCACTTGGAGGTGGGGACCGCCCCACCGTACCACTTACGCGGTACGGACTGTACACCATTTCCGAGCACCCACCGTGACCCTCACACCCACACTCGACACCGACTGCGCCCCCAAAGGACACCGAGGCACGTTTCGTCCACGACAAAGACGCCGGCAGTCACCGTTCACTCTCCTCCGGAGAGATGGAGGTTTGCAGGGTCTTGAAAGCTACGGGAAGAGTTACGAAAATTCCTCTTCCAAGTCGGGTCTCTTGGTACACGACACTCTTCACTAGGACGGTCGGGAGGTCTTCAGCGGGTAGGACCCAGTTACCTCGCTCTCTCTCTCTGAGGGAAGAGACGTCACTCTGTGGTGGCGCGGGGGAAGGACGGCGGAGACCGGTACCCCACTGTAGGGGGCCCCTCCGGGTAGAGTAGGTGGGTCTCCCTTCGAGACGCCACGAGACCCCGACCGAGAGGAGCCGGACCTCCTTAGTATCTGCACACAGACGTGTGCTAGGACCGGACCCTCGGTGTCGGGACGACGTCTGGGAGTAATTGGGGGACCGCAAGAGTGGTCGGGTCTCGGTCTGACTTCTCCAAAAGGGGGCTACCGTGCTCTCTGTCTTTCCGCACTCGATGCTCTGGTTCTTGGACGTCACTCCTGGGCCCGCACCGCCTTCCCTGCCCGCGACGGGAGGGTTCACTGTTCCCTCCCCGACGACGGTCCACCTACGGCGGATTCCCCTCCCTGGGACGCGGAGCAGGACCGGGTCCCCTCGGTCCCCCTTCTCCGACCCTTGGTCGCGGGGTCGGGCGTGGGGAGGAACGTGGGAGGTCCGTCCCGACAATTTTGGGGAAGACCGGAGGTCTACGTTCGGACGTTCGGTAAAGGGAAGACAATAAAGTTCGAGGCCCCGGAACTAGAAAACGGTGAAACCTTCTTCGCCTCTTTGTTTCTCCAGACCCCGGCAACGAATTGTCGTCTCCGACCGCAGGGGCGAGGTCCGGCCGTAGGCAGGCTAGGGGAACGGCTTCGTAGGGAAACTACCCCAGTCCGACCCTAGACGTCCCGTCCGCGAGGGGACAGGAGGGTCTCGTCGTGAGTCGTCGCGGGAGCGGACAGCAGACGCCGGCTCGCCTCCCTTGACCGGTCGGAGACTCCGACGGGAAGACCGTTACCGGTAGTCTTTCGTTCTCCATTTATTCCCACTCCGAGGGTGTCAGTCACTGCACACACACGGGACTCACGGACTCCGACGGTCTGGGACCTGGGACGAAGTGTGTGAACTTTTCCGCGTCTTACGGGACGCCCGACACGACCCGGGACCCCGACGACGTCACGCACCTTCTCGACTTGAACCTCAGGTAGCGTCCGACGTAAAGTGAAGGTCCGCCCGTCCCGGAGAACGGAACAACCAGCGGGACCCGGGACCGAGACTTGAGTTCCAACCCGAGCCACCCCCCGCACCGTCTGTGAACGCCTCGTCGCCTTTAAGGTCGAGACGGTGGCCCTCGGCACCCTAGGACGTATGGGGAAGTAAGTATATAGTAGGTGAAGGAGCAAATAAGTGGGTTGTTCGTGTGACGATCGACCGGACACGGGACACTAATCCATTGTTCCTGCTACTACGAGACTGCCTGCCACCCTCGTAGACTGAGGTCGTCTCCTCGGCCCGCCCTAAGGAAGTCCGACTCGGGTTTCGGTGGGCTCGGACTTCGTACCTCTCCTCTGGTCGTGTCCGTCTCCTGCCTCGGACGCCCAGGATCTCTGTGTACTCACCCTGAGGGACCCCTGGAGGTCCCTGAGTCAGGACACCCAACCCTGGTTTTGTGGTTTTGACGGTTACCCGTCTTCACTGGTACACTACTACCCGTCGTTTCCTCCTTTACCCCGACGTCCACCCGTCGAGACGTCTCCGGTGGGTGGGACCTTGTCGTCGCTCCCCGGGGGTCCTCTACCGTCCTCCTCCGTCACGACTCTTGACGTCCCCTCTTATTTACCCTGAGTCCTGATCGGCCCCTGTTCGCTGTCAGTGTGGTGGTTGAGGGAGCTCTCGTTCGACACCTCGCCCTCACCCTCTCCCTGAGGCGAACCGGCACAAGTCCCACTTCACTGACTTTTCCCCCTGACCTACGACCCGACCTCGTCCGTCGTAGCCCTCCACTCCTCCCGCCAGACCCGATCTCGGCCCTCTCTGGACTTCGACACACTTGGCCTTCACCTCCGACTCCAGCCTTTCTTAGGTCCCTTCGGAGGGGTAGGTTCCCGACCCGAGTCTTTACCTTCCACCCGCCCTACGGTCCTCCCCCGGACCCCCTGTCGGACGACCTCCTTTGTCAGGGGAGAGACCCGGGACGACTCCTCCCCGGCCAGGATTCCGGACACCCGTGTCCGAGGTGGGAGTAGCGTCTGACCAAGGGGGTACCTTTGTGAGAAAAGGTGGACTCAGGGACGTTTGGACGAGGGGTAGGTGTGACAAGACCAGGACCCCGGGTCCGACACCGGCGTAAAGAGACTCGGGTACCCTCACGTCCGGATACGTCACCCCAGGTACCTTAGATGGAAAGGAAGGTCTTCAGAAACCAAACGTGTTCCACGGTGGTGAAAGTGTACTCTCTCCCGTCCCGTGACACGACTCCTCACCTTCCAGACCCGGTTGAAGGACGAGAAGGAGGCCCAGTCGTCCCTGCGGAAGAGAACCGGAGTAGTGAGACGACCCACCCCCTATGTCACGGACTCACGGAGGGGTCTCCCAGCCCGCTCATAGTCGGCCCACACCTTTCTTCACGACACAAGAGTGACACAAAAACCACAAATCGGCGAGTCGGCACAGACTGAGAAAACGCTGGGGTACCTGATCGGACGGTCCGAGGAGAAAGGTACTTAAAGGGTTCGTCGTTATGACCTCGTCTAACGGTGAAGGAAGAGGTACCCTGGGAGGGTTAGGTCTTTAGCTTAGACGTAGAGGACGTTACCGTCCGTCTAAGAAATGGTGACTCGGTGATCCCTTCGGGTAACAGTCGTATTGTACTTGCATTTTCTAATATAGTGGGATTGGGAGTGTTAGTGCCAGTGATGGTAGTGGTAGTGGTGGTAGTGATGGTAGTGGTAGTGGTTGTGGTTGTAGTGGTGGTGGCAGTAGTAGTGGTGTTAACAGTGGTAGTGGTGGTAGTGGTAGTGGTGGTGGTGGTGGTAGTGGTAGTAGTGGTAGTGGTGGTGGCAGTAGTAGTGGTGGTAGTAGTGGTGGTGGTGGTGGTGGTGGTGGTGGTGGTAGTAGTGGTGTTAACAGTGGTAGTGGTGGTAGTGGTAGTGGTGGTGGTCGTGGTAGTGGTGGTAGTGGTAGTGGTGGTGGTAGTGGTGGTAGTGGTAGTGGTGGTGGCAGTAGTAGTGGTGTTGACAGTGGTAGTGGTGGTAGTGGTAGTGGTGGTGGTAGTGGTAGTGGTGGTAGTGGTGGTGGTAGTGGTAGTGGTGGTAGTAGTGGTGTTGACAGTGGTAGTGGTGGTAGTGGTAGTGGTGGTGGTAGTGGTAGTGGTGGTAGTGGTGGTGAGTAGTAATGGTGGTAGTAGTAGTGGTAATAATAGTCTTTGAAGTGGAAGTAGTAGTGGTGACAGTTACGACAGGAACTTCAGGACGGTGGTGGGGTAGGGTAGGTCTCCAGAAAGACGCTGTCTCTTGTGTGGTGGTAGACTCAATGACGACGACGACGACTCAGTGAAATCAGCACAGGCTGAGAGACACTGGGGTATCTGCCGTCGGGTGGTCCGAGGGGGCAGGGACCCTAAGAGGTCCGTTCTTGGGACCTCACCCAACGGTAAAGGAAGAGGTCACGCACTTTCACTTTTCACTTTCCCTTCAGCGAGGTAGTACAGTCTGAGAATCGCTGGGGTGTCTGACGTCGGATGGTCCGAGGAGGCAGGCACCCTAAAAGGTCCGTTCTCATGACCTCACCCCACGGTAACGGAAGAGACTGGTAGACTCAATCGAGTTGGATAAATATCTGTTAAAACGATTACCATTCAAGAAACGGTAAAACAGACAAAGTCAACATTTAGTCGTGGGGGTAGGAGTAATCGTTTTTTACAGTTGTAGAGAGAAAGTACACTGTAAAGAAGTCTATGTTAGTAACACAGAGGTTTAGGAAAAATAAAGTCTGGTTTGTCAAAGAAGATGGTAAGGTGAAATAAAAAATTATTGTAAAAGTAATACTTCAATTATGTAAAAGAATCCGTTTTCAAATCTTTATTCTCTATTTGGGGGTTTTCCTTTTGATAAGGAACATTTAGAGTGGTGAATCTCTATTAACGAATCGTAAAAGTAAGAACACACAAAAGATATAAGATATATTATTTGTACATGTATAAATGGTCGGTTTCACATTCTAAATAGAACATTGGACGGAAAAAGTACATTATATAGTTATTGTACGAGTGATTCATTGGAGGATCTTTTTGTAGGAAGAGGACCCCGTACCCTTCTCGTCCCCGTCCCCTTTCGTCAGGGGTCTCGGACCGAGTGGAGGTCCCTGATGTCAGCGGTCACCAGTTCCGGGGCCCCTGTCCCTGTTGTCCACCGACCCTCGAGACACTCCCGAGGTCCCTGTTCGGTTTGGACTGGACCCGTCTCGGGAGGGTACTGGGAAGAGGTTCCTGGGTTAGTCAAAAGAGATACACGGTTCGGTCTGGAGAACTTTACTCTCTTCATTTCTGGATAAGTCCTACTCTCCCTCGTGGACCCGTTCCTACCCCTCCCGTCCGAGACCGCATCCTCACCTCTGTTCCCGACCCCTCGTCGAAGGTCAGGTCGGGGTAGCGACGAGTGGTCCCTGAACAAGTACCTGGACCCAGAATGCAAGACCCGGACTTGGTCCGTGACGGGGTATCAGGTCTTCAACACACACACACACACACACACATATGTGCGTTCACGTGTGCGTACACACCTATACACGTGTCGGGGTCCTTCTCCGGGTCAAAAGTCGTCTGTTGGGGTGTCCCACGTTGGGACCTTTCACTTGTTCTTGGAGACCTCAGTGGGTGTCGACACCGACCATGTTAGAGGAACCCATCCCCCAGTCCTACCCCAAGGAGTCTCTCGTCTACGTTGGGGTCTCGGTCCCCCCTGGGGACTCCTGCTACTCTTGTGGAGCCGAAAAGGAACCGCGGGAGACCCATTCCTTCCGACGAGAAACCCTTTTCTTAGGAACAGGTTTATTACAACTAACTTCCCGTCGATTAACCCCGGCTCCCACCTCTAATTTCGCTCCTCGACCGAAACACGCTTGTCGGGGTTATCAGGTCTAGAGGTGTGACCTGCAAATTAACTACTTAGGGAGGTACATTTTTGTTTGTCTCTACTGGGTCGAGACGAACCCGGGCGTCTCTCCCACCCCTTCCTCCGTTTTAGACGGGGTGTGTACCGTTCCGGCCCTTGCCCACCCAGACGCACACACGCTCACGCACAGACACATTCATTTATTTAGCTGCACACACACTTTACACAAATTTGTAGTTCGCGAGTCTGGGAGACAAACGGAACCCTCCGCCTTCGGGTGTCTCACTTTTAGTCTACGTCAAGACACAACCTACCTTTCGAGCTCAGATTAATTTCGCTCGAAGGACGGGCGAGGGGTGGGCGGGGGGAGAGGTCCCTGACTGCACTGGGGACGTCTAAGCGTCCTCGAAGACGTTCGAACCACGAAAATGTCTCCTCCGATTTGTACTGGGTAGGTCCTACTTGGTACCTGTGAGCTACAGGGTGACTTCGGACAGCGCGGATTTTCCAATACGCTAAGGCACTTTTGGTAACTTTGGGACGTCCTAAGGCTTCTCATAACGAAGTACAGTCGGGAAGGACTTGGAGACTGTTCTACCCTTAAGAAAGGGTCACTCAGAGGGTGAGTTTTCGGCCTACCTGTAAAATCACTTCGTTCTCGAAACTACACTCCCTTAACGACAATAAACTCGATTGTCTGCACCGACGGGGTACTTACCTGGTTCCTCTAAAAGATAAGTAATTGAAACTGTTTAGGGTCCCGACTCCGGTCCGAGACGAGGTAGGACCTACCGTTTTCTTTCTTTTACCGTATTGTTACGTGTAAATAGTATTAAGGTATGTAAGGCTGTAGTTAGTGTGGGGTTTTGCGGGAGAGAGAATTGGTGATGGTAGTTTTCATTTATTTTACCAGTTCCTAAGACTTTAGTCCGTTTCGGTGTTGGTGTGCTACCTACTAGACCTCCTTTGGTCGACCACTACACATCTCTCCTGAGGTCCGTTTAGAGCCCCAACCCCTGCTCCCCGACCTCACCCCTCGTTTCCCCCTCCCGTCGTTTGTGTCCCGGGTTCCATATATCGTGTCTTTGAAGACGAGAGTAACTGAACCCCGATTACCTTTTGGGTATACTTTAAGGGGCGGTTCTACCCATTCGTTCTTTAGGTCGTGGAAGTGAATTCTTTCCTGAAATTTAGTATCGTAGTTTTATATCATCCATTCTTTCGTCTATTTCTCTTACTAAGTTTTGTGAGTGGTGTTCTTCAGTTTCAAGTCTCTTTTTGACGGTTGAAAGAGTCGTTTACTTTCTTATATAAGTTTTTATATACGTAGATAGTACAGTTACATACCGTTTTGGTTATTTTTTATTTTTTTAAAAAATTTTTATATACGTAGATTAGTATAAACCGGTGGACTACACTTCTTGACTGAGTAACCTTTTCTGAGACTACGTCCCTTTCTAACTTCCATCCTCTTCTTCCCCTGTTGGCTCCTACTCTACCAACCTACCGTAGTGACTGAGGTACCTATACTCAAACTTATTCGAGGCCCTCAACCACTACCTGTCCCTCCGGACCGCACGACGTCAGGTACCCCAGCGTTTTTTAGTCTGTGTTGACTTCACGAAATCGTACGTGTCTATCTATCTCTCTCTCTCTCTCTCTATCTGTCTATCTGTCTATCTATCTCTCTCTCTATTTGTCTATCTGTCTGTTTGTCTATCTATCTGTATCTATTTATCTATCTGTCTATCTGTCTATCTATCTGTCTATCTGTCTGTCTATCTGTCTATCTGTCTGTCTGTCTACTCTATACATAGGGCACGATTCTGGACATGTATACAGTAGAAAAAATTCGGAATTCATAACAAAAGTAAAATGTCCATTCTTTTAACTCCGGATTTAATTAACTATTAACACAACAACAACAACAACAACAAATCGACGATTCGGTACGGACTGAGAAACGTCGGGGTACCTGACGTGGTGTGGTCCGAAGGATGAAGGGTCTCAAACGAATTCAAGTACAGGTATTAACTCAGGTACTACGACAGATTGGTAGAGTAGGAGACGAAGGGGGAAGAGGGACGGGAGTTAGAAAGGGTGGTAGTCCCAGAAAAGGTTACTCAGTGGAGAAATGTAGTCCACCGGTTTCATACCCTCGAAGTCGAAGTCGTAGTCGGGAAGGTTACTTATAAGTCGTAACTAAAGGAAATCCTACCTGACCAACCTAGAAGAACCTCAGGTTCCCTAAGAGTTCTCAGAAGAGGTCGTGGTGTTAAACTTTCGTAGTCAAGAAACCGCGAGTCGAAAGAAATACCAGGTTGTGAGTGTAGGCATGTGTTGATGACCTTTTTGGTATCGAGACTGAGATATCTGGAAACAGTCGTTTCATTAGAGAGACGAAGATTATGTGACAGATCCAACCAGTATCGAAAAGAAGGTTTCTCGTTCGTAGAAAATTAAAGTACCGACGTCAGTGGCAGATGTCACTAAAACCTCGGGTTCTTTTATTTCAGACAGTGACAAAGGTTAAAAAGGGGAAGATAAACGGTACTTCATGACCCTGGTCTACGGTACTAAAAGTAAAAAAACTTACAACTCGAAGTTTGATCGAAAAAGGGAGAGGGGAAAGTGGTAGTAGTTCAGGAAATCAAGGAGAAGTGAAGGACGGTAATCTCCCCATAATGGACGTATAGACTTCAACGACTGTAAAGTCGTTGAAAAACCATTAAAACTAAGGTCGAACACTAAGTAGGTCGGGTCGTAAAGTATGTTACATGAGAAGTATAGTCAATTTATTCGTCCCACTGTTCTATGTCGGAACAGTATAAGGAAAGGGTTAAAACTTGGTCAGTCAACAAGGTACATTCCAAGATTGACAACGAAGAACTGAACGTATGTCCAAAAAGTCCTCTGTGCTTTTCACCAGAGTATAAGGGTGGAGAAATTCTTAAAAGGTGTCAAACGATACTAAGTGTGTCAGTTTCCGAAACCGTGTCAGTCGATTTCATCATCTACAAAAAGAACGGAAAAGATACTAGGTCGTCTACAACCGTTAAACTAGAGACCAAGGAGACGGAAAAGATTTGACTCGAACATATAGACCTTCAAGAGTCAAGTACATGACGACTTCGGACAGAACTTCCTAAAACTCGTGGTGGAATGATCGTACTTTTTACTCGTGTTCACACACCATCAAACTCGTAAGAAACCGTAACGAGAAGAAACGCTGACCTTACTTTTGACTGGAAAAGGTCAGGACACCGGTGACGACTCAAAAGGTTTAAACGACCGTATAACTCACGTCGTGAAAATTGTCGTAGTAGAAAATCCTAAACTTTGTCGAGGTGACCTTAAGATGGTGGAGGGGATCGAAACAAACGTCGTTACGAAGGATTCCGGGCGAACTGAAGTGTGAGGTCCTACAGACCGAGACACACTCACTGATATAGTAGCACTAATAGGGCCATAATACTGTAAAAAACATATCAAAAAGACACATTAGAAGGGTGGAGAAGAATTAGAGAAGACGAAGACAATCCAGAAGTGGCAAAGACAGAAAATAGTACGGGTAGGAACGTCTTTTATAAGGGGACGATAGAGCTCAAAAGAACTGCTCTAGAGATCGGAAAGGGTGAGACAACAAGAGGAGATAAAGAAACGCAACAAGTAACTCCTTGTGGAATGGAGAGGACCGATAAGAGACTTTAAGACATAAGTCAACCCAAGTAGAAAG
Organism: Capra ibex; assembly: GCA_006410555.1. Lineage (NCBI taxonomy): Eukaryota > Metazoa > Chordata > Mammalia > Artiodactyla > Bovidae > Capra > Capra ibex. The sequence goes on from SJYO01054996.1 coordinate 1,294,332, forward strand.
GGAGAACGGAAAGTCAAGAGAAGAAAAGAGTCGTTAACCATTTCCGAGGAGTCTTTTGGTGAAACGGAGAACGTAAAGAAAGAGTACCCCTACCAAAACCATTGACGGAGGACATGTTACAATCCGTGGAGGTAGGTACCAAGAAGTCCATGAGACAGATAGTCTACATTAGGGCACGTAGATAAGTAATGGAGAAAAGATACTAGTATTTCCTAAAATAAATCTAGTATAGACTTACCAGATCACCAAAAGGGTTGAAAGAAATTAAATTCGGGCTTAAAACATTATTCCTCAGGTACTAGACTCGGTGTCAGTAGAGTTCCAGAACAAAAACGACTGACATATCTCGAAGAGGTAGAAGCTGATGTTTCTTATCTTAGTTAGATTAGAGCCATAACTGGTAGACCACTACAGGTGTACATCTCTGTAACGAAAAACAACCTTTTCCCACAAAACGATACTGGTGACACAAGAGAACTGTTTTGAGACAATCGGAAACGGGACGAAGTAAAACATAAGGATCCGGTTTAAACGGACATTGAGGTCCATAGAGAACTGAAAGATGAAAACGTAAGGTCAGTGGATACTACTTTTTCTGTAGAAAAAACCACAATCAAGATCTTCCAGAACATCCAGAAGTATCTTGGTCAACTGAAGTTGATGAAGTCATAGTCACCAACCCCGTATCTGAACCCAATGACACTACAACTTACCAAACGGAACCTTTACTTGGTTTTAGTAAGAAAACAAAAACTCTAACGTGGGTTCTTGACGTAAAACCTGAGGACAACTGATACTCCCGATAAGGCAAAGAAGATTCCCTAAGAACGGGTACGATCATTTACATTATCAATAGACTTAATTTGAACGGGTAAAGGTAGGTAAAATCAAGTGACTAAGGATTCTACAGCTACAAATGAGAACGGTAGAGAATAAAGAACCTAGTTAAGACGATTAAATATGTAGGGAGTTTTCGTAGGTAAAGTAGACTACAAATAACATGATCCTATCTCGAGTACCGTCCTTGTCACCGCAAGTACTTGTAAGTCGGACGAGGGGTGTGACGGGGTGTGGTCACGTCCCAGGGTACTAACCGAGACTACTTGTCCGAAACTCGTCCACGCCGTGTGCCGCGAAGACCCGGTTTTATTATCTAAATGGCACTAAGTACCTGGATTGTAAGATCCAAGGATACGTTAAAACAAAAAATGTCGTAGTCTGAAATGAAAGTGGTGGTCTGGGTGGGTGTTTACTCACAGTAAAGATGAAACCGGGTCGATGAAGTAAGAAAGACCTTGATCATCATTGACGGGAGACGAGAAGGGGTCATCGTATACCCTGTGGAAGGTTGGACCCCCCGAGTTGAAGGCCACAGTATAGAAAAACGAAAAGTATAATAAATGTCCCAAGAACGTCGTTCTTACGACCTCACCAAACGGTAAGGGAGGAGGTCACCTGGTACAAAACAGTCTTGAGAAGTGATACTGGGCAGGTGGAACCTACGGGGACGTATCGTACAGAGTATCGAAGTAACTCAATACGGTCGGAGAAACGGTGCTGTTCCCACACTGGGTAATTCCCCTTGACTAACAATATTATTGTTATTTATATTTACGCTGTTTCGGTCACAAGGGTAAAGGTAAAGGACACGTCATTTAGTCTGGTTTTGAACCCTCTCATTGCAGTAAAACAGAACAAGTGTTAAGACGTCCAGTCCTTAGTCGTGTCTGTGTTACTTCCTTCGTGCGGGAACGACATGTTGCAAGCGTCGGAACGGTGATACGGAGGTTATCGTCCTCTCCAGCCCCACCGAGTTGGTCTCGTAGAGGACCCCGACCTTGATAGTTTTACTGAAGAAAACAGTGGACGAACCTTGGATCCTACCCTACCGACCTCGTCGACTCATGAACAATACCTGAGTTACGGACACAGGGGGGTCTTAAGTATGTAACTTCGAGATCGGGGGACACACCGACATGAACCTCCACCCTGTAGATTCCTTCATCGATTTCCACTGACTCCAGTAGTCCCACTGCGGGACTGACCTATCTTAAGTAAAGGAAGAGACGGTGCACTCCTGTGTCACTCTTCCGTCGGTAGATGTTCGGTCTTTCTCTCGAGAGCGGTCCTCGGTGGGACGACCGTGTGACTGGGGTCCAAAGGTCCGACCTCTCGGTCAAGGGGATCCTTCTTTCGTTTAAGACACCAAACTCGAGGGGTCATAAGACGTCGGACTTGTCTGACTGTCTCCTACCGGTCGTGAAGGAGTCCGTCGAGGGCGTGTACCGATCGACTCGTAGGAGTGTCATACCGCCGGAGTCTCACCGACCTAACGAATGGATCACCGATAGATGGGACTGGGGGAGGGTTCGTTCGTAAGGTTCTAAGGTTTCGCTTATGACGTTTCAGCGAAGGTCGGACCGGAATACCGGAATTCGGTACAGCGGAGTAAAGAGGACATAGAACAACCGGATTTGTCGGTAACTCGGACGGGTCTGACTCCCCTTCCCCTCGGTCTCTAGAGCGGAGAACCTTTCTCTCTAGAGTTTTTTAAATACCCGTAGAAATTAGGTGGTATGATTAGAAAATTTCCTTCTTTTCAGTGAGGCTTTAGTCCTTTCCGACGTTGAAGTATGGCGGATGTCATTTCTTTTGCGTCGCTTCCTTTATTCGTTGTGTCTTGGTTGACCAGTTACTCCTTCAGTGTTCCCTTTAATATTTATGAAACTATCCTTACCTTTGTTACTGTGTCAGATACCTTTGGAATTCCAACGTCGTTTTCGTCACGGGCCCCCTTTCCATGTCGACATTTGCGGATACAATCCTTCTTTCTAGAGACCACCACTCGTCTCCTCGTCCCATCCTCTGCCCTTTTATCCCCCTCTTCCAGTCTTTCATGTTTGAGGGTCAATATTATCCAGGACCTCTACATTACATGTCGTGCCTTTATTATCGATTATCATGACATAACATGTAAACTTTCAACGATTCTCTCATTTAGCGTTTTCAGCAGTGGTGTTTCCCTTTTTTACTTTAAAATACCACTATTTACAATTACTTTGAATAACAACATTAGTAAAATGTTGTATTTATACGTAGTTGAGTATCACAACATGTGGGTTTTGATTATGTCGTAATGTACAGTCAATATGGAATTAAAATTTTTTTTTTCTTTCTTCTTTTTGGTGTTTAGTTATTGGAAGGTGGAATTCTATGTCTAATCTGGATTTCGTTCGTTTTCACTTCTTTATTACTCTAATCTTATCTTCAATCACTTTACGTTTTATCTTTTTGCTATCTCTTTTTAGTCACTTTAGCTTTCGTCCAAGAAACTTTTATAATCGTTATAACTGTTTACAAATCTATCTAATCGAAAAATTTTTATTCTCTCTTCCTCTTTCTTCCGAGTCTAACGATCTTAGTCTTTACTTTCTTCTTATGTGATGATACATATTTTATCCATCGATTACTTTTCGGTGTCAATGGACTCCCTCGAATTTACCCTTCTTTTAGAACTTTCCTCCCTTATACGTATGTGTATGCTGACTAAGTGAAACGCCATGTCGTGTTTCGATTGTGTTGTAACATTTCGTTGATATAGGGTTATTTTTAAATAAAAATTTTTTACTTTCACCTCTGTAATGATAACTGGAACGTCTTTATTTTACGTATCTTCTTGATAACATACGGTCCTTGATGCCACATATATATATGTATATATTTAATACACGGTTAGTCAACATATTGAATCCACTTCATCTGTATAAGGATCTTTCTGTGTTTGATGGTTTTGACTGAGTTTATCTTTCTGCTAGACTTATCTAGAAATCGATCACTTCTTTAGTTTCACATTAGTTTCTTGACAGGTGTTTCTGTTCGGGTCCGAGTCTACCGAAGATGGTTTGTAATTTTCTTCTTAATTATGGTTAAGAAGTTTTTGATAAGGTTTTTTATCTTCTCCTCTCTTATGAATGATTGAGTAAGATGGTCCGGTAACAAAAGGACTATGGTTTCAACTTTCGATAGTGTTCTTTTCTTTTGGTGACTGGTTATAGAGTATAATTATGTATGTATTTTTAGTAAGTTATTTTATTATGATTTGGTTTATATCTTTGTATATTTCCTTAATATGTGATACTGCTTTACCCTAAACAGGGTCCTTAAGTTCCGACCAAGTTGTAGAGTTTTAATTAATGATATTATGTAGTATAGTTATCATATTTTTCGTTCTTAGTGTACTAGTAGTGGTGTCTGTGTCTCTTTCGTAAACTGTTTTAGGTTGTAGGAAAACATTTTTCTTGTGAGTCGTTTACTCCTTGTTTCTCTCGAAGAGGTTGGAATCCGTAGATGTTTTTCAGGTGTCGATTTAAATACGAACTACCAATTTCTGACTTACGAAAAAGGGATTTTAGTCCTTGTCGACGAGAATGAACAGAGGTTATGAAACATCATCTCCAAGGTCGGTCCCGGTTGACCTACCTAATTTCTACCGGTGTTTAAGAAACTGTACGGAATATAGTGTGGTAGACACATGTCCCTATCAAAAGGAAGAAGGAGAGGTTAGACCCATGAAAGATAGATAAATACAGGACCGACCGACAGTTGGTCCCCGACCTAAAACGAGAACCTCCGATGGGTGTAAAGAGCAATGTAAAAAGCACACCGGGTTGATAATGTGAACCCCAAAAGATTAAAGAGAAACCTTTTCACGTTCTGGGCGGTCCTTTCTCCCTGAAGTCGATGCGACGGAGGTCTCCGAGCCCACCTTTCCCCCGCTCAGGGAGGAATAGACGACGACTAAGGACCGCGAGGACCCACACCGAGGTGGGAGGGTCAGAGTGCAGTGGAAGAGACGCTCGGAAGATTCAGTGAAGTCAGTACAGGCTGAGACACACTGGGGTATCTACCGTCGGGTGATCCGAGGAGACAGGGACCCTAAGAGGTCCGTTCTTGTGACCTCACCCAACGGTAAGGGAAGAGGTTACGTACTTTCACTTTTCACTTTCACTTCAACGCAGGTTGAGAAGCTCTGGGGTACCTGACGTCGGACGGTCCGAGGAGGTAGGTACCCTAAGAGGTCCGTTCCCATGACCTCGCCCCCCGGTACAGATGTAGAGGGGATGAGACACAGAAGATTCCTGTGAACAGTGACCTGACTCCGATGGGTCTATTAGGTCCTGCCAGAGGAGACTTCTGGGAGTTGACTTGATGTGAGTCTTCTCTGCGAAAAGGTCTCAATACGAGAGGACGAGGTCTGCAATCCGACCACGGACGATTCCGGGAGACGCGTCTCGTGTCGGACCTCACACGTCGTCACCTCGACCCCTGTCCCTCTTCAGGGTGTCTGGTGTCGAGCGAGTACCGATGGGTTTCGTCGACGGGACTGTGGTCTATCTCCCACCGGTGGTTGGGTCTGTTCTTCTGGAAGAGGTTCTAGTACGGCTCCTACCTCAGGTCGACGGGGAGGGAGTGATCGGACACGGGTCGTAACGACCTTTTCGTGTCTTCGACTGGGGTCTCGACCGGTTCCACAGGAGGTTCAGGTCTCCACGGACCCCCGGCGCCGGATGGCACGAGATCACCCGGGTAACCACGACGGGAGTCTCCCGGGCCCGTTCTCGGGTGGGTTCGACGGGGTCGAGGTCCACCTTTCACGGGCGGGTCGGGGGTGATTGTGGGCACGGTGACCTCCAGAAGGAGGTCTACTTCTCTTGGACCTGAGGTCGGTGTGGGGCGGACTGGATGTCGTAGAGGGGTGGTCCCAGAGGACAAGGCCTTTGTTCTCGGTGTGGCTCGGTTTGGAGTGTGGACGGGGACCTCGCCCCCGGGACGAACGACAGGCCCTCCCGGCCACTACTTACAGTGGCTTGCAGGGACGAACGGCAGTCCCGGGAACTCCCGTAATCCTGCTCACACCTCGACTGGGGAGGACCCAGAGGATGGGACCCCGTTCCAGTCGAGCGAGGGAAGTCCACGACGGTGAAGGTTCCCATCGACTATCGGAAGGGAAGGGGACCCAGACTGACTCGGAGTACGACGGGCCCTCCGGGAGCATACCGACGACGTCTCAGTTGTGGTCTTTTCTTTGTCGAGACTCGAGGTGGGGTGAGAAGTTCGACTCTTTACTCAGGACTCTCAGAACCCCAGGTCTCCGAGTCTCCACTCTAGACAGACCTGCCCCGGGCACCCCGAACCCACAACCGCGCAGGGGTCTTGCACCTCAGTGGAGAACAGGGGCGGTAGCACAGACCTGCAGTAGAGATGGAGAAAAGTGCGTGGTCGGGGTTGTTCGGGACCTCTCTCAAAGAATTACTTGATACTCACGATTGTGGGTCCCGTTATTTATTCTGCGTTAATGTGACATGTGCCCCCTTTCTTTATCCATGAAGTCCTAGTATTTTTACATCGAAAGGGTGTTTTGGCAGTCATAATCTGTATTTATGTCTTGTTTTCACGTGGGCCCAAACGGCTCCGACGAGCAAAGCAAACGTATTCGCGTGTGTCGTGTTTTTGTCTGAGTGGAAATTTTAGTTAGAAGAGACAGTACGTACACTTTCGATATCAAAAACGTCCCAAAAAAAATTATGAGATGGTTACTATACCATAGGTTTGTTACTCTTCTCTGCGAATAAAAAATTCATAGATCTCAAAGGTGACTTTTTTTCAATTCTTTTGTGTGTTTCTTCCGTTACTTCACCCCCGTCGAAGACCCCAGGAGACTCGACTGGGAGTGTCCCTCACCGGTCCCCATCTGTCACCTGTGTCGGGAGACGGGAGGGGGGCAACCCCTAGGAGAGATTAGGTAGTCCACCCGTGACGGTGTGTGGATGGGAGGGTCGTTCACTGTGAGACCCGTCGTATCACGTTTGTGTGAGTCGAGACAGTCGATCTTAATTCTTTCTTTCCTGAGGCGTCAGTCTCCGTCTCCCGTCCCCAGGTCGCGGGTCGAGACGGGTGAGTCGTCCACCCCCTGGACTTCAGGTCGACCCGGGGGAAGAAGAATACATTTGTGATCCCCGACTCCGGTGTGGAAGGCCCCTCCGACGTACTTCACTTCCGTCTCGGACCGGGGCATGCCGTCAGCCATGTCCTGCCTAGTGGTGGTAGCGACAACAGGTCACCTGTGCGCCGTCCCCTACGTGCGGGCAGTCTTCTCCGTCCCTCCACGAGGGTAGTTTCTGCAGTATTGTTGTTTCCCGTCTCCAATCAGTGGGTGGGGGAGGCCTCCGGGTCGCACCTCCCGTCTCACACAAAACTACCGTATTTAGGTGTTTCCACCTCTCTTGGTCGTCTCCGTTCTTGTCGTTGTTCCCTACCTGTTCGTCCCGGTCGCACCGTCTAGGTCGTTGGCTCAGACGGCTCATAGGGTCCTCGGCCCTCGACCCAACGGGTTCTTCGTTTGGTAGGTGGGGTACCTGCGGATCTCCCGCGTCGACGTCCACATTACTCCCTCCCCCGGAAGAGGTTCTACTTTGACTCTTTGTCGTAAATATGGTCACCCTCTCTCTCAAACTCTGAGACGATTCACCATTTTATACAATGGTTTCCTTTTTTTTTTGTCAGTACTTGGGTTTTCTTTTACTCTCCTTAATTTGAGTGACGAAAAGTTTCTTCCCTCTCGGATTCACTATAAACTTTCCTAGTGATGCTAACGACACAACTCTTTTCCGACCTCCTTGTTCCCGTCTTCGTCACTCTGGTCAATCTTCTGACACCGTTATTAGGTCTGTTCGTCACTACCAAACCTGGTCTACAATTCTCATATATATCACTCAAATGTTATCGATTCTGTACCTCGTTGGATGTACAGGTGACCGTCTCTCTACCTGTTTATACATCACGAATATATGTCACCTGATAATGAGTCGATATTTTTCTTACTTTGTCATGGCAAACGTCGTTGTACTTACCTGTGTCTCACAGTGTGATTCGCTCCCCTTCAGTCTGTCTCCTTCCGTCCATAGTGTCTACAACGAGCATACACGTTAGATATTTTTAATATGTTTATCTGAATGGATATTTTGTCTTATCTGAGTGTCTGAATCTTTTGTTTGAGTGCTGAAGGTTTCCCCTTTCTACACCCCCTCCCTATTCAATCCTCCAACTCTAACTGTATATGTGTGAAGATATATATATTTTATCTATTAGTTGTTCCTACATGGCGTCTCTTGTCCCCTGAGATGAGTTATGAGACATTACTGGATTTACCGTCTTCTTAGACTTTTTATTACCTATATACATATACATATTGACTTAGTGAAACGATATATGGACTTTGGTTGTGTTGTGACACTTAGTTGATAAGTGGTTGTATTTCATTTTAATTTTGTGTTATTTCTGTCACTCTTATTTACCTTTGTTTTTGAATGACGAGAAGTACCGAATCGACACTTATCATTTGTACCCGATGAGTAGGATCAGTTTACTACGGTCGGTATAATCTTTCCCCTTTCTTGGTCTCACACGCGTACACACGCAGACACACATTCACACGCACAGGTGCACACATAGACACACACACATAGACACACGCAGATACATACATATTCATACACCCGGATACACACACGAGTATACACACAGACACAGAAACACACAGACAGACGGACAGGCACACACACACACACAGGTAGACACAAAGACACCCCCCCACCTCTGTCCTACATTCACTTCCGGGTTTTCTCGGCCGTGAGATGTACTCTCTCAGCTGTCTAAACTTTTTAGTCTTGCATGGGTGTATTTGTACAATAAGTCACTGTAGGCCCAGTTATGGTCATCTCGACCGGTGTTCTCACTCCTTGACGTCCTCTCCTTGACACTTCCCGACACAGCTGAGATTTAAGAGACGTGGACATTGACTACCTGTCTTGTTGATTTGCAAATATCTTTATTCCAAAAAAAATTGGATCCTCTTGTGGTTCGAGTTCGGTTTCATCTCTACCTCTTAGAAGTCGATTTCAGGTCCTATGCCCCCCGTCAACACTCCCATTCTATAGTCAGGTTCAGAAGCAGAGTGAGTGTGTGCACGGCTTCGGTACAATTAGGACTTACCTGGAGTTAAGGTCCACTTTTGTCAGGCACGCGAGACATGACTGTCGAAGTTTGGTTCAGGGGAGGGGGGACTGGGAGAAATTGATTGGACGGAGGGGATGTAAGGTCCTCGTGGACATAAAGGATAACGACGACTTGTTTCCTGGAGTGTAAATCACCGAGACTTATTGTGTTTAACTGATAGAATATCAGACCTCGAGTCTTTGCGTTTTAGTCTGAGTAACCCGATTTTAGTTCCATAGCGGCCCCGACGTACGGAGGTAGTTCTTACTAGAGGAACGGAAAGGGGAAGGTCTCCGGGGAACGTAGGGTCTACTTCGTCCTGTGAGGAGTAGGGTTCTAGGACTTGGATTAGCACGACGTTTCTGGAAGAACGGCGCCTTCCAGTGGCAGTACCCTAGGCTCCCAAGCCGACCCCTATATGGACCCCCGGCAATGAGTCGACTGGCGTCAGACCACCGACGTCACTCTCCGTCCACCGCGACCACCATTTCTTGGGTGGACGGTTACGTCCTATGTGTCCTCTGCAGCCAAACTAGGGACCCAGCCCTGTTAGGGTCCTCCTCACGTACCGTCGGGTGAGGTCACAAGAACGGACCTCTCAGGGTACCTGTCTCCTCGGACCACCCGATGTCAGGTACCCCAGTGTGTCTCAGTCTGTTGAGACTTTGCTGAATCGTGTATGTCTTTACCCTCCGGTCCACCCGCCCTCCTTCCCCAGTATTCGGAGATCTCCGACCTTTTCCGTTCCTCCGTTCAGAAGGGGAGCCCCGGGGTCCTTCGTAAGAGAGACTTGAGGGGTGGAGGTCTTGACATACCTCTTATTTAGACACAATAAAATTCGGACTCTGCAAACACCAGTAAACATGTAACACAGGTCCAGAATTTAATAGTGCCTCTTGTTCACTACTGTACCTCTCCGAATCCGGCAACCTTCTTCCCAAAATTGGTAGGGTCAGGGGGGTCTCTGCCCCCGTGTCACGGATGGTGCGAGTCCCCAACTTTTCGTTTGGTTGTCTCAGCGACTGCTGGTGCCACCGTCCTCCTCAGGCCCCCTCTGCCGAGGAGGTACAGTCGTCAGTCCCTAGACGTCCCTTCTACCTTTGATGCACCCAGTAATCAGACCTGGACCCAGGTCCTCTCCCACCCTCTTGGGTTGCGAGTTCTCGGTTGTGTCCTACCCGGCACTAGTTAGGTATTAATCACACTAAAGAGGTCCCCGGCCCCTGTGCTTACGTGGAGAGGACCTTCGTCGGAAAGATGCCAACTGTACCTGAACCTCCTCTCCGACTCTTGTCTCTTCTCTGTCCTCTCTCTGACCTACTCTGGTCACGGGTGCCCTTGGGACTCTGGTCTTCGGTGGGTCGGGCGCCCGTGACGTACGACCCAGTGCACAGGTCAGGACAGAGGTCACCCCGTAGGCCCGGAACACCTGTCGACCGTTTCACGACCCCTGACCCCGACGGGTCGAGCCTGTCCTGCGGGGGCGTGTGTCCTCCCGTGTCCGCTGTCCGGTTGGACGACCCGACTTCCCGCCGGTACCCGGTGTGGACTCGCTGTCCTCGGGGAGACGTCGGTCTTCACGGAGACCTTTTCGGGTTGGGCTGTCCTGGCCGGGATCTTTCCGGCGGCCCCCAGCTGGGCGAGAGGACGAGAGGCGTCCCCGCCCCGCCCAGGGCCCTGGGAAGGTCCTAAAAGTGTCGCTGAGTCGTCACGCGGGCCTCGAGTGAGGCACTGGCCAACGGGGACCTCTTTCTTAATGCTGAACACTCAAACCTTTCACTCTTCAGCGGGCCCCAGGGGGGCGGACTCTGTACACCCCACCCTTCAAGTCCTACGTAAAGTTGACGTCTCTGGATCCACTAAATCTTCCATTTTGTAACCGCTGACACAGTCTAAAGGTGTGGAAGGGGGACGTCCAGGCCGCGGGGTGAGGGATGTGGGAACCGGGGTTCCGGGGGACTGCTGTCGGTCGAACCCCCGAGGGCAGACGTCCAATCTCGGGGGACGTCGGGGGGCGGGGACCGAGGGAGTGGGGGTGGTAGGAGCCTGCGCTAGGGCCGACCCGGTGGGCCCCACGGACGCCAGACCGGCTCGTCCGCCCGGGCTTCGTGTGTGACGGGGTAACATGTGTTCGGGTCTGACCGGTGTCCGGTCTGGGCCGGGGTGCCGTCGTGTCGAAAATTTAGGGTGGTAAATACATAAACCAAACCATCGAAATCCAGCTACTACATGAATTAAAGTGGAGTTATAACTCAAACTTACTTGACTTTCCTTTTGTGTTTATATATTTTGTTACCGACCGACCGAGGTCCGTCCCCTGTCCACAAAGGATAGACCTATAGGGAGACATAAACGAGGTAGGCGAAGGGGGCCCTCGCCCCACCCGGGGCTCCGTCAAAGAAAATTTGTCAAAACACTACTTACACGTCAGCCCCGGGTCGACCCGCGGGGACCCCGTCGGGAGAGAACCCGGAAAATTTGTGTCGTCAATGTCCTCCCGAGTGGACAGTGTATTCAACAGACTTGGGTCCCGATTGCTAAACGCTGTCGCGACCGCTCCCTTGACAGATGTCTACTCCACTCTGTGGGGTTTGGAGAGGGACGGAAGGAGGGTATTGGGGTGGATGTGAACACGATTTCCCCCAAAAAATTTCTTCATAGCTTTCCTGTCTGCTCGTCTCATTGTGTTAATCGACCATTTGGGTGTGCACAATCTCTTTAACGAAAACGAGACCACAGTCCTTTCTCGCCCCGGACAGGAGTCCGGTCACTACCGGCAAACGGAGCCCCCCCGGACCCGTCAGGAGGGGCGGTGGGGTCCGGGGTCCGGGCTCGGGCGCGGTTGGAACGCCACGTCGGCCCGTGGTAAGGATTCCAGTCTCAGGAAGACCCGGAACAGGGAGGAGTCGGTGGTCCCGTCGCGGAACCCCCACACTGCCGCTTCAGTGTCCCGTGGGGCGTGAACCCTCCCCCGGGGTGGGTACCGCCAATCACGAGGCGATAGTGACAGGACTGTGAAGTGGTGAAGGGGGACCTGAACGCGAACCACCTACTTCAGGTCACCTTGTTTACTCAAGTACCGGGGGGTCGGGTCGCTGGACGGCCCTCCCGGGTCCGGTCCCCGTCCACGGTTCAGAGTCCCACCCGGGCCCCGAGGACACTCCCAGACGTGAACGTCATTTTTGTGTATCACCGTCCAGTTCTCTCTTTGGTGTCCTTTTCGAAAAAAAAAAAAAGGATGAAGAACTTGTTCCCTGGGACACAAAAGTGGACCGTGACTCCGGACGTTTAATATATCGACCGGTTCGAGTCACTGGACCCCAGGTGAGACCTACATCTCTTTTATGTGGAGACAGTCCCCGTCCCCGTAGCCCAGGTCTTTTCCGGGACGACGGCTGGTCGTACAACTTTTTCCTCCGGTGTCTCGCCCCTCCTTGGTTCGGTTCCTGTAGTTCCGTTTCCACTTTGGTTCAAGGGGTCTTTGGTTTCAAGGGAACGGTCCAAATACTTGGAGAGATAGGTTTTGAAATAAGAGAAAGAATAGGATTGGGGTAGGGGGGTTCTGACTCCTCTTAGTCTCTTTTCACCCCTAACTTTGTTTCGTCCTGTGACGTCCCGGAAGGGTTCGTGTTTTTGTGGAGACACAGGGTGTAAAGAACAAACGTCTTTTTCCGACATTAGGGTATCCAGAAGGGACTCAAGGTTTGTCGCCTGAGTCCGTCAATGATTAATCGCTTCACTCCTTCACCCCTTTGTCTCTTTTTCGTGAATTCGTTCTTTTCATTACTGTCGAATTTGTTGTCAGTCTCAGGATCCAGGAGGAGTACCTTACACATCTTGTTAGCCTGCACATAGAAACCCAACAAGACGTCCTTGAGCCTGGGGGTGGGTCCACCCCGTACCACTGGTGTATGAGTGGTGTTCGTACGTCTGGGGTCTGACCGACCTTGGTCTTCTGACAACCAGTTTTTAGGGTTTTGTAGCGAGACAATAGAGTGGTGGTTGGTTAGTCTTCTTCCCATGTACTCGCCGTTGGGAGTAGGGTTTACAACGGAAGTTTTGGGGAAGGGACTTTTGGTCACTCCCCCGACCCAGAAAGCTCGTACCCGACAGGTAAGAGGAACGAACAACGGACGTTTATTTGCGACATGAACAGAAGTGTGTGGGGTCACAGTCATTCAACCCAAACGATGTACCGCCCGTTCCAACCAAGTCATTGTTTCCCACGGTCCGGGTCCCTGTTTCCAGACTTCACCGGAGCTGTCGGGTACCCGACACACTCTTGTTCGTTACTCGAGGCCGTAGTGACCGTCGAACGTCAAGAGGGACCCTCTCGTAGGTTGTAGCGTCCCTGGGGTCCGAGAGTCCCGAACCCCTGTTCACGGTCGTAGACCTGTGTGTACGCGGACCTGCGGGTGGGGGTGTTCTGTGTTAAGGTACTCACACATAATGTACTCACACATACGGTGTTTTCGGACCTTCTCTTGTGTGTTTGAGAAGTTTCACAAAGAGTCGTTCCACCCATTGACCCAGATATGAAGGAAGTATATAAGGTCCAAATGGTTTAAAAGATGTTACTCGTCAGTAACGTTTATGTCAGTCTTTTTAATGTCGTGCACACATGCACACATGTCCGTCGACCTAACGTGTATATGATGTGTCTGTACGTGTGTGACAATTCCGATGGCAGTGCGAGGATAGTCGGCTGTGGCAGTGGACTCACAGAGGAGTTTGTGTGCACACACACATGACAAGTCAGCGAGTCCGCACAGGTCGAGAAACGTTGGGGTACCTGCCATCGGACGGTCCGAGGAGACAGGTACCCTAAAGAGTTCCTTCTTGTGACCTCACCCAACGGTAAAGGAGGAGGTCCCCTAGAAGGGTTGCGTCCCTAGCTTGGGAACAGAGGACGTAACCGTCCGTCTAAGAAATGGCGACTCGGTGGTCCGTCACAAAGTATAATATCAATTCCTCACACCAGTGGACAAGAAGGAAATCCGTCGCCGACTATTTGTGGCGAGCCACATTCTTCACCACTTTGTGACTCACTCTTAGGTACGTACAAAGACCCTTTCGCTGGTCGAGGAACAGTCGTCGGGGTCGTGTCCTGCACCCGCACGCACATGAACGTGCGTCCCCGTGTGTGTTAGGTGTGGATTGGGTGTGAGGACAAAGAATGTTTCGGGTCTGACCCGACAGACAGTGTCCGGTCGTTATCATTCATTTATTCCCTTACAGTAATAAAATAAAGAGGATTATTTAGGGGCCCTCTAAGAACAGGAGGGATATTGGCGGACGAAATAAGTTCTCTTAGAAGTAGTACATAGAAGTAGACTGGAGGTCGGTGAGGTCGAATTGTCTGTTGGACCTCGACCCTCAGTACACACTGGAAACGGGGGGTGTCGTGACTGGTGTCAATTCGCTCTTTCCTCGGTGTCTTCACTGACACAGGCACTGGGTCGCCTGGTGACCGACAGGACTGCCGACTGTCCCAAGTGGAGGACGTGTCGTCTCGTCGCCGGACGCCCGGTAGGTGTCTCCCACGGGGACTTCGGCGTAGACAGGAGTCACTACCACTGTAAAGGCTGCCTGTGTGCCACAACAGGTCCCGTCCGAGCCCTCCCCGAGTACCGTCAGGCCCCGAAGTCCGAACGACCGAATATATCGGGAAGGGGGATTAAAATTTGTATTCCTTTGACTCCGAACTCGTTTCTCACTCCAGGAGGTCCACTGGGATCTGGTTAGACTCAGCCCTCTCTCGTAGTGGTCTTGGACCCAGTGGTCTTGGTGGAGGTCCCTCCAGGGGGACGTCGTCTCGTCCCTAAGAGTCGACCTCCCCCGTCGACCTCCCCCTCGTGGGGGTAGGGTGGGCGGGAGTCGGACTCTACCGGTTCACGTCTTCTCCACTTGACTAAAACAAGCGGGAGTCGGAAAGGTGACCGGTGAACATTGGCATAACGGACCCCGACTCAAATTGTCCCTTTTTTTACTAGTTACCGAGTAGGTTATGGGAGTCCGACGGTCGGAAGAAGTCCCATAAAAGGTAAGAGAAACGGGGGTTTTAGCGAATTTTATTATTTTTTTTTCTGGATATATACTCTAGTTATATTTCTATAAAAATTTTCCAATAAAACGAGACAGACCCTCGGGTTATTTACGTACTTAGACAATTTATTTACGTCGGGGCCTCGTAAAGTAATTCGTCGTCTCAGGAGATTTGAGGACCAGCCCGGGTCGGGACACTTTCGTTGGCTTAACTTCTCGGCGCTCTTGTAGGGGAACCGTCCCCGACGGGACGGCGGGGAGTATCCCAGGAAACACCCCGACCTATACACAACCGAACCCCGTCTCTTTTACGTAAACGGTTTTCCCAATAATAATGGAATCGTCAGTAAGTAAATTCACCAAAGGGCCCTCACCACAAAATAATCCTAAAGAGCCGAGAGTCGAACCAAGAAAGGGACGACACCCGTCCCGGTGTAAGGACTCTATGACCCCACAAGGATTACGTGTTTGTCGGGTAAGTGGCGCGGGGCCCCCGGAGGTGTCCGTCGAGGGTGGAGGGGTGTGATCCGGAGGTCGGGGTCAGGGACGGGTGGGGTCCACGCGACTGGGGGCCGGGGACTCCGTCCGGATCCGAACCCTCGTAGGTGGAGGTCGTTCCTGTCGCTCCGGGGGGAGGGACCAAAGGTCTCGAGCGCTCCGGGTGTCCCCGAGGTGAGTCCAGTGAGGAGGTGAGTCCAGGGGAGGGTCCCCCAGGACCGGTGTGTCGACGGGGTAGTCCGACACTGGAGGTCAGGAGTGACCCTGGGACTAAAGTGGTGCTCTTCTGTTTCGAAACTCTTTTCTTTGACGAGTGTTCATTCCAAACGTCCACTTAGTCCGACAGTTCTATACCGAGGAGCTATTTGTGTATTGGCTACAAATTTCCACTCGCACTCTAATACGTCCGACGGTGTGAACAGTGCCTAGACGAGAGCCCGAAACGATCTTTTTCTTGTCAAAACTGTACTAAAACTGTACTAATAGCGTAGACCTGTCAGTTTCGCCTGTAGGGTTGTGGGTGCTGGGCCATCCCCCACCACTACCACCCTCAGTGTGTCCCCCCCGTGAAGACAAGGTCTTGACCTGGAAGTTGGGGTTAGGTGGAAGTATTGGTCGAGGACTGGTCGGGGACGAGCCGAGATACGTCTACTACCCTCTGGGTGCAAGAAGGGCCCTGCGCACCTGGTCTCTCGGCGTCTCTTCCGTGGTCTCGGGACACTCCTCGGGTCGAACTACCCCTCCCGGAGGGTACATCGACACCCGAGACCCAGGACGGTCAGAGGGGTCTCAGACTCTCGCACGATTCAACGAGTCAGCACAGGTCGAGAAACGCTGGGGTATCTGCATCGAGGGGTCTGAGGAGGAAGGTACCTCAAAAGGTCCGCTCTCGGGACCTCGTCGACGGTCAAGGAGGCTGGGGTACCTGACATCGAGGGGTCTGAGGAGGAAGGTACCTCAAAAGATCCGCTCTCGGGACCTCACCGACGGTCAAGGAGGAGGCCCCTGCGCAAAATCCCGCACGCTGGGACATCACAGGTCTGGTCCTCCTCAGGGAGGTCTGTCTCCGTCCACGGGGGTGGGTGAGTGGAGGTGAGTGGAGGTGGGTACGGAGGGCCCCCCGTCCAGGAGGACGACTCCTTCTGTGGAGAGGGAAGTACCTCGGGACTGGGAGAGTGTTGGGTGGCTGTGTCGTCCGGGGGACGGGGCTAGGGCAGAGCGGAGAGTGTCGACGCCGCAGGTCCTGTCACCGGCGACCGGTGTGTTCCGGTGACCTCCCGTGACCCTCCCAGTGTGTGTGACGCCACAGTTTATGAGCCGTGTTTTTCCCTACACGGTACAGAATGACTATTAAAGACATGTCTAATACCTAACTTTATTATAAAATTTTCTCAATTCATTTGATATAATAATTTTACTTACGGTGGACAAAGTGACAAAATTGTCACCGTATCTACATACTGTCTCCTACTCTACCAACCTACCGTAGTGACTGGACTACCTGTACTCAGACTCGTTCGGGGTCGGGGTAGTGGTTCTGCCTGTCCCTCCGGACCGTACGACGTCAGGTACCCCAACGTTTCTCAACCTGTGCTGACTCGCTGACTTGATTTGACAGTACAATTTAAAAGAGTGTCGGTGAACGATTTTTTCGTCTTTTCTTCGTCCACCTTAGTCGATTGTCGGCACTCCGGGCGTAGTGTGGACACACAGGTAGCGACGGACTCTGGTAGTCCAGCGCCGAGATAAGAGGGATCGTCGTCGGAGCGGTGGTTGAGTTGCCTCTTATGGGGGGAACCGACCACTGCACCAGGTCTTTTGAGTCCTTCGGGGGAGTTGACTTGGAACAGAACCCACCCGGACCCCGGGGTCTGGGACCAGATCGTTCCACTGTCCACCGTGTGTGAAACCAAGTCGGAGGGGTGTGAGGAGGAGCCCCGGGGACGGGGTCGAGGGTGGAGGGAGTAGAGTAGAGGGGAGATAGTCTTTCAGTACTCGACGGTCGTGTTCGTGGGGTGCTCCACGGGAACTCGTAGGGACGGGAACGGGTCTGACACGGGTCCGGAACGTCCCAGTAGGGGCGAACCACAAGTGGGCGATTGGCACATCTCAAAGAGGGACGTAGAGACGGTCGCTGTAGAGTGGTACAGAGTGCAGGAGACGTGTCCGCCCAAATTAGCGCCCGTGTAGATTTAGACTTCCGTGTTCGTTCGACGTGAATCCCATTCGTGTCTTTTGACTCGAATTTCCAGTCCGCAGAGTCCAGTCGTCCATAAAGTCTGGGACGGGGTACGAGGGAAGGGCGTCGACTACGGGTTCCACCGACGGGGCACTGCCCGACGGGGTCCCGAGTCCGGAGACGACCGTCAATCCTTTGGCTCCGAGTCCTTTGCACCCGCTGCGGGTTCCACCGGAGTGACCAGATACCGTCTCACCTTTGGTTTCGTCCCAAACCCCACTAAGTGAAAAAGGGGATCGAATAGCCTAAAAATTCAATAACTCCTCGTTACTTTCTACCTTCTTTGACCTTAATTATGACTGAACGAACCAGGTCGACCCTCGTCCACTGTGTTCCCTTCTTCCGCCCCCACTACTTCTGTCTTTTACCGAAAACTACGTTTTGTGTTGGGTCAAGAGGATAGACAGAGATGGACGTACCCCCTACGGCCCCCGCCCTCGTGTGTGAGACTAAACAGAATTGGACGTACCCCGCCCCCCCGTGTGCGAGACGGGGACCACGAAACCTTCGTCACACCACTGTTTACCCCTGTCCTTCTCAGACAGGTCCTTGCCTTTGGTTGAAAGGGACCTTGTCGGAGTAGACTCGTCCACGGGTGACCGGACAAGTGCAGGAATGTAGATCAGAGACAGAGGGAAAATGGTCGGACACTTCTCGGAGCGGAACACCCACAATTCATCCGTTAGTGTACAAAGGGGTACTTCTATCGTGGTCTCCTATATTCTTAGAACACCAAGAACACTGAAGAGCCCATCAGGTCTCCGGTTGTGAGGTACCTCGGGTCCAAGTTAGGGACCAACCCTTTGATCTAGGGAGCACGGCACTGATTCGTAAGTGTACACCGTTGGTTTCTAGGACGTCCGACGTTGATTCTGGGTCCCGTCAGATTATTTATGTATTTATTTTCATTTTACAAAACATTTTTTTTCTCGGAACACTACGACTCACGTACCTCCGACTCTCGGTCGTGAGACGCACAAACTCCTTACTTGTTTGACGGCCTGTAGCGACGGGGGTCCTGGTTTCCCTGACTGGTAGGAACACCGGCGCTGTTACTCCTCTCAGCACTCTCAGGGGGAGGGGTGCACGTAGTCACGTTGGACACAGCGCCACTCTTGCCGTCCTGGTCCCGTACTTCTCTCCCACCCCTGGACCCCTGGACGAGGCAGGGTGGGACTGGAGTCTTGTGTGCCTGAGAAGGGAAGTGCGCGACGGGTCCTTTCCTTCGCGGCATTTCTCCCGGCTCCAGTACCGGTCGGAGGAAAACTTAGACCTTTGGAGTAGGGACGAGAGGGGAGTTCCCTCCTTTGCCAAGCCCAACCTCCTCACCCTTTCCCCGCGGACATGAGCCCCTCTCTCGGACGTCCAGCCGACACCCGGCTTCAGGGGCGCAGGAGGGGGGAGATGACGGAAGGGTTAGACGCCCTTATGAATTCCTCTGGAAAACCCTTCCTGAAAGACCGTGTTTTATTATCAACAACCAAATCGATTTTCGGTCTCGTTTTATTCTCACCCCTTCGTGTTCGGGTTAAAGAGTCGATAATTAAAGTGCTTGATGTGCCCCAACGTCAACAAGGGACGCAGTTGGAGGGAAACAGCGCCTACTTACATTTGTCTGTCTTGAAGTAACCACTAAGACCAGTTCTACGAATTTGTCTTTTCAAATGCTCGTTTTCTCGACGAAAATAACGAGCCAAGACAATGTCGGTCGGGGAACTCAAAAGGGAGCTCAAATAAAGTCGACCTTCCGTCAGAAGACAAGTGAGAGATTAGAGACGCTGGGTTAATTGCACGTTGTAACCTACTTTGTAATAACGTAGGATACAAAAAGACTAATATTTTCCTTAAGTACAAAGAAAACGAAGACCCTACTTCGTCTAGATGAAAAGGGATTCCTGTTCACTTTTGGGACTTGTAATGGACATTTTGTTTGTGTTTTGTGCGACTCTCCACCTCTCTTCTACCATCTGGTCCCAGGGTCCCTGTCGTGTCATCCCCTACGAAGCGAAGAGAAAACGGAGTAGATAAGATCTGAACCTATACTTGTTCCGACTTTGGGTCTTGAGAGTTATCCGGTTGTGGGGTTCTTTTGTTGTTTTTAGACAAGAGACACCGGTTTCCTAGTCTTTTCTCCGTAGGACTGGTCCGTCTTTTGTAAATCCCTTACTGACGAGACGACGTCGGTTTGTGGTGTCGCTTTTGACACGGGGGGGAAGTGGACGTCGTCGTGTCTGAAAAAACGGTCCCTTGAGTCTGGAGATGAAGTTGGTCCGTCACCGTTCCGTCCTGGGGGAGGAGGTGGTCTCGTCAGGTGTCCGAAGTGTACTTTTAGTGAGTAGTATGGTTCTTGGTTTCCTGGAGTCTGACACACCCCTTTTTTTTTTTTTAGTTATCTACAGTTGTCACTCGAGCGTCTGTAATCTTGACAGACTGTTCCTGCGATTTTCGGCGGTATTATTTGTACAAAGTTGTTCGTTAATGTTTATACTACCTTTGTTTACTTTTTTGACTTTACTTTGTTTGCCTTCAGAGTCGTTTCTTTCGGAGTTGATTCTTTATTTTATATAAAATTACCTTTTAATTCTTGATTCTCCAAATTATTGACTTTATTTTTCAAGTCAACTCTTCGAGGTGTCGTCTTACCTCTTCTGTCTCCTTTCTGAGTCGCTTGGTCCTCTGTAGTCTGTAGTCTTGGTCCTCTGTAGTCAGACGTCTTGTCGTCTGTAGTAGGTTTGGCTTGTGACTCCCTTCCGTAAGACGTTTCCTGCTATCTCGGAGTCTCTGGACACCCCTACATTGCTCTAGTTTGCGCATACCGCAGTCTCAAGGTCCTCCTCTCCTCTCTCTCCTTGCACAACTTCGTATAAGTCTATGTGTCACCACCCTTTGAAGTAGCTAAATCGCTTTCTGTATTTGGAGATCTGAGTTCTTCGACTCGTTTGTGGTTTGTTCTATTTGGGTTTGTTTAGACACGGTTCTATTTGACAGTAATGTGTAGGCTTTTGAGTTTTGAGTTCTGTTTTCTCGCTAGAACCTTAGAAGATCTCTTTTTGTAGAATGTCATCTCTTATCTATTGATCTCGCCGTCGTCCAAAGAGTGTTCCTTGGTTCCCCAGGTCCTTTTTCATCGTGTTGTAAGGAGTGTACAGTCTTGTTTTCGACACGGGTCTTTCGATATAGGTGTCCTTTATAGGAGGTCTTTACTACCTCCTGTAGTTCTGTAAGAGTCTGTTTCCTCATAATGGTCTTACACAGGGGTCGTGTGGACGGAATTCCTTATTGATTCTTTTAGGAGATTTGTATTTCCTTCTGTTTTCTTCCTGTACCCCCCCCCCCACAGTCTTTCCTTCTTTTTCTATGCCTCTTCACGTTATCCGACAAGAGGAGGTCGACAAAGGGTCTAATAGCTGTTTGTTTTAATCTTGTGGCACACGACATCGAGATTTGCGTAAAATCCTCTTGACAAATTTTGTGACTATGATGTGTACACGAATCAGCCCAGACTGAGAACCGTCGGGGTACCTACCATCGGACGGTCCGAGGAGACGAGTACCTTAAAAGATCCGTTTTTGTGACCTCACCCAATGGTAAAGTATGATTTCCCCTAGAAGGACTGGGTCCCTAGTTTGAACGCAGAGGACGGAACCGTCCTGCCAAGAAATGGTGACTCGGTGGTCCCTTCGGGCTATAATAGGTGCCCCCTATCAGTTCCCTGCACTTCTTTTCACTCCAAAGCTATGAATCGCACCTCCCTAGACTAGTTGGGCTGGACGTCGCGACGTAGGCATGTCGTCACGGGAGTGGGCCGGACATGTTCCCTGACGTGCCCCCCCGAGTAGGTCGGGGGGAGGTGCCCCCTCGTCGGGTGTAACGACCCGGTTCGCAACAGGGAGGATGGCGGAGAACGTTGGTCTACCCTTTGGTATACGGAGAACGACTTGCGGGGGACCCTTTGTCCTCTGGTCCCACTGGTCGGCGACAGGTCTCTCGTGTCGAGAGTCTCGACGGGTGTGTGAACGAGGGTGTTCTTTCGTGTAACAAGGTTGGAGGTCCCCGTCGACCTCCCAAACTCTACGACCTCTTGAAGTGGGTCACGTATTGTAGTTCACGCTCTTACGTCACCTCCCCGGAGTCTTGTCGACGGCGGGCCGGCGAACCCGGGTTTCGGCGCCAGTCGCGAACCTTCCCTTCGAAGTGGGGAAGAGGTAGGTGGGTAGTCGGGAAGGAAACGAGGCGGGACTGGGAGTCCGGAGGACCAAGACGTCTCCTCGTCTCGGGACACGAGCCGTGGATGTGGTGCGGGTAGACAGACAGGCAGGCAGGCAGGTAGACAGGTAGGTCCTCCCCAAGACCGACGAGTCTACCCGCCGCGGGGAGCCCGTCTCCTGAAGGAGTAAGGCTTCAGGAAGAGATTTTCCGACGACCGGTGCCGGCGCAAAAAGGAAACTCCCCTTTCGCCTTGTCAAGATTTTCGACGGAGACCCCCTGTCCGGGGCGGTTCCCCTCAGTTAAACTCACCTTCAATTATAAGAGAACTTTTGGTACTCATTGCGGCGTCCCAGCGGTCCCGGACTACTCTGAACACCACCTCGGTGCGCCCGGGTCAGAGTCGGGAGGGAGGGGGACCTGAAACACTCACACCCCTACCCCCCGAGGCCGTCCTTGGCGCCCGTCTTGGCACCTCGCATCCCCCTCCGTCGTTCCTCCGCCTCAGACACTTTGACCGCTGACGGTCTTGCCCGAGTGTGTGAGCTTCGGACCAGCTTCCCACTCCCGTGGGAGGGACGAAACCTTATTTACGATTTGTGTAATGCCCTTACGCCTGTGTGGAGTCCGGGCGTCGGTACCTCCGACTTTTGCTCCGAGTAATCGTCGTCGAAGCCCTCCCTGTGTCTTACACGCCAGTTCCGCGTCCGTCTCACGTCGGACCCCTCAGGTCCTGCCCCCCGGGTTCCCCGTAGGCACGGTGGGCTTCCGACTGAGGCTGGCACGGGTCCTACGGTCCCAATTTGGACTTGGGACTTGGCACTGGAAAGTGGGGGGAGACGGACGGGAGGGGTGAGGGTTAGCAAGTCTAACGAGACCTGTTTGGGCGAGGAGAACTCCAGGTGTCCGGAGTCCTGTACAGTGCACCATCGGTCTTAGGGGCACAGTGGCCACCTCGGGGCGGGGACCCCGGGTGTCTTGTTCGGGAAGGAAGGTGCTCGGTGGGACAACAGAGAGAAACCGGTGGTCGACTTTCAAGGTCTCGTCCAGGATAAGGACCCGTATCACCGACGACGAGTCGCCCCCGAGTTTCTACGAGGTCCTTAACGTAAAGGACCCCAACGGTACTGTTGTTGGCGTCAACCGTGACTTTTGTTGTCTTCGCGTCAGAGAGCGGGCCAGTCCTCCGGCCTTCAGGTTTCAGTCCCGAAACGTCTCGACCGAGGACGTCCTCCGAGGCCCCCCTCAAGCAATCTCCGGCGGTCGTCGGGACCGCAGAGGACGTCACCTTGTTCGGTCCGAAGAGGGGAGGTCCGGAGGAGACTCAGAGACGCAGGTCTGGAGAACGAGGAAGGAGAAACTTCCTGTGGTCAGCAACCGAAATCCCGGTTGGGGTGAGGTCGTCGGGAACAGGATTGACTAAAGGGAGACGCTTCCGGGACGAAGGCTTGTTCGGGTGCAAGTGTCCAGGACCCCATTCAGGAGTTGTGTGGGAAAAGTCCCCACGTTGAGTTGGACGGAGTCCTCACT
The DNA here is from genome assembly GCA_006410555.1 of Capra ibex. Lineage (NCBI taxonomy): Eukaryota > Metazoa > Chordata > Mammalia > Artiodactyla > Bovidae > Capra > Capra ibex. The sequence continues at coordinate 1,317,904 of SJYO01054996.1, forward strand.
GACTTACTCTCTTCGTGTTTCCTTGGTTGGCGTCTTCCTCAGGTATTCCATCTGTGCATCCCGGCACGAACTACGGCAGGAAAGGAGGAGTGAGTAATAGGGTGGTCGGTTGGCGCTAGTCTTCGGGGCTGGAGGAACCGTTAAGATTCTGGGTGAGTGAAGAGAGGTAGGAGGCGGTGACGGGGGGGTTGGTCGGTGGTCGTACCAGGTCCGAGGGTCCTAGTTTCGACCCGAACCTGTTGTCAGTTTAGCAACAGGATGTGACCGACAGCTCCGACCGGGGGTGCCGGTCCTACGTACGACGGACGACTCAGCGAAGTCGACACAGGTGGAGAAACACTGGGACTCCTGGTATCGGGCGGTCCGAGGAGACAGGTACCCTGAGAGGTCCGTTCTTATGACCTCACCCAACGGTACGGGAGGAGGGTCCCTAGAAGGGCTGGGGCCCCGACTTGGGTGCAGAGGATGTAGAGGACTCAACCGTCCGTCTAAGAAATGGTGATGACGGTGTCTCACGAGGAAAGTTTTACGTTCAGGGTAGACCGAAAGGGACGAATTCGGTCATTCACCGAAGAGTTCCAGTACCCTACTCCTAGTTTCACGATTGGTCCGGAGCGTCCACGAGGTGCCAGAGATGGACGCACGCGGACCTCCCCGACTCTCCTCCGTCGAGCCGACCTTCCTCCCTGTCTTCGTGTTCTATTGACCCACGGGAAGATGGGGTCCTCAGACGTATTCGAGGGGTGAAGGAGACACGAGTCTGGACGGGGAGTGACTACTTTTCAATTGGCCAGTTGGATTCTTTCTTGACCTCTTAAAATAAACTCGGTTTGAACTCCCAATATTTGGACCGCTCTCGGAGAGCCTTTCGAGACGTTTGACTACCCGCCTAATCTTTAGTTCTGTGTCGAACTCTCTCTCCCGACATGCAGTTTGTTGGCTGATGACTGCCGAGTGTGCCAGGTCTAGACCCAGAGTCGGGTGACCGGTACACTGGGGAAGTCTAGTCCTTCCTTGCGATGGAAAATTCCTCAGTAGAACAACTAGACCCTCTTCCGACGAGAAATACCAACTGACCCTTAAGGACGGGTGTCCCTCCAAACCAGGCACGTCTTACGTCTGTGCGCTATGTGTCCCTTCCGTCGTTCCCCCGGGTTCCCGTCTCTTCTTAAAAACAAATTTACAAAGAACGGCACGGTCTTTTACTTAAAATCAAGTGTGGGAAGAGGATCATTCCCGAAGGGATCATCGAGTCTGCAATTTCGTAGGTGAACGTTACGTCCTCTGGTCCCAAGTTAGGGACCCAATCCTTCTAGGGGACCTCTTCCTTTACCGTTGGGTGAGATCATAAGAACGGACCTCTTAAGGTACCTGTCTCCTCGAACCGTCCGATGTCAGGAACCCAACGTTTCTCGGCCTGTACTGACTCGCTGATTGTGTGTGAGGATCTTTTGAGGAGGGACTCTAGTCTAAAGACGATTTCACACCGAAGGGTACTCCCGAGGAAAGAGTGTGTGTGCGTGTGTAAGTCGGGACTACGGACTATTTTGTCACGAGGAAAGGACCCGTAGGGAACAAGTCGAAGTAAATTGGGGAGTTTATTCGGATTCGTCGCCTGTTACGTGGACGTCCCCTTCTCTACTACTCGAGTGTCCACCCCTGTCCGGGGGGCGTGACTTCCTTGTCCTCGGAGCCAGTGTAGAGTAATTGCCTCCCCCTGTTTTGGATAGTCCTTCCGAGTAGAGTGGATCTTTTGCTACGACGGCTCTTGTTCGTCTCGTCATTTTGCGGCACTCCCACCGAGGGAGAGGACTTGAGGAGAGGAGGTCGTGAGAAAGAGAGAGGGACGGCACCAGGAGGCCGGGACGAAAGCCATCGACTGGATAGAGGGAAATTTAAGAAGGGTTCCTTCGTCGGACTTGTCTGCAAGGGTGTCTAAACTTTTAAGGGACGTTATTTATGCAGTGCCCACTTTATTCTGTTACGTAAAAGAGTCGGGATGTAGTCCAGTTTAATGTATAGTTTCTTGTTATTTTGAGTCCTATTTTCGGGGCAAATTGAACGACCTTGAAACCGACTCCAGACCTAATTTACGTCACCCACCACCTCGACTCCGTCAGTGACCCGGGTTGAGACGATCCGGACTCGGGATTGGGCGAGGGGACGGGTGTGGAGCACGACGACGGTCTCCCCAGGTTTGGGACCTCTCCGAGACTCCTTGACCCCCCACACGTGCCGATTCAACAAAGTCAGCACAGGGAGAGAAACGTTTTCGGCACCTGATGTGAGGCGGCCCGAGGAGGTAGGTACCCTACGAGGTCCGTTCTTACGACCTCACCCAACGGCACGGGAGGAGGCCCCCTAGAAGGGCTGGGTCAGATCTTGGGTGTAAGTGTCCGTCTAACAAATGGGGATCGTGGTAGACCCTTGACCCCCACCTATTAATGACTCTTTGAGAAAAGTACGGTCTTGCTTTTCCGACACACGCAACACGGACGAGCTTCGAGGGGGTCGTCTCCTGTCTAGGGACCCCAGCCTTACATGGACCCCGAGACCTTCGGCACCTCGAGACGTGTCCAGGTCAATAGACGACTTCACTTACGTCCGAGCACTAGTGTTTGTAGGGTTTGACTCGTCGAGACGGGCGTTATCGTGTCTGCGGGACCCTTCGTCCGTCGGAGGGCCGACCGGACCGGAGTGCACAGAGGAGAGGGTGGAGGGGCCCCGCCACTCCCGGGTCGGGAGACGGGGCGGGGAAGAGAGAGGGGTCCCGTCGTGAGTGAGGACGTAGGGTACTACCGAGCAACGAATTGGACGAGTAAAACCTCTTTTCTAAACTTCCAGGGAGAGGGATTTCATGGACTTTTCAGGAGGAAAGTAGGGTCGTGGTTAGACATGAAAGAAGAAGGGACCTACTACGTGAAAGAAAGGACCTGAAAATACTACGATGTTCGTCCGGTCCCCTGAAGGGACCTCTGGGTGACCAATTCTAACACACGAAGGTCACGTCTCCCGAGACTAAGGTAGGGACTAGTCCTTTCATCCTAGGGTGTACGGAGCACCATTCCAGTTTTGTCCTGTCACAGGGGCTCTTCGAGACCCAGACACTTCGGGAGCCCCTGCGACGTAGGAGAGGTCCGGACGGGCCCTGTGTCAGTCCCGGGTCGGGACTCCTGTTGCACGTTCGGCGGGGGTCCGGGGTGGAGGTAGGGGTCCTACGGGGTACTGACGGGTCACTCGACCTCCTATACACTTCAGTCGAATCTGAAATTCCCGGGAACCCCCCCTTTACGATTAACAAAGATCTCAGTTTAGTCTGTCTAGTGTGTCACTAGGACACTTGGCGACTGGGGGTACTGAAGTACGACAAAGTAACGAGTACCTTTGACGTAAGTTTGGGACGCGTTCGAGGGGTGCACGAGTGGTGGTCTCATGTAAGTCAAAGGGGTGAAGACGCCCGGAAGGCAGTAAAAGAACAAACGGCAGTGAGTGTTCGTACTGCTTACGGCTTCCACGAGTCTCAGTCAGTGGTCTCTCTCGGGGAGGAGAACTAAATGTTTACTCCTTTCGTCCCGGATCTCGTGTCCACTGGGAAGACTCTGCCCTCGGGGTCCGCCGGGGTCCGGACGTCAGGGACCTCGGGGGGGCGGTCCAGGACACAGGTGTCCTTCTGGACGAAATCCCGTCCGCGTAGGTAGAGGAAGTCGTACTTCTGGCATGCCCCGAGTCTGCGACACTGGTCGGGGGCGTCGGAGACGTCCTGCAGGACCGAGACGCTTCGGTGACGAAAACAAAAAGTAAGGTAAAAGACATTTCTAATACTACTGTAGGAGTTCCAGGAAGATTCATGGTCACTGTTCCACTGTGCCCCAACTCCCGAAGGGGACTCAACCAACTACTCGATACTGTATCTGGACTTCACACTCAACGAGTCAACACAAGTCGAGAAACGTTGGGGTACTTGACATCGGGTGGTCCGAGGAGACAGGCACCTCTAAGAGGTCCGTCCTTATGACCTCACCCAACGGTACGGGAGGAGGTCCCCTAAAAAGGCTGGGTTCCTAGCTTTGGTACAGAGGGCGTAACGTCCGACTGAGAAGTGGTAGATTCGGTGGTCCCTTCGGGACATCAGATGTCCTTTAGTCGTCCCTTAAGGGACCGCTGGGTCACGAATCCTGAGTCGCGAGAGTGACGGCTCCCGGACCCAAGTCAGAGACCGGTCTCTTGATTTTGGGTTCGTACGGACGAAGGGGAGTTTTTCCTTTAGTCGAAGTGTAGTAAGTTCCGTCCCAGTCTCCTCCGGAGTACGTCTCGGTTCTGAAAGTGGTGACGGGTCACCACTGCCCCGTCGGTGGGACGGGGTGCCCAGGGTCCCCTCCGTCTGAGAGGTCGGGGGTACCTCAGTTGTCTCCGGTTCTTCCCTTGGGTCTGGAGTCAGGGTGGACTGTCCTTGTTCCGATGTGAGGGAAGAGGGTCACTGGTCCACCGTCTCCCACGGACGAATTTATCCAAAATTATTTTAGGACTTATGGATTTTACAGACCCTATGTTGACTTTTAGTGATCAGTGTAACTCCTTTAGCGTTGAACTTACTCCTTTCTACCAGTTGTCTACGGTTGTGGTCCTACTGTATACACGACCTTAATAGACTGTTTCGAAAAAAATTTTGTTAAAATAAATAAATGAACCGATACGACCCAGAGTCAACACCGTACGTCTAAGAAGTCAACATCGTACGTTTGAGAAACAACGTTGTATGCCGTAGATTAAGGGACTGGTCCCTAGTTTGGGACCGGGGGATGTAACCTTCGTGTCTCAGAATTAGTGTCCCGTCAAGGGACTGTTCCGAAAATTTCGTTAGTAGTATTGTTACGAGTTTGTTCCTTAGTATTTATGTGACCTTTACTTAAATTTTTTGTCTTCGGAGTCGTTTATTTGTCTTCTATACTTTTCCTTCGATTACTTTTAAAATCTTGTCTTATTATATTATTGGTTTCAAACTCCCCAAACCCCCCATAAAAAAAACCTTGAGTGATCTACCGAAATGTCGTCTCGTCTCTTCCGTCTCTTGTATTGACCACTTGATCTTCTCTCTTGTTGTCTTTAATAGATAGAGTTGTTGTCCTTTTTTTTGATTTTTTTAATATTGTTGTCTCGGAGTCCCCAGACACCCTAATAATTACTTTCTACGGTGTAAGTGCAGTAGTCTCTGGACCTTTCCCCCCGTCTGCCTGTTTAGGAGTTTCTGTATTACCGACTTTAGAAGGGTTTAAACCGTTTTCTGTGTTTGGATGTCTAAGTTCTTCGATTCGTTCGTGGTTTCTCCTGTTTAGGTTTCTTTAGACGTGGTTTTGTGCATTGGAGGTACTCCTTTCGTTGGACTTACTGTACCAAAGAGTAGTCTTTGACGTCTCCGGTCGAGAAGTGTTTCTGTCGTGGCTTGAACTTCTTCCTTCGGGGGCGGGGAGGGCTTCGAGTTCGGTTCCGGAACTTCCGGCTCTTTCGTCACGACTTTCCACAGGTGTCGGTGTTTTCTCTCTTCTAGGCCCATAGTGGAAGGTAACCGGTTTTTGTGACGCCGAGTCCTCCGTCGGGTTTACAGGAGCCTCCCCGCGAGGGCCCTCACTGTTCGAACTGGTTGAGACGGTAGGAGGTCAAGGGGGTAGTGGTGGTTCAGTCGGTGTTCCTTTTGTCTTCTTTGGTTGCGTCGTCTCAAGTAACGTCTAGAGTTCCGGTCGTTCGTGGTTCGATTTGTGCAACACTTCTTCGAGATTCTGACGGTACCGATTCCAGTTGTGGGACTAGTCCGACTACCTCTCTTCCTCCGTCAACAAGTCGACCGAGGACTGATGCCACGAAACCTATAACGGCTGTTTTGACCCTAGTAGATTTGACTCAGGTCGACCGATTAAGGTCTATACTTTCGAAAGGGACATACTTCTATTTATTTATTTTTCTTGGACGTCTCCGGTCTTCCTTCATCCTGTCATAACCAGTCCGTGCCTTATCTTGGAAGTCACGTTTACGGGAAGTCTTTACTTTCTCCCAGGTTCTGTAAGAGTCTACTTCCTTTTGGTACTCCTAGACAGCTGCCGTCTCGACGGGAGTTCTTACTGGCTTCCTTCGCGAACTTTACCTTTCCTTTACTGTTATCTTCCTACAACTAACTTTATTGTGTTTTTCATTTAGTCATTCATTTATGTGGTCCAGTCCGAAATCCTTTTATAAAACGATTTGTAAGCATACAAAAGTCCGAAAAAGTTACTAATCGTAATAGTCTCCGTGCGTACCACTCGTGGACCCTCTACTGACTTCAAATGATATGAAAAATTTCGATTAAATCTTCTCAAAGTAAGCTAAAAGTATTGAATCTTTGTTAATTTTTCGGAGAACTACTTTCACTTTCTCCTCTCACTTTTTCAACCGAATTTCGAGTTGTAAGTCTTTTACTTCTAGTACCGTAGGCCAGGGTAGTGAAGTACCCTTTATCTACCCCTTTGCCACCTCTGTCTCAGTCTAAAATAAAACCCCCCGAGGTTTTAGTGACGTCTACCACTGACGTCGGTACTTTAATTTTCTACGAATGAGGAACCTTATTTTCAATACTGGTGGGATCTATCATATAAGTTTTCGTCTCTGTAATGAAACGGCTGATTCCAGGTAGATCAGTTCCGATACCAAAAAGGTCATCAGTACATACCTACACTCTCCACCTGACACTTCTTCCGACTCGCGGCTTCTTAACTACGAAAACTTGACACCACAACCTCTTCTGAGAACTCTCAGGGAACCTGACGTTCCTCTAGGTTGGTCAGGTAAGACTTCCTCTAGTTGGGACCCTAAAGAAACCTTCCTTACTACGATTTCGACTTTGAGGTCATGAAACCGGTGGAGTACGTTTCTCAACTGAGTAACCTTTTCTGAGACTACGACCCTCCCTGACCCCCGTCCTCCTCTTCCCCTACTGTCTCCTACTCTACCGACTTACCGTAGTGGCTGAGCTACCTGTCCTCAGACTCACTTAAGACCCTCAACCACTACCTGTCCCTCCGGACCGCACGACGCTAAGTACCCCAGCGTTTCTCAGCCTGTGCTGACTCACTGACTTGACTTGGCTTGACTTGGTGTTACATAGAGACCGATGAAACAAACGAAGAGGTTTATGAGGGGTAGGGATAGATATCTAGTCTAAAGGGTGACTGTCTTAATGTATAAACATTTTCGAAATTAAAATAGGGGTTCAAGTAAGGTTTGTCTTAACGGACTACATCGTTTATTTTTACACCATGGGTCAATTTAAATTGATAATGTACCCTGTGTCAATGTGACGTTTGATAAGGAACGAATAGACTTTAAGTTTACATTGATCTTAAGGATATGACAGACCGTTACGATATCCCATATTTAGTGGTCCCAGATATCCTATCCTTGAGAAGGACTCGTCCTTTTGTTGGGAGGTCCCACGTCTCGTACCCCCTAACCCCCTCCGGTGGTGAATCGACCCTCCCTTCTCTTCTGCAGGGTCGTCTTCACCATAGACGGGGGGTTCCAAAGATCGTGGCGGACACCCTTCCTCGCCCCCGGCCCCCCGCCCCACCGCCCTTTTCTTCACCGAGGTCCACTGATCCCCCACTCCCGTCACCCCGGTCCTTTCTCGACCTCTACTGTAAATGTGTCTTCTCGGACGGACGTCACGTCCTCTGGGGTCAAGCTAGGGACACCCCTTCTAGGGGACCTCTTGCCTATCCGATGGGTAAGGTCATAAAGACCCGGAGGGAACACCTAGTCGACCATTTCTTAGGCGGACGTTACACCCCGTTAAGGACCCAACCCTTCTAGTGGACCTCTTCCTTTTCCGATGGGTAAGGTCATAAGACGGGCCTCTTGAGGTACCTGTCAGTTACCTCAACGTTTCTCAATCTGCGCTGACTCACTGAAAGTGAAAGTGTGCCCGTCCACCCTCCACCTCGGTGGAAGCCCTTTCGAGGAAGGTCGTCACACCCCTCCTGTCTCGTCTGCCCTGTCCTCTCCGTACTCCCACGACAGGGTCGACCGTCCCTCGTGGGTCCGCCACCCGCACCACTCCTACCTTCCCCTCCCCCCCCGTCCTCCACCACGCTCCGTGGTTCCTCGGGGGTGGGCGGAGGGGTGAGTTCGGGTCAAGTCGTCTCAAAGAACGTGTCGTAAGAGACTCAGGGACGGGACTCGGACCCCTGCCCCCGGAAGGGACTCGACAGTATCGTTGTTTCTCCCTCCACCCTCGATCAACTTCAACCGTTACGCCGAGAAGGTTCGACAAGTTCCAGACAGGAGTTCAGCGGGTGGGACCGACAATGAACGTGCAATTCACACCAAAGCAGAGTGTGTGGACCTTAAGGCAAACTCAAAATATCCGGACCTTTGAGCTCGAGAGGCCCCAGGACCCGGGGAGGTGCCAGACCTCGGCGGGAGCTTGGGTGGTGAATGGTGTCGAACCGAGAGCAAGGAAGACTTTGGCATACCTATACCGTAAACTTAATTCACGTGTAAAAGGTTGGGGGGAGGGGTCCCAGCACTTCGGTCTATGAGGTCTATCCTCTGGGACCGCCCTCCCCCTCCGACCCCTGGGTGACGACGTGTGGTCCCAGAGTCGCTCCCCGAGAGGCCCCCGAGAAAGTTAGGTGTACGAAAGTGAAAACACCTTTCTGTAGTGAACGGTCGTAAATACTTCGTGGATGTCTTTCGGTCGGGACATGTTCCCCGGTTCATGTGTGTCGGTTACTTCCCCGACGGAGAAGTCTCGTTTCCCGTGACCAAAGGGATCTTTTGGGGTCAGTGACAAGGTCGAGTAAAAGGGGATGGCATTAGGGTAAACGTTTCAGGAAAGACGAAGAGCGACCACCAAGTCTACCATTTCTTAGACGGACGTTACATCCTCTGGACCCAAGTTAGGGACCCAGCCCTTCTAGGGGACCTCTTTTTTTGCCGTTGGGTGACGTCATAAGAACGGACCTCTTAGGGTACCTGTCTCCTCGGACCACGCGACTTCAGGAACCCCAGTGCTTCTCAGCCTGTGCTGACTCTCTGGATGGGAAAAGACGGGGAGTTCCATTGTATAAGTGTCCGAGTAGACCCCTCTCAACAATAAGACCGGCAGTGTCGTATTATCTTTGAAGTCACTTTTGAAGTCGTACTTGTCATTGACCATTTGATGTACTTGAGACTTCGGGTCTGTGTGACGCGGGACAACGGACGGCCGTCGGGGCTCTCTAGTGTGTCGGAACGAGACGTCCGGACACCTCGGACGTCCTGCACTAGCGACTCGAGGGTTCTGGAGACAATTTGGGTGGTAGTCTGACACTTTGTTTACTCTGGCTACGGTCGAGGGACTCGACGAAATGCTTAGACGGTCTGGAGGACGCACAAACGACTCCGATGGTCCACGGGGTGCCCGTGTGTAACTCTTTGTGGCAGGACACACCGTTCTGGATTCGAGTAGAGGCACGTACGAGAGACCCCGAGGCAGACGAAAACGAGGTCGCGGGGACGGGGACCCCCCGTGGGGTCTGTAAGACCTAGACGTCTTAGAGGACTACCGGTAGAGGGAGAAGGACCCTGTGGTCCGGGAAGGGCAACGGGGACTTGTGTACGGACGTCCGGAGGTCCGAGACGGGACCGGTACGAAACGGGGTGCGTACTGGCTGGAAGTAGGACCGTACGGTTCCCGTAAAGTCCCCGGTAGACTTCCACAGTCCCCCACCGGTCGTAGTCGCCTGGTACCATACGTCTCCCCGTCCCCGTGTTTGTCGTGTCCCCAACCCCCCCACCGTACGGTACGGGTCCCCTCTACCGGAAAGGGAGGAGTCGACACTACCCGTCCTCTACCGTGACCCCCGGTTGTACCTCCCGAACCGTTCGTGGGGGGTTTGGTCTCGTGGGGGGTCCCCGACGTCAGTCTCGACCTCTTTGCCCAAGTAATCTTTCAATACCCCGAAAATGAATTTTCATTAAACGTCAACCGTGATAGCGTCAGAAGAGTAGTCCGTGACCGTGTCAGTACACCAAATAAAAAGAAGAACTAGTTTGTGTTCCACACACCAAAATCGTCGAGATGACGTTCCGTTTCGATGTACGTCACTCGGCGTGTGTGACCTTCGCGTGTTTGCGTGCGGGAACCCGGAGGTGGAGGGGGGCCCGACGGGAGTGGTCCAAGTTCCGTCCCTTGTCCCGGCATACGGGACCCTCACGGAGCACGGGGGACCACTGGGAAGCAGACGTGACGAAGTGACGGGGTACGGTCCACTACGACCCGCCGAAAGACAGTGATATCGACCGTAAGAAAATTTAAAATACATTCACCTTAGGACCTTATACACCGGAAAACACAGACCGAGGAGAGTGGTTCGTACAAAAGTCCCAAGTGCAACGACGTCATTGCGATCAGGTTCGGAGAAATTAGCGTCCCGGCAAGAGGTAGTATCCCCACGTAGGACCAAATGGAGGAGAGTTGTCCGTGACCGTAAAATGGTTAACCACTTTCAGCGAGTCAGTACAGACTGAGAAACGCTGGGGTACCTGATACGTCAGGCACCTTAAGAGGTCCGGTCTTATGACCTCAACTCATCGGAAAGGGAAGACGTCCCTTAGAAGAAATGGTCGACTCGGTGTTCCCTTTCACTTCACTTCAGCGAGTCAGCACAGACTGAGAAACGCTGGGGTACCTGTGGTCCGAGGAGGCGGGTACCCTAAAAGATCCGTTCTAATGACCTCACCCAACGGTAAAGGAAGAGGTCCCTTAGAAGGGCTGGGTCCCTAGTTTAGGTCCAGAGGTCGTAACATCTGTCTGCGAAATGGGAGACTCGGTGTTCCCTTCGGGAATGGTTAATCTCTGAAGATTTGTTTGCACTTATACACTTATGTTCAGAAACTCACTTGTTTACAAAAGTAGAGAAACCCCCTTTGGGGACCCTCACCTTAGCGGCCCAGGATGCCAGTCTCCTATGGTATCCGTTCAAATGGAAAAATTTTCGACGGCGCGGCAAAACGTTCTAGGTTAGTCAGGTAAGACTTCCTCTAGTTGGGACCCTAAAGAAACCTTCCTTACTACGATTTCGACTTTGAGGTCTTGAAACCGGTGGAGTACGCTTATCAACTAAGTAACTTTTTCTGAGACTACGACCCTCCCTAACCCCCGTCCTCCTTTTCCCCTACTGTCTTCTACTCTACCGACCTACCGTAGTGCCTGAGCTACCTGCACTCAGACTCACTTGAGGCCCTCCACCACTACCTGTCCCTCCGGACCGCACGACGCTAAGTACCCCAGCGTTTCTCAGCCTGTGCTGACTCTCTGACTTGTCTTGGCTTGACTCACGGCAAACGCATGGTTGGCTGTCGCTCCTGAGACTCGAGAGACGGCCGGTGAGTCCACATCCGAGGGTGGCACCAAAGCACACGCACGGAGGGACTCGCGGGGACTCGCCTCGTCAGAAGTCCACAGATGGCCGGTATACGGAAAGGAGAGCGTAGTTCGAGGACAAGTCGAGGAAAGATAAACCAAAAGTCGGAAAGGAAGAGTACCCAAACATATTTAATAAATGAATAAGATCTACATTCTCGAAACAGAGTAGGGTTCATAGAAGAGGGTGAATGACGAAACAGAGAGTTAAATATTGTAGAAAACTTCTTGTCTTTAAGTAAAATTACGTCTAACAGTCAGAAAACGAGACCCCAAATATAAACACGGAAAAAATTCTGGGACTCTAGTACTTGTAAAAGGGAAAATAAGCGTACAAACCGGCAAGAGAACAGATAGTTATTACGTAGACCTTAACTGAAAAGTCATACCACTTTGTGTCTCTGGGTAAACACGTACACGCACACACTTATACCTAGGGGCAACAAGGTTGTGATAGTAAGTCATCGGGTAAAGAGGGTGATAAGACGTCACAGGCAAAGTGACAAGTAGTTCGTGTTTGTACACGTGCACATGCGACTAGGTAGGGACCCGAGAGACTAGACCGGGTCACCAGGAGAACAGAGGAGCGGATGTATCGAGGTGAGAGAGAAGTCGAACACCGATTCAGAAGGATAGGCCCTCTCGTACCGGAGAGTCGTTCAGGAAAAGGAAGGTCTTGGACAACTGATCGAAGGAGGAAAATGCGACGGTACACTGATAGTCTTGGTAGAAAGGTTAAGTTTTTCTTTGGTGATTCCTAAATTACTACAATTTCGACTTTGGGGTCATGAAACCGGTGGAGTACGTCTCAACTGAGTAACCTTTTCTGAGACTACGACTCTCCCCAACCCCCGTCCTCCTCTTCCCCTGCTGTCTCCTACTCTACCGACCTACCGTAGTGACTGAGTTACCTGCGCTCAGACGCACTTGAGGCCCTCCACCACTACCTGTCCCTCCGGACCGCACGACGCTAAGTACCCCAGCGTTTCTCATCCTGTGCTGACTCGTTGACTTGACTTGACTTCCTAAAATTGACCCTAACACATTTAGATATATCCGGTTACACCTCTTTAAACTGTATGAAATATGAGACACAGAAAAGACTATAAAGGGCTTCAAAAGAATGTACAGAAAACGGTGTATATAAGGATCCATAAACTAAAGAAACGGTGACATTTAGTTTGAAAAATTCGGAATTAAAGATTAAAAGACCAAAACCACGTGTCCTACGTTAACCAAAATCTCAACTAATCCATATAAGTTGTTGGAATATTCGAAAGAATAATTAGATTTTTACATTGATTTATAAAAACCTAAACGATATGGATAACAGTTTGTTACTCAAGACAAAAGTGGAAAGGTTAAGAGGATAGTAAACAAAAAGAAACAAACTGACGATTAACGGAGTCACCTGGGTTAAGTTTTCGGACCAAGGTCCGCGGAAGGAAGGAGAACCAAGGGGTCCACGAACTGTCCTCATGACACTTGGGTCTTCGAGCGGGGGCGTCACTCGGATTTTACCGAAGGACCACCCCTCGAGTCACATGGGGACGTTCATCGAAGATCACCCAAGTTCCCGTGGGGACTTCCCGAAGAGTCGTCGAGAGGTCGTTCGGGTCGGTACGGGGTCTTCCGAGGATCCGTTTCACCTGTCGTGCAGGGAGGTGACACGGTCGAAGGTCCACTTCGTACATCCGTAGGGTCACGTCCCCTTCCCCCACGACCGCTACCTTCAAGGGTGGAAGACTGTCGAGTCTCAAGACCAGGTTGTTCGTACCTGGTAGCGACCAGATCTAGTTGGGACGGTTGAAAAGACGGTAGACGACTCAATTTTGTTGTGACAGAGGCTGGTCCAGAGCTAGGTCGGAGTCCCTCCCGAGGGAGGGAAGGTACAGACAAGGCAAGAACCCACGACAGGACACTCCATAGAATCTTAGAAGAAAGAGGGGGGACCTTCATTAATTACTATGAAAGAACGAGTTTAATAATACACCAAGGACAGACGACCTGACCTGGGACTATGTCTTGACCACCAGCGTCCTCTATCTGACCGTCCTCTACCAGCGCCCTCTATCTGACCGTCCTCTACCGGCGCCCTCTGTCTGACCGTCCTCTACCAGCGCCCTCTGTCTGACCGTCCTCTACCAGCGCCCTCTGTCTGACCGTCCTCTACCAGCGCCCTCTATCTGACCGTCCTCTACCGGCGCCCTCTATCTGACCGTCCTCTACCGGCGCCCTCTATCTGACCGTCCTCTACCGGCGCCCTCTATCTGACCGTCCTCTACCAGCGCCCTGTATCTGACCGTCCTCTACTCTAGCCTAACTAGACAACGTTAAAGGTCGAGGTCGTCGCAACTCGAGTGGTAGCCACCCTTTGTCTACGGACGTCCGTGGACCGTTGTTCAAGTAGTTCGGTACCGGAACCCAACGGACACTTCATGACTGTCTTTGTTCCCTGAACCTCGGGGACACGTTGACTTCGAAGAAAAGGATTTACCATCATTACAACTGATATCCCTCATGTCATACCTTATCTCGGAGTTCCCGTACTCTCACGTGTGTCTCCTTTTTACTGTTCAATGCCACTGAATTGAGGGTCCTGTTCGTCGTCACTCTTGGTCTTATGAAGTTAAGAGTCTTATTAGAGAAAAAAAGAACGTCAGTGTCCCGACTATCGAGATTTTTAGTATGTCTTTTCAATACAACGAACACCTGTCGTCGACCTGAGTCAGAGCGGTCGCAGAGTCCCTTTCAGTCTGTCCCTGGCCCTTACACACCCTCGTGCTTTGCCGTGCCGCTGGAAACCGGCCCGGGTCCCTTTGGCTCGTAGACTTTGGGGTACCCACAAGGTTCGGAGGGAGCGGTCATCTTCAGCAAACAGGTAATACAGAATTGTCTAAGAAGAAACTTTTCGGACCCTCTTGGAACGGTTCCCATCTACGGAACTTCCCCCGGAACACCCAGATAAGAGTTCTGGGTATTGGTGGCGAGACGACGGTGGTCTGTGTGCTGTCCAGTCTAGTGTACGAGGTTGCCCGGTCCTTGTGTGGACCATTGAGGTCCATCTTGTCGAACGTGTGGATCTTTTGACCACGACAAGTCAGTGAGTCAACACGGGTTGAGAAACGTTGGGGTACCTGGCGTCGTACGGTCCGAGGGGACGAGAAGTGATAGAGGGTCTCAAATGAGGTTGAGTGCAGGTAACTCAGTCACTATGGTAGATTGGTAGGGTAAGAGATTGGTAGGGGGAAGAGGAGAACGGGAGTTAGAAAGGGTCTTCGTCACAGAAAAGGTTACTCGTTCGGGAAAGATTGTATGCATAGTCCTTGTATATAGTCTTTGTACCCTTTGCACAGTTCAACTGAGACTCCCACAGTTTGGTGCCTCCCACCTTGTACTATGATCAGCTCCGGTTTAAGTACCTCCTACCTCTTCCCTGACCTCAGGTCTAAGTCATGTGAGTGGACTCACCGACCTCCTCAAAGATTTGTTGTCCAGACGAACAGACCGTTTCAAAGATGAGTCTTTGTCAGGTGTAAATCGTTCCGACTCTACGGTCTCGACGGGACCGTGTCTTCTCCCTTAGGTTTGCGGATCTCTGTGTCCTACCAACCTGACCTATCTCCGACACATTAGGTGTGTGGTGGAGGGTCGATGTCGGAAGTCCTTCAGGTCCTTCTGATTCCACGACTCTATGTGCTCCTTCTTCTCACGAGTGTGGGAACCTATCGAGGTGTCGACGAGAGGAGTCGTCGTCTACCCTACCCCCGAACGACGTGGTTCTACTCGAGGGGTTAAAATTGCCTCTACTACTTTAAGGTCTACTCATCTCGGGTTTACCGTCCTTAATTGGGAGTTTCCACCGGTCCCCTCCCCCCTGTACAGACGGTTCTTTGTGTTGTCTACACGTGGGTATTAGTTTTGTCGGACTAGGTGTCCCTAGAGACTGTCGTCAATGAACTTGTACCATGAGGTTCTTAACCGAAGGGTCTACCGAGTCATCTCTTGGGCGGACGGTTTTGTTCCCTGAGCCCAAACTAGGGACCTAGTCCTTCTAGGGCACTTCCTCCCGTACCGTTGGGTGAGGTCATAACAACGGACCCTTTAGGGTACTTGTCACCTCGGACCGTTAGATATCAGTTATCCCAGCGTTTCTCAGTCTATGCTAAATCACTGATTTGTTATTTTTTTTTGTTTGGAAGTCTGATACTCATGACTGATTAAAGATTTTGTCCTTTGTCAGTTTGTGGGTTGAACTCAGTGTTGACATTATCTCTGACGGAGAGTGCGTCACGGGCCTGGATTGAGTTGAGTGTCCGGTCTGAGGGACTGACTTCCCCTCCGACCCCGGGACCTCCTTCTTCGGACGGTGCAACGGAGCTCTTGTGATGTACTTAGGAGAAGGTTTCGAAGGGTTTAGGTTCGAGGTGACGAGCCGATACTCGGACCTCGCAACGATTGAACGGTCGACCTTGTTACACTTCGAACAGTCCTCGCCGACGGCCCCCCTACGACCCTTCCTCCCGTAAAGAGAAGTACCAAGGTGACGTGAAGGAAAGAGACTGAGGGAGCCGCGAGCCAACCGTACTCTGTGGTCACCTCAAGTTGAGGGTCGTCGTGGGTCGTCCGTCGAAGGACTAACCCAAGAAGTCCTTAGGACTGACCGAAGGGTGGTTCAAGTTGAAGGGGTGTCCGTCGAAGGGTCGAGAGGGGTCCTCAGACCGGACGAGGGTAGTCGAAAGGTTGTTCAAGTTGTCTTCGGGGACGTTCGTCGACGGGTCACCTAAAGAACCCGTGCGGGTGTCCACCGGAGGACGGGTGGTCGGAACCGGGTCGTCGGGTCCCGGCGGGTCACTTGGAGAGACGGGACCTGATTCGTGAGTCAGTGATGTCTGGAAACCTACTAAATGACTCTCACTCGAATCACCATCCTCTCTGTACGGTAGATCTCTAGCACTCTTGGCGATATGTGAGAAAAAGTGTCGGTTTCAGTGGGTTTGTAAACACTTGCAGGTAATTTTCCCCGTGTACGGGGGGTTGAAACTGTGTCAGAGGGGATGAGGGATGATAGTACGGATCACAAAGACGTGATCAATACCCAGGATGTGTCGGGGCGTCCGGAATACCGGTTACTGTATGTGGACAGCCAAAGACTTGAAGTTCCCTGTTCCGAGGATCCGTCCGCGATCCTTTTTCGAAGGGTAGTCGTCACGACACCTCACGCTCTGTGTTGGACGTAAGTTCCCTGGTTTGAGTACGTCGAGACTTTACGTGAGCCCCCCAGTATGGTTGGTAGGGTTGAGCCCCACTGGAAGGACAGGTTTTTGTTAGGTCTAAGATCTGGTTTCCTGATTCGGAGTTTCGAAGTCATTAAGGGTCCTTCAGAACCCGTCGTTATGTTTGGTCCGGTTTTCATCTCAAGAGAGTAAAAGAAAGGGGAGGGAGTAGGTGTGGGAATTACGACTGTCGGGGGTTGAGACAAGATTCGAGTGGGATGTGTCATTCGTCTTTAAGGGTCCGAGTTCCACCGAATTTGTTGTTCCAGAAATAAAGGTGAGGTCGTCTTATTACCCTTCGCTCTCGAGGGACCTTCAAATTCAGTTTTCGACCTGTCTAAATAGGTCAGTGGACTCCTGTTGTCACAGGGACTTTTTTTGCTTTTGGTAGGGTTCTCGGTCTCTCTCCGGCCGACTCCAGGAGGACCAGTTACGTCCAGTGTGGATACGGACTTGATCAGTCCTTTCCCTACGTCGGGTAGGTACACGAGTTCGACGAGTATCCCCGGAGGTCCCTGGGCTCCCTAGTGTCCATTGTTCAGGGAGGGTCGATCGTGTCGTCACCATACCGAAGACGGTGTCTGTGACTGTCACTCTCTTGAGACCGTTCTCGGGGTCGGTCCACTCGTCAAGACTACGACGTGGACTTTCGAGGGGTACGTGCGTCGTGAGGAATCCTTA
The DNA here is from genome assembly GCA_006410555.1 of Capra ibex. NCBI lineage: Eukaryota > Metazoa > Chordata > Mammalia > Artiodactyla > Bovidae > Capra > Capra ibex. The sequence goes on from SJYO01054996.1 coordinate 1,335,295, forward strand.
TAGGACACGCCCGCAGACTGGTGTACTTCGAGTTGAAGGTCGTAGAAGTGTTTCCGATAGTTTCGACACCGACTGTGTCCCGGAGAAGGCGACTTCCTCTTCTGTGCAAGGGACGTATGAAGTCCGGAAAGAGGCCGTACTTGAAGGACTACGAAGTGTTCCACTTCGGAAAACGCCTTGTAAAAGAGTGTAGACGATGACCAATCATTAGATCTCACTCGGACGGTCCCCACTTACTCCAACCTGGATGTCGAAGTTTGAAGGAAGGTGACCAGTATGGATGGTCCGAAAACCCGTAGTGTTCAACCTGCAAACCCGTCCTCCGAAAGGGTACAAACGACGTGAGGATCGCGAAAAGGCCCGACACTTGAAAGGTCACATTTAGCCCCGTGTGGAAACCGTTTTTCAAAAGTAAGGCACTTGAGTTTGTCCGAAAGAGACCATATGTGAAGGACGACGACTTACTCGAATCTGTACACTGACTTCTAAGAGACTATCAATGACGTAAGTAGTCCGGAAAGACGATACTTCGAAGACTACCGTTTTTTCGCACATAGGAAACTTGCGTAGGAAGGGTGCCGCACGCAAGTCTTCCGAGAAGAGGTCGGACCGAAGAGACCACAGTTTTGCTCCGTCCTCGATGACGTGAGTGTGGACGGGGACCACACCGATGGCACCCGAAGGAGTGTGAACGACAATACAGGTTCCCTCTGCCCACCACTTGTCGGCGGGACGGGCGCCGCGAGGCTCCGGGGCAGAGACTGTGCACCTGAGGTGTCGCGAGGCGGAGGTCCGGGAGAGGACGGGCGTAGGCGAGACAGCCGGCGCGACGAGACCTCGGACTCTCCTCCTCCGGCCTCGGAGAGGGTGTGCGGAGGGGCGGCATCAAGTCCGGTCGACGCCGAAGGTCCGGTGTGCCCGGCCCGGACGCGCCCGTTGTGCGCGCCCCCTCAGGTCTGGACTCTGAGAATGTTTTCGCAGGGCGCCCCCTCGCCGGAAGGCGAGACAAGATGTGGTTGGTGCGACCCCGGCGTTCCCCGGCGTTCTCGGCCGGGTGGAGGGGCTTCGTCCGGGCCCCGGTCGGGAGGACCTTCTTCGGGCCGGGTGCAGGAGACCCTCGTGCGCGGGATGTGGGCCCCTTGGGAAGTGCTGCCCGGGTGGGTCGAGAGTCCGGGGCCCTAGTACCGGCTGGGTCCTCGCCCGGCGCAGGGGTCTCCTGGCGAGACCTTCGGGTCCGGGGGTGCATCGGCGTGCGTCCCCTTGTGCGGGGAGGACCCAGGAAGGTCGGGGCCAGGTCACCCTTAAATGGATTTGCCGTGAATCTCCACAAAGGTGTGCCCCGCCCCGAAGTGAAGGAGAATTTCCTCTGCGCGGCGTCATTCCTGAGGTTATGGTGAAGGAACGTCACCACCGGCGGGTGGTCACCCTGACCACCGACAGGGTTGTTGAGGAATTTAAGTCAAGTCAAGTCAGCGAGTCAGCACAGGTTGAGAAACGCTGAGGTACTTGACGTCGTGAGGTCCGGAGGGACAGGTAGTGGTTGAGGGCGTCAAATGGGTTTGGGTACAGGTAACTCAGTCACTACGGTAGGTTGGTAGAGTAGGAGACAGCAGGGGAAGAGGACGGGAGTTAGAAAGGGTCGTAGTCTTCTCAAGATAAAAAGACCCTTACACAGGCAAAGGAGATGTAAAAGTGTAAATGATAGTATTTCAACATTATATAGGATAGAAAAATGCACTATATATTAACGGGGAATTTGATATCGAGTCAGTCATTTCTTAGACGGACGTCACGTCCTCTGGGTCCAAGCTAGGGTCCCAACCCTTCTAGGGGACCTCTTCCCTTACCGTTGTGTGAGGTCAGAGGAACAGACCTTTTAGAGCGCCTGTATCCTCGGACCACCCGACGGTAGGTACCCTAGCGTTTTTCAGCCCGTGTTGACTCGTCGATTGTGAATTTGATTGAATGATTTAAAAATTCACTGAACATACCGGAAAAACCTTTTCTGGGACTGTGACCCTTTCTAACTTCCGCCCTCTTCCCCTACTGTCTCCTACTCTACCGATCTACCGTAGTGGCTGAACTACCTATTCTCAAACTCATTCGAGGTCCTCAACCACTACCTGTCCGTCCGGACCGGCACGACGTCAGGTACCCCAGCGTTTCTCAGCCTGTGCTGATTCGTTGACTTGACTTACGGGAAAAACGGAAGATAGTTAAAAGAAATCTTTCTTCGTTGTGACCCGAAACAACGACGGGCGGTAATCAACATTACTTAAGACGAAAAAATCGAAAGTGAGTGTGCGTCCAGGGGTGGGAAGGTTGGGGTGGAGGGTGGGGGTCTCGTAAATACCAGCATTCACCTACATCATACTGATACACTTGTGATTAGTGTCGACTCCACCGATGATAATGGTACCATTGAAAAAGAAAGAAGGGGTTGGAAAACAAAAGGAACCTCAATACAAGGAACCAAAGAGTCCATGAATTATTCAGTGAGGGTTGAGGATGGATTTATACAAGTCTTTGTTGTCCATAGGATCATTAATCCTACAGAAGAGACCCCAGAGTCGAGGAACAGAAACTTAATCTGTGTGTCGACGGTGGGGGCTTCGAAAGTGATATTGAGGACCCTCAGTGGAAGGAGAAAACACAACCTAGGTGTCAACGACTTATAATCCAAAAGAGGAAAGAACCATATGAGAAAGTAGATCTTCTTATGTAGGAGATTCAAAGGATTCTTTCCTACTCACCTTGTCTGTAAAAGTTTTTTGACGTTCAGAAATCGTACTGAAAATATACATAAAGGAAGGTTTAAGACTCCTAAGACTTTCCAGACTAAGGAGAGAACAGGTTACAGTGTAAACTCCCCAGATTTCGATAAAACTAAGGACTATTGGAGTCACTGGTTACGTTTCTTTGTCTCCTTTTGTTATCTTACCCTTTCTGATCTCTGGAGAAGTTCTTTTAATTTCTGTGGTTCCCTTGCAAAGTACGTTTTTACCCGTACTATTTCCTGTCATTACTATACCTGGTTTGTGTTCGTCTTCCATAATTCTTCTCCACCGTTCATATGTGTCTTCTTGATATGTTTTTTTCTAGAAGTGTTGGGTCTCGAGTGAGTGGATCTCGGTCTGTTGGACCTTACGCTTCAGTTCGCCCGGAATGATGTTTGTTTCGACCACCTCCACTACCTTGAGATCCACTCGATAAAGTTTAGGATTTTCTACTAAGGCACTTTCACGACGTGAGTTATACGGTCGTTTAAACCTTTTGAGTCGTCACCGGTGTCCTGACCTTTTCCAGTCAAAAGTAAGGTCAGGGTTTCTTTCCGTTACGGTTTCTTACGAGTTTGATGGCGTGTTAACGTGAGTAGAGTGTACTAACGTTTCATTACGAGTTTTAAGAGGTTCGGTCCGAAGTTGTCATACACTTGGCTTTTGAAGGTCTACAAGTTCGACCTAAATCTTTTCCGTCTCCTTGGTCTCTAGTTTAACGGTTGTAGGCGACCTAGTAGTTTTTTCACTCTCACGTTTTTTCTGTAGACGAAATAACTGATACAGTTTCGGAAACTGACACACCTAGTGTTATTTGACACTTTTTAAGTTCTCTACCCTTATGGTCTGGTGGACTGGACGGAGAACTCTTTAGACATACGTCCAGTCCTTCGTTGTCAATCTTGACCTCTACCTTGTCTGGTCAAGGTTTAGTCCTTTTCTCATACAGTTCCGACATATAACAGTGGGACGAACAAATTGAATATACGTCTCATATAATACTCTATACGACCTGACCTACTTCGTGTTCGACCTTAGTTCTAACGGCCCTCTTTATAGTTATTGGAGTCTATACGTCTACTGTGGTGGGAATACCGTCTTTCACTTCTTAAACTAATTTCATTTTTTCCTCTCACTCAACCGAATTTTGAGTTGTAAGTCTTTTGATTCTAGTACCGTAGACTAGGGTAGTGAAGTACCTTTTATCTACCCCTTTGTTACCTTTGTCACTGTCTGAAATAAACCCCCCCGAGGTTTTCGTGAAGTCTCCCACTGACGTCGGCACTTTAATTTTGTGCGAACGAGGCACCTGGTTGGATCTGTCGTATAATTTTTCGTCTCTGTAATGAAACGGTTGTGTCCAGGTAAATCAGTTTCGATACCAAAAAGGTCATCAGTACATACCTATTCTAAACCTGGTACTTCCGACTTGGGGTTTCTTAACTACACAAACTTGACACCACGACCTCTTCTGAGAACTCTCAAGGAACCTGATGTTCCTCTAGGTTGGTCAGGTAGGATTTCCTTTAGTCAGGACTTATAAGTAACCTTCCTGACTCCGACTTCGACTTCGAGATTGTGAAACCGGGTGGACTGCGTGTCTTGACTGAACAACCTTTTCTGGGACTACGACCCTTTCTGACTTCCGCCCTTCTCTTCCCTTCTGTCGCCTACTCTACCAACCTACCGTAGTGGCTGAGTTATCTGTACCCAAACGCACCTGAGACCCTCGACCACTACCTGTCCCTCCGGACCACACGACGTCAGGTACCCCAGCGTCTCAACCTGTGTTGACTCACTGACTTGAGTTGAGTGAGTTGGACACATGCAGGACAAGAGAGGTCTTCAATATCGTCGTCAGGGGTTGGAAAAACCGTGGTCTTTGGTCAACACCTTCTGTTAAAAAGGTGCCTACCACCTCTCCGTGTCCCCACGCGTGTGTCCCCACCGCTCGGAGTGCTCTTCATACGTTGGACCTAGGGAACGTACGTGTCAACTGTCATTCCAAACTCGAGGACACTCTGAGATTACGGAGGAGACTCGACTGTCGTCCGCCTCGAGTTCACCATTACGGTCACTACCGTCGTCGACATCTATGTCCACTTCGAAACGAGCGAGTAGACGGTGAGTGGAGGACGACACGTCGGCCGAGGATTGTCCGGCGTCCGACCAGGGTCTCCAACCCTTGGGCTCAATATCTTAGAAAAGAGGGGTCACTAGACCTTAGGGTGTCACTACACAGTCCCGACCAGTGCACGGTGCCAATCAAGATCGACCAGGAACATTAGACCCTTGTGTCGGAAGTAAGAGTCTTAAGAGAACTTAAGAAATGGCCATAGGTGACCTACTAAAAGAAACCAGGGTAAGTCATAACGATAGAAAACTCACAAAGGAAAGTCCAACCACTCTGAGGAATTCTTGCGAGGAGGAGGAAATAAAGGACGGACCTCCTGTGCCGGATAAAGGATTCGACTCCTGAAATGTAGGACTTGCGACTACAGAGGCGAGGGTTACCCGATCCCGTCGCTGTTCACGGGCCGACATACGTCACCTCTGAATGTCGACGAAGGTTTGACCGAAAACCGGTCAGGACGACGAAAGTGGGGAGTGTAGGTGAAGATCTCCGCGGACCTTGACGGTCGGGGTCTCGAAGGGCCTCGAGACGTCATTGTGGTACAAGAGTTGACAAGAGCAAAGAAAGGATGCTACAGCAAAAGAGTCCGTGAAGATTCAGTGAATGGTAAGTAGATAAAAGAACTCTCAAAGGTTTTGAAACAACGGTAAATATCCGTAGAATCACCTAAATACGAAAAAATTTTTTAATTTTAAGGGACATTAAAATTACCCTAAAGTCCTTCCTTGATGCCACTTGTCGGTGTAGATCAATATTCTTTAGACCCTTCACTTCTGAAATAAGTCTCCTAAGTTCAGAGGTCGACATTGACACCCAAGACAGTAATGTCTGTATCTGTTACCCATCACCTCCTATTGGTCGTTAGGGACGGTGTGCCCGTCGACCAAAAACTCTGTCTTTCACTCCGGTAAAAAGTCGTCTCGTCCTCTCCACATGCAGATGTCTACCCGGAATCCCTGACCATACTCCTTGTTTCTTTTATAGACTTTATAATTATCGTTTATGTTTCTGTACGGTACCTCAGTACCTCTGTACTTATTTGCGAAATAAATCAAGTAAGTAAGGGTTTCGAAGTGTTGAGTGGGAGGGTGACAGTTTTATTCAGTGTATACTGTGTCAGGGGTGGTGGAGGGATGGGTTCTCTCGCGACATCCTGTCACAGTGGTGCTACCTCTCGGTACACAAAGTCTGTGAAATCCGTGTGAAAGAGAGGTCTGATTTTTAGGTGTTTCACTTTGTCCGAGTAGGGTCAAATTTGGATACGTCGTTATACTGGCGGAGGGCCCTCGTGACCCCCGGGGGTCTCGTCACCTTTCTTCGGCCAATCTGAGGGTAAATGTCTACGGGGAGAGACGTTTGGTACTCTTTGAGAGACCTCTCGGTGACAGAGATGGACTTCACGTATATGTTACTATGGTGTACTAGTTAAGAAGAAAGGTTACTCTATTTGTCATGTGTCTTAATTCCGTAAACCCCCCTCAGTTGTCCCTCATTTCGTAAGTAATGTCAATGTTATTGGATGGTTTCTACAGGTAGGGTAAAGACTTTCGAGGATTGGTCCGGGTTCCCGTCGTTCTCGGTACCAGGGTCGACGACGTCTGTTCGCGCCAGTGATGGTTTCTCTTTCCTTCTGGGTCCCGACTACGGTCACGAGGACGTCGTGCACCCGAGGTCACACACTTTGTGGCGTGTACGGGTTGTGGTCTGTCTTTAGTGCCCCCGACCGCTTGTGACGTCCCTCCGCGTCCCCACGACCGCCGATTTGGTGTCGTCGTTTGACTCCACGATTGTGGGCCCTCCCGGTACGAGTCTGTGGTGTGCCTGGACCTGTGTACGTGTGCGTGTATAGCGCACCATCTCCGGACTCCAGGTTTTCTTTCCTGGGAGCACGGGAGGTCTGTGACTCGTACTCAATTCCGTTGTCTTCGGTGGAGGTGGGAGTGAGTGAAGGGGTAGGTTGGCAGAGGGATGTTAAATGCCACATATGAGGTGTCTGGTGACGTGAAGTCTCGGACGTGCAGGGAGGGCGCCTTGAGAGGCTCCTGTCCTAGGGTGACTGGTGAGCACATGTAAAGTCAACAAAATAAGGTGTAGTTTCCTCAGTCCGACCTCCCGCCCCTCGCACTCTTCCTCTCACTCCGGAGTCACTCGCTCTGTCTCTACAGTCCGTCGACTTATTCTGTGAAGGTCCTCTCTCGCGGCTCGATCCCCCGTGGGTCCGGGGAGCCCGGGTCGGCGACTTACGGACCGTTCCACCGGGGTCCCCGTCCCCTTCTCGGACTCGGGACCGTGGTCTTCCGGGTGGGGTAGCGGTCGCGGTTCGGAACCCCACGGAGTCCACGGGTCCCACTCGCCGTCGGGGTGACTCCTCGGTGCGATCGAAGGACCCTCCCAGGAAGTCCCCACCGGTCTCCGGGTGGTGGTGTCCCTGCCGTGACAGTAGTGTCTGTGTTCGTGCGCGAGGACTAGGAGGACCACTGGTGTCCCGGACAGGGGCCTGATGGTCCGTCGTCTCGGTGCCCGAGAGGAAGTCGACGCCTGTCCGGCGACGTCTGAGGTCCTCCTTGAGGAGTCAGCACTTGTGTCCGATATCTGTCTGACACCCAGGGCTGCGTCCCAGAGTCTCGGACCGGTTGAATTTTTCTTCAAGACCCTAGACTGCTTCCCGTCGGTTGTAAAATAAGACGTTGGTCCACGTAATTTTTTTGGTTGCAGCGGGAGCTAATAGTGGAAGTGATGTATTTTCCTGTAAAGTAGTGGGTTTAATCCTTCTTGTATAGAGTCTGATTCTGCTGGGAGATTTACCTCGTGTGGAGCGAAGGGGACACTGAGGTGCGCGCAGGGACGGGAAGATGGACGCGCCCTGCGGACACAGTGCCGACGGTGCTGAGAGTGGCGGGGGGCCCGTGTTTCGGGTCGGCTGGTCGTTCCGGTGTCCGGCGGTGGTGGAGTTTCCGTGTAGGCGGCTCTTCTCCCTGGTACGCGTGTCTCTGTGGCGACTGTGCGGTGGTCCTGCCGAGTTCATGGGTCACGAAAGTGTCTGTAAGAGGGCACACAGGAGTACTCTCGGGGTGCTCTTTCCTTACCGGCCGGGACGGCAGTCTTCCACCGGAGGGGTCCCGGTCCGGACGAGTCCCGGTCCGTCCTCCGTCGAGTCGTGTCTTCTCGTAAGAAGAGGTTCCGCCTGAAAGGGACGGAGCCAGGTCGGAACGGACGTCCGAGGAGAATATGACGACGTACTTGGAAGGTAAACTTCTCAGTTAAGTGTCTTCTTTCCCCTTTTTACTACCGTGCATCCAGACTATTGTCTTTGTATAAGTTGTACTCCTTTGACACAACTTTTTCTTTCTTTGACAGGAAAGAAAAATTTTACAGGACAAATTGTTCGCGAACAACTGATTTTGAATGGTTTGTAGTTTTCTCTTGTAGTTTTGATTCGTACTGTTGGAACTTGGGAAAGGACCTTGTTTCGTCCCGTATTTATTTATTTATGTATTTATGGTCTTTATTATACTTTTCCGTGCCTATGTATACTGTAACTACCCAAAACTTTTATGTAAGTCTTGAGGGTCGTCCTGCGGTTTCGTCTTGGGAGAGTCTCCAGAGTCGCGGCGGGGTGGAGGGGTCCAGGTCGGGGTGGGCAGGTGACGTCGGCTCCGGGACTCGTGTCCTAAGGAAGCCGGGTTGCCGGGAGTCCACTGGCTCGTTCACTCCTGTGAGGACTCGGTCCGACCCCCGGGGCCGAGGACGGGTAGCCAAACAGCACGGGGTACCCGTGTCACGAGACCTGGTGTTGGAGTAGTGGGTCCAGGTATAAAGGACTGATGCACCGTCACCCGTGGGGTCCCAAACCTCTGACCCGAAAATATTTCACGAGACACCTCTCTCACTAAGGAAGGATCGGACATGGGATGGATAGGGACGGTTGTTGTCTTTTTCCCTCGAAATCATTGCACTCCGAGTTTTGTTCTTCTTTACCGGGATTCATGTATCGATACGACAAAAGTCTCAGTACACACCGTACATACCTTAAAGTTCGATCTCCGACTTGGAGTCAACGACCCTCAGACTTTTTTAATAGATTTCCGACCGACCTGTGTCTTTCAGTTGGACGGAGATATTTCCTGCTGACCGGGACTCGGGTGGTGTGAGACCCCGTGTGCCACGCCCCGGGGAGTGAGGGACCGAGTTGGGGAGGGGTCAGGGTCAGGGAGGGACCGCTTCAGACCCGGTCCGGGTTGTCACTCCTAGTGAGTCAGGTCAGGAAGATCTCTCTGGGGTCTTTTTACCAAGGTGGGGGGTCTTTGTTCAGGACGTGAGTGTAGTGGGACGTGTCGTCGGACTATCGGTGAGGTGGTGCGGTCGGTCCGCTGGGGCGGAGGTCCGTCAGGCTGTGAGGACGGACGGTCGCGGGGCCCACGACGAAAGGTCCAGACACTTGTCAGTGGAGGATGGGGTCCCTCCGAGACAGGGATTGTTTGGGGACGTTTGTTACGGGTCGTCCCGTGTGCCCCAGGGCACTCGGACGTCGTGCCGGGGGCCCTTCCCTTAGGTTCGGTTTCCCGTCGACGGCCTCGCGTTTCACTCCACTCACTCGACGAGGACTCTGAGGAGATCGGTCTGACTTTTCCCCTGCACGATGGAACGCGGGGTCCCTGTGAGGGAGGTCACCAAGGCGGGGGAGCGACCGTCGAGCCGGGGGAGGACACCGAGGCGGGGAGAGGTCTCCGAGGTCGATAGGGTGTTGGGACGGGATATCTCCCTCTCGGGAGGGGGTTGTCGACGCTACCTTCGGTGACGGGTCTCGGCCTCTCAGGGTGGTGCTCCCGGTGGCCGTGTGATAGCGAGAGGGCCTGGTTTCGGGGTGTCACGAGCCTAAACCACCGTTTCCGTGGTAGACGATGGGCGGGTGCCGGGGAGGAGAGAATCCTGCGGAGAGGACGACGTCCACCCTGGGGCTCGAGACTTACGTTGGGTGGGTCGTCCAAGCGTCGGTTCTCGCCGTCGTGTGTCGGGCGAAAACTCGGGGGTTCCGGCGCCAGCGCCGGAGTCGAACGTTGTTCGAGGTCACCGACGTAGAAGGGGAGACTTAGTGGCTACTGAAGAGAGGGGAGTCTTAAGTACGGACACGTTTACCCGGCCGGACCGAAGGTTGTGTGCAGGTAGTTGCGGTCCTCCGTCTGAGTCTTAAGGTCGGAGTTGGTGCCTTCTGGTACTGGTCTGTGACGGTCAGACCGGTCACTTCTGTGTGTTGTTACGACTATTAATTTATTTGGGTATAGTAAACAAGTTGACGATGTCTTTTCGATTTGTGTCTACACTTTAGACGGGTAAAGATTTGTGAAAGGTACCTAGGTGTGTTACCAGGACTCCGGAGTTGTTGGTCTACACTAAAGGGACGTTTGTTGTCGTGGGCCTGCGAAGTTTCTCCGTCGGTGACCGGGTGGACACGGTCGTACTGTGTGCAGACCGGTGCGTCGGGACGGGTGTCGGCTCGACAACCCACTATTGGGTCGAGTCAAGAGAGGGAGGGGATAGGGGACCGTCCGGTGTCCTCTGGAGATTGGAGTGACAATAGAGGGACAAGTCAAGATCCTCGTTGATGGTTCTGTAGTCCAGGTTTGTTCACTTCGCGTTAGTCGGTTTGTGTTCTACAAGACAGGTGTCCTGTGGTGCCTTGACTTTCGAGACTTGGTGGGTCTTCTGCTCAGTTCAAAGATGAAGCGCCACGTACGCACCTGAAGACAATCTTGACCGTCACCTACGACAACCTGCCAGGAACCAGGTTCACCTCCGTCACCCGGAGGACTTTAGTCGTCTGAAGACCTTCGAGGGGTCTCACTTTACCGTCTCTTGAGCACTCTGGACAACCGTACTACGACCCGTGTCGGCCCATACCCCGATCCACAGCTCGAGACTCGTAATGGATTTCTCTGACACTTGTGACATCCATGCCTGGAACTCTGTCATTTCGGTTGCGTTCACCGGTCCTTTGGTAGGAACTTACTTCGGTTAACTGTACTACGGGGGTGGTGTACCTCTCTTGTGACTCCACCGTTCCTTTCGCACACACACACACACACACACACACACACACACACATTTGTAGTGTATAAGTTGGGTCCTCGACCCTTGTGTTTGAGTGTTCAAGTCCTTGACACAGAGACATGAGATGAAAAAATGGTTTTGAGGGAAAAAGTAAACTGACGTTAGTTCGGTAGTTCGACTCTGCACTTGGGTCTTCGTCAGACCTTCTACGGTCAGGAGAGATGAGTCCTATAGTCGTCTGGAGGTCGAACTCCTGGAGGTCCTATAGTCGCCGGGGTTGAACGAGTATAAAGTTCCGGGTGACGTAATTAAAGGTTTGTCTGACTCCTTCGTGTTTTATTTCAACACATCCTCGGAGGGCCGACTGTGCCTATGACTGGGGTTCTGACAGGCTACGCGTTTGCGGACTCTCTCTTGTGTCAGGCCCCCCTGTTCCGACCAGGACGAAGTGGACGTCGGTCCGCCCTGAGCCGTCGTGTCCTGTACCAGTGCCCCGCTCTCAGCCACAGTTGAACGTGCCGTCCACTGACGGCGGAGAAGTGACGTTAGTTGCGGCGAGGTCTTAAGATGAGCATTTCGTCTTTGAAAAAATACCCCAGACCGTCTCCGTCGCTCCCCTAGTCTACCTCCGCCATAAACGGCTCGCGAGAAGAGTGTCGGTGTGCCGTGTCTAAGTCGTCCCTGGACCCCTGTGGACCTTACCCACCCTCCTTTCCCTCTCTGTCTCCCTCCCCCCTAATTAGGTCAAAGAGGGGATAGCGAGCCTGGTCTCCGACCACCCCTGCCGTCCGTCCTATGTTGTTACGAACGACGGTCGTAGGGTTAAAGTCTCCGCTCGGCCGTGACCACTGTTTCCGGACAATGGACGAGGAAGTAGTCGTGTTCCTCGTGTTAGAAGTGATAGGTTCGTAGACGAGTGGAGATCCGTCTCTTTGCTCTCGACTAGTGATGCTCGGGACTAGGAACGGGAGACAGTCGGAGACGAGAACCAGATGGGGTCTTCGAGGTCTCCCCAAACTCCCTCTGTCTGGTTCGTTATCTCCTCCCATCCGACTAGTGAAATGAGACCCACTTCTTTTCGGAGTGACAGAGACGGAACACTTTGTGCGTACTTGTGTCCGTCGGGTTGACAGTCCCACCGAGGTCGACTGGTCGTGGTTGAGAGTTGTCCTCGCCCAAAGTTACTGGCGAAATCCCTTTCGGTCATTGTTCTTGTGTTGTGTGTCTGCAAGAGTTCTCCATTCCCTGACCCCTTCCCACCAGTGAGTCTCCGCGAGTTCTGGGTCCGCCCTTTCTCCCAGTTGAGGACTCAGGGCCTCTTACTATTACTCTGGTGTGGTGCCTACTTGGGGTCTGAGGGACAGGTAGTTGAATTAAGGGACCGTCTCCGGAAGAAGTATTTATTCGTTTGGAGTCTGAATTAAGATCGTTTTTAGTCCGAATCAAGTGTTAGGTCTTACTACCATAAACTCACCTTAACTTCTTCTCCCTCAGTCCGCGGGGTCTCTTCCTTTTTGAACTTTAGATAACATTTCGTTTGTGAATTTTCGGTATTTGCGTTCTCACTTTCTTAAAGTCTAGTGTTTCATCTCGCTTCCTCATTTCTCTTGTATTAGGGTCCTTGAGACTCTTGCACATAAAAATATCTAAGGAACGATAATTGGGGACCACAGGTCCTTAAATTTTTCTTTGATTAGGCCTTCTGGTAAGATTTTTTAAGGATTAGGATTGACTTCCAAGACTGGTCCACGATTAATCCTCCAAAAAAGTAAGACGTTGAACCAAGTAAGTTGACCAAATTTCTCTGTCGGTCCGTCTCGACTTAATTCCGGTGAATGAAGACCGAAGAAATTTCTGGACGTCGCGGAGCCCCAGGTGGAAGGAGGACGGAGAACTGAGACCCGGGTTCCTGAGGGTGAACTGGTCCAAGTCCAACCGAGGTTTGAGGTGGTCGTCCGACTGTTTCCGGCGGAGCGTCGGTACTGCGTCCTGTCGCAGGTACTGCGTCGGCCCGCTCGGGGACATCTTCGGGACGCACAACTGCCCCGGCAACGTCAACTTCAGGCCCAAGCGGGGGCGGACGTCGTCGTCGAACTTCGTGACGTCCAACACCATCCGTCGCGACTACATGTCGCCCGTCTGGTGGTTCCTCCACTCGGAGGCACTCTTTCCCCCGACCCGCAGTCCTCAGTCCACCACCAACTGTAGCTGCAGGCGGGGTATGGACGTCTCTCTGTGTGCCTCTCAGTCCGGTCGTACCAGCCGTCTAGGGCTGGCGTGGACGTCCCTGCCGGGTTGCGGGGTCGTGGCCTCGTAGGGGACGAGTGTCACCTGGGTACTGAGGGTCGTCCGTGGTGCCGTCGAGGCTTGAAACCCTAGGAGAGTGTGAGGATTCCCTTGAGGATTCCCTTAAGAAAGATTGGACACTTCTGGGTTGTTAGGGTGCCGATAAAATTGATAAAGTTTGTTTCTATTTCTTCCTGTTAAGGGTTTAAGTAGAATACGTTACTTGTTGTCTTATTTAGGGTTTGGTTTGTTTCCAGTATGGTATTTCTTTTGAATAGTCACTGGACGTGAATCCTCGTAGTTGAATGTTGGAGGTTAATTTGCAGTCGTTTCCCTGAGGTTTGTGTAATTCTGTCGTTGTGTGTTACTGGAGTACCCCCAATAAGGTCCCCACCAAGGATATAGTCTTTGAGATAATTGTATTAGGTAGTATAAGTGTCTTGATTCCCCTTTTCGACACCTACCCTGACCACTACTTCGTTCCAGGGTACGACATTTGTCGTTATAACGTGTCCTTGGACCTTACAATCCAGGTACTCAGTTCCGTTTGACCTTCACCAATTTGTCCTCTACCGTTCTTACTTGCAGCTGTAACATCCTTAGTCGTTTGATTTTACTTGAACTTACGCACTTAAATTGAGTCTACTGGTAATATATAGATGACGACACCCGTTCTTAGTGAGTCTTTTTTACCTCATCGGTAGTGTCAGTTGTTTTGTCAGTCTTATACGTCATGAACTACGGTAGAGTTTATACTGTCTTACTAGAGACAAGTAAAGGTTCCGTTTGGTAAGTTATAGTGCCATTAGGTTCAGATACGGGGTTGGTCATTACGACTTCTTCGACTTCAACTTACCAAGATACTTCTAGATGTTCTGGAAAATCTTGATTGTCGGTTTTTTCTACAGGAAAAGCAATATCCCTTGACCTCGTTTTCGTCCTTCAGTTCTTTGTCCACCTTATTGTCCGTTTAAACCAGAACCTCATGTTTTACTTCGTCCCGTTTCCGATTCTCAAAACGGTTCTTACGTGACCAGTATCGTTTGTGGGAGAAGGTTGTTGTGTTCTCTTCTGAGATGTGTACCTGTAGTGGTCTACCAGTTATGGCTTTAGTCTAACCAATATAAGAGACACCGGTTTCTACCTCTTCGAGATAAGTCAGTCGTTTTTGTTCTGGCCCTCGACTGACACCGAGTCTAGTACTTGAGGAATAACGGTTTAAGTCTGACTTTAACTTCTTTCATCCCTTTTGGTGATCTGGTAAGTCCATACTGGATTTAGTTTAGGGAATGCTAATATGTCATCTTCACTCTTTATCTAAATTCCCTGATCTAGACTGTCTCACGGACTACTTGATACCCGCCTCCAAACACTGTAACATGTCCTCTGTCCCTCGTTCTTTTTCTTTACGTTTTTTCGTTTTACCGGTAGACTCCTCCGGAATGTTTATCGACACTTTACTTCTCTTCACTTTTCGTTTCTTCTTTCCCTTTCTATATGGGTACACTTACGTCTCAAGGTTTCTTATCGTTCCTCTTAATTGTTTCGGAAGGAGTCGCTAGTCACGTTTATCTCCTTTTGTTGTCTTACCCTTTCTGATCTCTAGTGCAGTTCTTTTAATCTCTATGGTTCCCTTGTAAAGTACGTTTCTACCCGAGCTATTTCCTGTCTTTACCATACCTGGTTTGTCTTCTTCTATGATTCTCCACCTTTCTTATGTGTCTTGATATGGTTTTTCTAGAAGTGTTGGGTCTATTAGTGCTATCACACTAGTGAGTGGATCTCGGTCTGTAGAACCTTACATTTCAGTTCACCCAGAATCCTTCGTAGTGATACTTGTTTCGATCTCCTCCACTACCTTAAGGTCAACTCGATAAAGTTTAGGACCTTCTACTACGACACTCTCACGACGTGAGTTATACGGTCGTTTAAACCTTTTGAGTCGTCACCGGTGACCTTTTCCAGTCAAAAGTAAGGTTAGGGTTTCTTTCCGTTACGGCTTCTTACGAGTTTGATGGCGTGTTAACGTGAGTAGGGTGTGTGATCATTTTACCACGAGTTTTAAGAGGTTCGGTCCGAAGTTGTTATGTGTTTGACACTTGAAGGTCTACAAGTTCGACCTAAATGTTTTCCGTCTCCTTGGTCTCAAGTTTAACGGTTGTAGTAGACCTAGTAACTTTTTCGTGCTCTCAAGGTCTTTTTGTACATAAAGACGGAATGACTGATACGGTTTCGGAAACTGACACAAGTCAAGTCAGTGAATCAGTACAGACTGAGAAACGCTGGGGTATCTGACGTCGTGTAGTCCGGAGGGACAGGTAGTGGTTGAGGACCTCAAGTGGGTTTGGGTACAGGTAGCTCAACCACTACGGTAGGTTGGTAGAGTAGGAGACAACAGGGGAAGAGGAAGACAGAAGTTAGAAAGGGTCGTAGTCCCAGAAAAGTTTACTCAGTCGAGAAACGTAGTCCACCGGTTTCATAACCCCAAAGTCGAAGTTGTAGTCGGGGAGATTACCTTGTGGGTCCTGACTAGAAATCTTGCTTGACCAACCTAGAGGAACGTCAGGTTCCCTGAGAGTTCTCAGAAGTTGTGGTGTCAAATTTTGGTAGTTGGTAGAAGTCGCGAGTCGAAAGAAATAACAGGTGGAGAGTGTAGGTATGCACTGATGACCCTTTTGGTATCGGAAACGACTGATTTACTTGGAAACAACCGTTTCATTACAGAGACGAAAAATTATACGTCAGATCCAACCAGTATTGAAAGGTTCCTCATGAATGAAAGGTTCCTCATTCGCAGAAAATTAAAGTACCGAGGTTAGTGGTTGACGTTAAAACTGACACATCTAGTGTTGTTTGACCCCTTTTAAGGAGTTCTCTATCCTTATGGTCTGGTGGACTGGACGAAGAATTCTTTGGATATACGTCCGGTCCTTCGTTGTCAATCTTGACCTGTACCTTGTTGTCTGACCAAGGTTTATCCTTTTCTCATGCGGTTCCGACATATGACAGTGGGACGAATAAATTGAATATACGTCTCATGTTGTCCTCTTTGCGACCCGACCTTCTTCGTTTTCGTCCTTAGTTCTAACGACCCTCTTTATAGTTATTGTCTATAGTCGATACGTATACTGTGGTGGGAATACCGTCTTTCGCTTCTTCTTGATTTCTCGGAGAACTACTTTCACTTTCTCCTCTCACTTTTTCAACCGAATTTCGAGTTGTAAGTCTTTTACTTCTAGTACCGTAGGTCAGGGTAGTGAAGTACCGTTTATCCACCCCTTTGTCACCTTTGTCACCGTCTGAAACAAAAAACCCCGAGGTTTTTAGTGACGTCCATCACTGACGTCGGTTCTTTAATTTTCTACAATGAGGAACCGTCTTTTCAATACTGGTTGGATCTGACGTATAATTTTTCGTCTCTGTAATAAAACGGTTGTTTCTCCAGACAGAACAGTTCCGATACCAAAAGGTCATTAGTACATACCTGTACTCTCAACTTGATATTTCTTTCGACTCGTGAATTCTTAACTACGAAAACTTGACACAACAACCTTTTCTGAGAACTTTCAGGGAACCTGACGTTCCTCTAGGTTGGTCAGGTAGGATTTCCTCTAGTCAGGACTTATAAGTGACCTTCCTGACTACGACTTCGACTTTGAGGTTATGAAACCGGTGGACTATACTTGTTGACTGAGTAAACTTTTCTGGGACTACGACCCTTTCTGACTTCCGTCCTCCTCTTCCCCTACTGTCTCCTCTACCAACCTACCGTAGTAGCTGAGTTGCCTGTACCCAGACCCACCTGAGACCCTCAACCACTACCTGTCCCTCCGGACCACACGGCGTCAGGTACCCGAGAGTTTCCAGCCTGTGCTGACTCGTTGACTTGACTTGACATCCCCTTTTTCGGTATTAACAGAGAGTTTGCGTTTTCTTCGTATACTGTTTTAAGTTGTGAATCTGTACAAATTTTTGTGAACTATTTTATCTTATACTTCTTATGAAGGAATTGGACTACTTTTTATAAAGGAGTAGGATCTTCAGTCGTAGAGTGGATTCCCTGTTTGTACTCGTCGTCGGACCGGTCCTCGTTCTGTGTGGCAGGGTGAAAGACCGGGTGATAAAGATTTCCGCACAAATAGAAAATTTCATAATCACGTTGATTTGTCTTTCGTTAATCGACTAATTTTGACCTTTCCTTCTCCATTAAAAAGGATAAATGTCTCCTGTACTGATACAGACCTTTCGGGATTTATTAATTACTTTCGTGTTGATTCTTCGTTACTTCATCGTCCAAAATATGGTTATCGGAAATGTATATGTTTGTTTTTGTTCAATGTTCTATTTCACTGTTTATAAAGTAAAGATTGTCGTTTTATTTGAAATTTCACTCTATCGATTCGTATTTGCATTGTCATTTGCAGGTTTCAAACGTACTCCTTTTGACATAAAATATTAATCTTTTTTTTTTAAAAAACTTTCAGTGTTTTCGTCTGTGTCGTTCTGTATGGTGTCAGAACCTATTCTTGTGGGTTGTAGTAATTCTCTAGTGACTCAAATAATTATATTTACTTTTATGAGAAGGATCTGGATTTATTCAACTAATATTTATATTTATGTATTTTTATTGTAGGGACTTCGATTTATTCAGTTAATATTTCAAGTAACCCTTCTAGTTTGTCCTGTTCTATATTTTTGTTTCAAAAAATTGTACTTTTAATTTCTTTTGGAAAAAGTACGGTTTTTTTGTCGTCGTTATTCCCTTTTTAACCTCTTTTCCATTGCTTGCCAATTGTAGGAATGAGATATTTCTGGAAGACTTTCCTCTAGTTGTCCATGTGCTCGGTCTCTGTCTCCTTTCCTGCCAATCGGAACGAGCATTGTCTTTGCGTGCAATTTTGATGACTCTCTATAGTGAAGAATGGATAACCTGACGCCTTTTACGTTTTCGAAGGACTGGTCCGAAATTTCTTTTTCCCTCAGAAGAGGTAAAGACCCCAGTATGGTTTGCCTCGTTAGGGACGTCTCCCTTTAGACATTTTGGACGCTTTGAGGCTTTTCGGCATATGCGCTCCGTCAGGTAATTTTGTCGTGGGTGCCGTCGACCTCCGTCCACTGTTGGGTGTTCAAGTAGTCCTCCCTGGCTCACTAGCCACCGGTTGGGTTCCACCGGGTAGACTGTTCCCTGTTCCCCGTCCCGTCCACGACGAGACCGCCAGAGGTCCGGTGACTGCTCACGTCTTGCGTCCTGCTCCTCGTCCGTTATGCGACGACAGGTGGGACCCTTCTTCCGAAGTGCCGTTTGCACGTATGCTGTGTGTCGGTCTGTGTGGTTCTGTGTGTCCGCACAGACGAATCACAAGTCACTACGTGTCTATTTGGTGTTTTGAAGAAGTTACCGAGAGGTGTCCCGTCCCTACTTGGTCCACTCCCGTCTTCGATCTGAAGAAGATTGTGTGACAAAGTGTCTAAACTGAAACCTTGGTACATCTATGTGTGACATTTTTGGACTTGTCGTTGGGGATTTTTGTCTTCGTTTTCCTGTGTGGCACTGGGTGGACACCCAGGTCGACCACGGACAGACAGGACGGGTGGTTCGACCGAGAAGGAAGTCCAGGTGCCTCGTAGTTCTCGTCGGTCTGACGAGACTCGTGGTCTCAGCGGACGTTCCGGACGTCGAAGTTCGTCGGGGTCTCCCCCCTCGTGAGAGGGGTCGGGACTTGATTGGAAGTGTCGACAGGTCCTTGAGGAGAGGGCTGAGAGTCTCCGTCGGACCTACACTCCTACTTGTCTTGTGTCCGTCTGTGTCCTCGGTGGACTGGACCTTCGGAGTAAGAGGTTGTCTCAGAAGTCCTAGGGGAGCTCCGTGGACGGGAACAGTGACGCGAGTCTCTGTGGGTTTATGTACCGAAAGACAGTCCGTACATTTCAAGAGGGCCCGGTTCGCGTTTGATGGATGACCAGTAAAATAAGATTCGTCTCCGGTGACTGATGTCGTCCCTCCCACCGGACCGAGTCTCACGGTCTCAGGTCCGGATCAGTTCTGTCACGGATAATTCCTACGACGGACCACTCCCACCACTCCTCGGGGCGCACCCTCCCCGTCCTCGTGTCCTTCGACCAATGAGACTCCTTATTCTTCGTTCGTGTAGTCTCCATTCCCCTCCCCCAAGGTCCCGTCGGGTCCCCAACTCTGACGAAGGTGACGTCCCCACGTCCAAGCTAGGGACCAACCCCTACGCTGCTACGCACCGGTCTCCTCTTTTCTTTTTTCTCATTCCCCTTGGTCCAGAGAGTTGCAGCTGTACTATTTAAACCTTTTCCTCTTCTCGTCCTACTGTGTCTCGTCGAGTCTCGTCGGGGTCTCGCCCCTCGTGAGAGGGGTCGGGACTCGATTGGAAGTGTCGACACATCCACGACTTGACCTGATTCCGGAGTCCGACATGAGAAATTGGTAACCACATATTATCTGTGTCCTTACATCTGCCTTTGCACAGGTCATTCTCCCGGACGTCTGTCGTTGTGGGCTGTTCGTTATTCGCGAGGGTCACAGGTCTAGAACCGAAAAGTTGTAGTAAGAGGAACCTCTTTACTGTTGGGTCCCGACTTAGTCCGTTTCATGCATACTCGGGTCTTATTGAGATTGAGGTGTCCTTTGGTACTCAGTTTGTATTTACCTAATTTTTAAACTACTCCTTATTCTATATATGTACCAACGTTTCATGGATAGGTGCTTTCATAAATAATTAGTGTCTCCCTTTTTCTCCTCGAAGTGTTGTCTCTTTCGACCGTCTGTGGCGGGACCAGTTGCTTACTTTCCCTTCCAGTCGTCATGACCCTGGTTACTTCGGCGCGTGTCGAACTGGCCTACGTGCCTCTTGTCTCGGACCGAAGACTCTCTCACACGGGGCGGGGCCTCGAAGGTGACCTCCGCCGTGGCGCGTGCCTCGGGGGTGGCGGGAGGGTCTGGGGAGCGCCTGCGACAGCCGTGTCAGACAGAGTGCACTCCCGTCCTCCGTACTGCTGCCCCAGGTGACACGTCCCCGGGTCCCACGTCTCTTCTCGTCGTTACAGTCCCGAACCCTTCGTGAGCCCGGTCGTGAGTGTCGGTCGTTAGGACAGAGTAGTAGGCAGAGAAGGGGTCTTGTCTACGGCGCCGCAGTGTCGTCGTGCCTCGACTCCTTCTGTTGTCGCCGTGTGCCTGGGTGCCCGAGTGTCCTGTGGCGCGAAGGGGAGACTGCGGCGCCTCGTGGCAGTCGGCGCGTCGTGGCAGTCGGTGCTGTCTACGTGCCCCGTGGACAGGGTGTTCGACAGGATCCTCGCTGGTCTCTTTGGAAGACTGGGTGTGTGGTTTGGCCCGTCTTTGACGGTAAAGTGAAGTATGCTGGTTAATTCTCTGGGCTAAAGTTCGTGACTTTAGAAAAAGGAGGAATAAGAATCCTTCTACAAAAGGTCTTACAAACAGTAAAACCCGTTGTTAGACCATAATCGACTCGACACCCTTTCTGTCGGAAGTAGGCGAGTATTTTTGCATGACCGACGTTAGGTCAATTAAAATTAGGACTCATAAAAGGTTTTAAGGGCATGACGAAAATTATAACGACCGGTCCTTGGTACCCTGTTGACGTATTTAGTTGTATTGAAAACGTGTGTGTCTTTATGGTGAGGAATGGAAAAAACAAAATGTTTGTTTTATGGTTCCCTTTACTCTTCGCCTTCGATGAACGTCTCCCTGCAGTCTGGTGTTGTCACTGTCTCTCACGGGACGGGTACTCCCTGTACTGTGTCCCTTCCGTCCTCAACTCAAACCTAATATACATCTAACACAATGAACAAGTCATTGAATTGGGGTAAGAAGTCTTCAGTTAATAGTCCAGTGAGTCTTGTATCCTTTGAAATGTTATCTCAGCATATACGAGAACCATTGAGTGGTATGTTCACTGTAGGACACGAGGTCGTCCTACAGACTCATTGCGAAATAGTTCTTCCCGTAGACCCGTGCATGGAGTCTCAGTTCGGACGTCGATCAAGTTTCGTGGTCACGTAGTACTTGACTAAGTGCACGGGTTGCCCTACAGACCTTCACCCTGCTTTAAAGTGCCTGATAGGATACGGACACGAGTCAGTAGTCGACACAGAGAGACGCCTGACATACATCGGGCGGTCCGAGGAGACGGGTACCCTAAAGGGTCCGTGCTTATGACCTCACCCGACGGTAAAGGAGGAGGTCCTCTAGATGGACTGGGTCCCCAGTTTGAGTGTAGAGGACGTAACCGTCCGCCCAAGAAATAGTGACTTTCACTTTCAGCGAGTCAGTACAGGTTGAGAAACGCTGAGGCACCCGGTCTTAGGACCTCACCCATCGGTAAGGGAAGAGGTCCCCTAGAAGGGTTTACTCCCTAGCTTGGGTCTAGAGGACGTATCGTCCGCCTAAGAGATGGTCGACTCGGTGTTCCCTTCGGGTTCTTAGGACCCCACCCATCGGATAGGAAAGAGGTCGTCTAGAAAGGTTGGGTCCTTAGTTTGACCCAGAGGACTTGACGTCCACCTAAGAAGTGGTCGACTCGATGGTCCCTTCGGGACCTAACTGGGATGACCTAGGTAAAGGTTTAATTACTGAATGTCAGAGGTTCTACGTTTCTGTACCCTGACTTCGCCGAATCTAAGAATCCGATTTTTAGGAATTTTTTTTCCCCCCCCGCCCCGTGACGTAAGGAAATAGGGCGATCGCGTGGCCGGCACAGTGGGCGTAAATAGAGGGGTTTTCGGCTGAGGTCTCGGTGCACTACGCGTTGTGGAAGACTGAATTATATCAAAGTTATGTATTAAATTTTTGATGCAAGACGTGACCCACTCTACGGGGGTCTTGGTGGGTGACACGGACATTGTTACGACATCAGGAGGAGGCGTCAGGGAGGACTGTGTCGGTCGGTCGACTTATTTGAGGTGAGCCAGGTTGGTGTCTTCTTTGACGGAGGTCTCGTTCCCTTCCCTCTCTTTCGTAACGACCATCTTTCCTGAGTGACCCCGTGTCCTGACTTCTACGTTAGAACAAGTTTGACTAATTTACTGTTAGTAATCACGTTAATTTCGTTCTGGTATTTGGTAGATTTCGTTGTCTTTCCCTTTCGTTTCTTTTGTGTTTAGTACCTTGTGTCTGTATTTTATTTCCATATCAATTCTGTCTTTCAATTGTCTTTATTTGGATTTTAGTCGATGTCGCTATTGCAATTAACATAAGTCTTTGTTTCTTAGGGTTTGCCAGTTTGTCATTGACTCGTGTGTTTCTCAATGAATTTGGGTGATTCTAAGTTTGATTTTCACTGTCTTACGATGCTTTTACTTGGGAGTTACTTTGGCTACCAAAGGAGAACGAAAGTATTTCGCTTCTTAGGTGTCCGTTCTTAAAAATACTCGGGTTAATCGTAGTTTTATGTCTTTCGTTTTAATACTCTTTATGTTCCCCTTTGACTGTTTAGTATTGTCATTAATCCATGATTGTCTGAAGAGACTTAAACCCCGTCTAGGTTGTCAATTTTTACATTTTTTGTCTCTCTCCCTGAGACTTATCGTAATTGACTTCGATGGTAGAACATGATACTTTGATGTTGTGGACACTAAACATGAAACAATGTTCCTAGGTGTTTTTTCGTCAGACTAAAATTTTTTATTAAAAAATTTTTTTCTTAGAAGTTGTACCTGTAATATACTAGACATAATAGACCCGTGTTATGTTATTTTAATTTTCAAGTGTCTTCAAAAATAATTTGACAATTCTCGGAGTTTTGGATATTTTTGTTTCTCCTTTAGTTGAAGTCACCGCGGGGTGAGGTCATGAGAACGGACCTTTTAGGGTACCTGTCTCCTCGGACCATCCGACGTCAGGTACCCCAGCGACTCTCGACCTGCGCTGAGTGACTGAAGTGAGAGTGAAAGTGAAAGTGCGTGACCTCTTCCTTTACCGTTGGGTGAGGTCACAAGAACGAACCTCTTAGGGTCCCTACCGCCTCGGACCACCCGACGGCAGACACCCCAGCGTGTCTCAGTCTGTGCTGACTTCGTTGAATCTTAAAATTTTCAAATCGTTTTTGTTTCGAGATCCGTTTTCATTCAATTATTGGAATTTTCAAATGTAACAATTAGTTTTTTTGTTACTTATTCGTACATTGAGTTTTTCAATCTCTTTTTCATCTCCTTTTGGTTCCTTTTGTCCCTGTTTCTTTCTATTTTTATCTTTAATTGGTCATTCTTTTATTCTCTTGACTATTTCGATTCTTCGTTGAGAATTTTTTCTGTTTTGTCTGTTTAGGACAGTGTTCGGATGAAACTCTACCCCTCTTTTATTCCTTACTCTTCCGGCGACGCCGCCGCCCCGCGTCGGGTTCGTGACTGGACTACTCGCGGAAGTCCTACAGGCGGGCCGGGTGCGCGCTCCGCACCATCTGCCCGCACGACGCCACCACGGCCGAAGGCAACCCCAGCCGCGGCCGGAGGTCCTCCTAGACCCGCGAGAGGTCCACGGGCAAGTGGTGTCGGTGCATGTCCCGGCAGACGGGGAAGTGCAGGTGGTCCAGGTGGAGTCGGGGGAACGCCTAGTCCTTCAGGTGCGTCAAGGGCACCGGGCGCCACCGCCGCTACGCGTCCCCGCACGTCCCCTCGGTCGGCGTCGTGGTGTGCCTGAAGAGCAACTACGCCGACTCTCTCTCGTGTCCCTCGACCCGACCCTCCGCGCCCTGTGCGGCCGGCCCTCGTCCCGCCGGGAGCGCAATTCTTGCGGAGGTCCCTGAGGCGACGTCCTCTGCGAAAGTGTGTGAGGGGGACGGCCCGGGTGCGGCCGGTGTCCTCGGGGTCGGGTGCCTGGTCCTTTGGACTCCGTATCGATCTGTCGTGGCCGCGATTCTCGCGGTGTCGTCTCCCTGTGGCCGGTCCGAGTCGGACGTGCCTTTCGCCGGGAGTCTGGGTCTCGGGGCAGTTCCTTGCGGTGTCGGCACGTCAAGTGCCTGGGTGGGGCAGAGGTCGACTCCGCGTGCAGTGGAGTGCGTGGGCCGAGACTTGTTTCGGGTTCCTAGGTCTGGTGGCTTCGTCACTGGGTCTTTGTGCGCCGCCCGGTCGCGAGGAGGAAGTCGACCCTTGATCGAAGGTGACCGGTTCCTCCGGTTCCTTACGAGGTTCGTGAGTAGTTGTTTCTTTATGTAGGGTTGTCTTTTTATGGTAGTTTTATGGTCTCTAAGCACCTTGGGTTCATAATCTTCTTTGTTTTTGTCATGAACTTTTTCGTTATACTTTGATCGACCAGATTGTGGATCGAATTGAGAGGAAATAAGATAACAATGTAGACGTTATGGTGTTTTTAATTTACAAAAGAAGTCTGAACTCAGTAACTATAATTTATAAGTACACGTTAGGTAGATAAACGAGACATACTACTGGGAAAGACCTATAAACTTTGATAAAAATTATTTATTTTATAGACAAGATTACTTTACTACGATTCTGTAATCTTCCCTTCCTCCTTTGGATAAAGACATAACAATCTTTAGGAAGAGACCCCTTGGTGGTTGTTTTTTCCCCATGTTTAAAGTCCTAGTTATACGTCTGTAAAGAGGGTAGTTACGTGACGGTCGGATCCGGGCTTCCCCTTTGTCTGTGTGTCTTTTTCGGACCTCAAAGGTCGACGTCTACTCAAAGTTTGGATAGACTCTAAGGTTAGAGTCTGTGTGTCTGTCGGTCGTCTCAGAGACACGAGGGGGCCCACAGAGGTCCTCCCTCTGTACTATCGTTCTGAGTCTACGATGACTAGTTCCTTCCCGAACGTGACCAATGCCCTACACCGTTCCGTCGTCCGTCCCGCGATAGTTGTTTTCCTCGGTCTTCCACCCGCGGGCCTAGGGGGACCCGCCCCTGTCGCCTGGTCTCCGACTCGGGCCCCGGGGCGTCCGGCTGCGGACCCCCGGACTTGTCGGTCCCGTCTCGTACAGTCCCACGACAGTCCACGCCGGGCGGTCCCTCCGACCTGTGTGCCCCCGGACTACGTTGTGAAGTTCCTCTCTGAAAGACATGGGCTGAGTCCTATTTTCGGTCCACTCCGAGCGGTTCCGCGTCCCGGCGACGACTTCTCTATCGCTCCGACCGTAGTCCCCATTGGAGTCCCTTCGACTGTGGGCCTGTCGTGGTCTGCCAGTGACTGTCTCGACCCGGACTTGAGTGCAGAGGTCCGGGACAAAGAGACCGATGGCGGGTGTTCGGACTGCCACGAAGGGAGTCAGGGGAGAGAGGGGCGGGAGACCTCGACCTTTCATAGTCCCCGAGGGGCCGAGGCCCGTCGCGGAGTCGTCGCGAGTGGAGGCCATCGAGAGAAGGACGTCGTCCGAGGCGTCCCAGACGTCCAGGGGGTGCATCCGCCGCAGCACGTCGGAGCACAGGAGCGTCACGAGGTCGCCCACCAGTGTCTTGACGAGGGAGTCGGTGAGGAAGTCTAATCCTGGACGTGACTTCTCTCCCCGCGGACAGTCGAGGTCTTCCGGGACGACCCTGTCGGTCGTCCCCCGCGGCGGGTGGGTCCTGTCCCAGTCAGGACGTCAGCACAGGGTGAGAACTGCTGGGGTACCTGATATCGGGCGGTCCGAGGAGACAGGTATCTTACGAGGTCCGTTCTCATGACCTCACCCAACGGTAAGGGAAAGGTCCCCTAAAAAGGTTGGGTCCCTATCTTGGGAGCAGAGTCGTAACGTCCGTCAAAGAAATGACGGACTCGGTGGTCCCGTTGGGAAGGGTGGCTCTTCCACGAGAGGTTGAAAGTTGTTATCATGTAGTAAACGGACGGGGGTCTTTGAAGGTCTCGGTCTCTCTGCATCTTTTAGAGGAACTTATTTCGATCGTACACGGGTTGTAGTTTGGTCCGTTCTTATATTGCAAATTTTGAAACCGCCCCACTCCGTAGTTTTAGGTTTGGATGAGTTGTCTCTTCTAGGATTTATTATATAATTGTTTCGTTTTAAACTTTATATTTAGTTTTTTTTCAGTGGTGTCCTGAAGGGACCACCAGGTCACGAATTCTGAGGTTTGGAGGTGACTTCCCCCGGACCCAAGGTGGGGATATGTCCCTTGATTCTAGGGTGTCACACCGGTTTTTTATTCAGTTGTATTTTAATGAGATTAAATAAGGTTTTTACAGTCATGACCCCTTTTTTTGTATTTTAGGAGAGGATGTGATGTTTTTCTACGAACTTAAATCGTTTTAAGTCATGGTTTTTTCATGACGAGGTATATTGTGCTTACTGAGACGGTACGATTAGATCCATTGTCGGAGTGATGTATCCTCAGGGGCACTCACTGTGTGTAAAACCATGGAGTCTACCCACGTGAAATGACTTACATTTGACGTGGAGTCATCTTTCCTTTTTTTAAAATTTTATGTTACTATATTTATCTTTCGGTCTGGATATATTACTTCTGATATTTTGACTCTTTGTTATTTCCGATCTTACTTACGACTTTTGGTGTGTCACATGACCCTATTCTCAGTTACGATCCTTTTAAAATTCACTATGGTTTATTTAATTCCCTAAATTGTTTAGAGAAACCCCGGAAATGTACTCTATACTGGTTTTATAAGATTTCCAAATAAACCTTTATTTTTATTCTTTGTGAAAGTCGAATAAGTCATACATACTCTTCTGTAGATGGGATGACAACAACGACAACGATTCAGTGAAGTCAGCACTGGCTGAGACACACTGGGTTATCTGTCGTCGGGTGGTCCGAGGGGACAGGGACCCTAAGAGGTCCGTTCTTGTAACCTCACCCAACGGTAAAGGAAGAGGTTGTGTACTTTCACTTTTCACTTGTCATCTTTAATAGAGAGTAATCTTAGTTTTCTATTTATTTTGTTAGTTAATGGGTCTTTTCTCGAATCGTATTTATTATACAGTCTTTCCCCGTAGTTTCAATTCACTCTTTACCCTTCTCCTCAACGATATTTACCTTACGGGCACAGAGGGTTTTACAAGACGGTTTATTATACGACCCTCAGGATTGTGGGTA
Source organism: Capra ibex (assembly GCA_006410555.1). NCBI lineage: Eukaryota > Metazoa > Chordata > Mammalia > Artiodactyla > Bovidae > Capra > Capra ibex. The sequence continues at coordinate 1,362,583 of SJYO01054996.1, forward strand.
CACTAATAATTCTCCATTCATCCTGGAATCACCAATTAATCCAGTACTCCCGTTTCGACAGTACTTACCCTAATCGTGGAAATATTTTCTCTGGGACCTCGCAAGGTACCGGGAAGACGGTGTACTCCTGTGTCGTTCTTCTACCCGTAGATGCTTGGTCCTTCGGGAGTGGCCTGTGCTTTATACGGTCACGGAACCAGGACCTGAATGGTCGGTAGTCTCGGCACTTTTTATTTAAAGACAACAAATATTCGGTAGGTCAGATGAGACGATAGTGTAGGACTTACCTGATCTGGGGTTCATGGCCAGTGAGAAGTTGTTACGTCCAAACTAGACGTCCCCAGGTGAATATGCACCTATAGAAGTCGTCATTTATGGTGTTATGACGTGACACCAGCCACGGACCACCTTAGGGATCTACAGGTCCTTGGAGTGTACGTCTCCTGGGGGTTCAACAGGGCTGTCTGTTGACATCAGTTGTTTAAAACATGTTACTGTATGGATGTCGACTGGGAACTTATTGTACCAGACTACCCAGGTGAGTGTGTGTCTAAAAAAAGTGATTTTTGTGTGATGTGATGTGTTAGGTGCCGACCGCTGAAGAACCTACGTCTTGGAGTTTATACCTCCCTGTCAACATTTCAGTTTCTTCCTAAAGACTAACACCGCCTCGAGACCATTGGGAGACCCAACAGTTTCCAGTTGACACTAACTCGAGAAGTGGAGTGGTACCTCGGAATTTACAGAAGTCTATTAATTCTCAAGGTATTTGAATTAATGTAACTGTCCTTCGTCTTCCTTTGTCGTACTTGAGTCTGACGAAGTGGTTCAGGGGTGTCACGGTCCGTCGGATCGTGTACACTGGGACGGTGTCCACCCGAGAGGTTAGGATTTCAACGAAAAGTATAGGTTTAGTCTACAAGACGGATGGTTGACATATGTTCTGACCCGGTATCATGTGAGGTCCTAAACTGTCAAGTAATGGTCTCCAATCTGTGTTTCCGGGGTCCAGTGACCCGTCTCGGCCCTCCCAGTGAGTTCGTGGGCGGTGCTGGTCCGGAGTCGTCTAGTTGTTCTTCCGTAGCTCTTCGGGAACCCGGGGGTCCGGTTAGGAGGAGGTCTTCAATAAGAGGTGACTCAATGGGTGTCTCACCTTTTCAAGTTTCCTCCTTATTCTGAGCCTTCGACATTCCTCTGACTGTGTGAAAACGATTCAAGAGGAGGTTCGGACGGAAACAACCGGAGAAGGTTGGATGGTGGACGGGTCGAGGTCTAAGTTCTATTGAAATACAGACGTAAAAAGACTAGTCGAAGAGGTTGCTGTTATGTGGTGAATCCGTAGTTGGGACTGTGGGGATGAGGGTCCGGTCGTTGTGTCATTTGCGACTTTGTCGTGGCGGACCTATAATCTCACGGATACACATCCCGTCTCAGTCAGACGGAAGGAAGGTGGTCTGGTGGGAGGTGCGGCCCTTCGTCGTCCGTTGGGAGGAGGAGGAGGACCTGTGGAGAGGCAGGAAGGGAGTGTGAGTGTCCTTTACCACAGGTCCTGGGATTCCAGACCGACATGGACCCCGATCAGCTATGGTTGGTTTCGGACCCTACGAAACAAACGCAAAAACGAGTGACCCCATAGTCAAGGAGTTTGTTGACAAATGACCTATTACTTACCTCCCTTCCTACTTTTCGTGATGAACGTGGACAGAGGTTTAGTTGCAATATGGAATTTAAGACCGTGTAAATCCTCATTCTCATTTTTTTAAGAATCAAATAATGTTTGATTGCTTGAGACACCTCCCCACAGAGTAACCTACACGGACATGGCAGGCGTCGTATATCTTCGTGGACCATGGGTCCCGTTTGATTTTGTCCGTTCCTCCCCTTGGCGGTGGGTGGGTGGGGTCGGGTGTCCAATACTCCTTCGGCGAGGGCTGGCGCTCGTTTACGTGAGGGGACGTCTAAGTGTGGACGTGTCGTCCTTATAAAGTTCCACCTCTGGGGCGGTCAGGGCACCGATAAGACCCGTCACCCGCACGCGGAAAGATCGGGCGATTTGATTTGAGACAGCCCCGACGGAGGGGCCGCCACCCGGTCCCGGGGACGTCGCCTGAACGACACAGTGACTGTCGAGCGACCCCCACCGCAATAGCGCCAGGGAACGGGCACGATCCCGACCTCAGCCCCGTTGTCTTTTTTCCCGTGGGCGGGAGGGTCCCCGACTGGGGACCCCGAAAAGTGTGGAGACCCACGCGAGTCTTGACCTCTTACTGGATGCAGGAGAAATGCCGACCCCCGCCCCCCACAGCGGAGGTTGGGGGGTCCGTTCGAGGTGTCCTCCCCTTCGGCTCGTGGGCCCGGGGCCGCTCCGCGCGACTGGCTGGGGCCGCCGAGGCACTCCGGGACGGCCAGTGCTCGGCTGCGCCGAACCCGCGCTGACGGAGCCGGGGGAGCCGGGGCGGCGGGGGTGTCGGACCGCCGGCGCGCGCGTGTAATGGACGCCCGCGGCCGGGCCGGGCGGGCGGCGGGAGGCGGTACCCGAGGCCGGAGGTCGGACAGGCGTCGGCGGAGGGGGGCGCGCCGGGCGGAGTCTCTGGGGCGGCCGGCCTTGGTGAAGGCCTCGGTGTCGCGCGCGCTGGCGAAGGCCGCGGTGCCCGTCACCGGCACGCTCCTGCGCCGAAGGCCGCCCGCGCGCGGAGGGAGTTCCCGAAGACCCCGGAGGGCGAGGGCGATGCGAGCGCTGCGCTCCGGGTCGCCCGCGGCCGCGGACCCGCGCGCGACGGCGCCTGCTCGAGACCCCCCACCCCCACCCCGCTCCCCGCCCTGCCCGACAGCCCGTGGCGGACCCGACACAAACAGGTGTCCCCCTCGCCTCCTCAGACCCTTTTATGCCGCGGACCCCCGCCCCAGATTTAACGTAGAGGATTCTTGAGTCCAATCAGCCCGGGCAGGGGCGGGGGTGACCCTCCTACACCCTCCCTGGTTCCCTCCCAAATCGAGGCCCAAGCTTAGGGTCCCCTCGGTTAGACTACCCCGTCACGAGACCCCAACGAAGTCAGTACAGCCTGAGACGCTGGGGTACCTGACATCGGGAGGTCCGAGGAGACAGGTACCCTAAGAGTTCCGTTCTTATGACCTTACCCAACGGTCCGGGAGGAGGTCCCGTAGAAGGGCTGGGTCCCTAGCTTGGGTGCACAGAATCCAGAGGACGTAACCGACGATTCAGTGAAGTCAGCACAGGCTGAGACACGCTGGGGTATCTGCCGTCGGGTGGTCCGAGGGGGCAGGGACCCTAAGAGGTCCGTTCTTGGGACCTCACCCAACGGTAAAGGAAGAGGTTACGTACTTTCACTTTTCACTTTCACTTCAGCGAGTCAGTACAGACTGAGACTCGCTGGGGTACCTGACGTCGGATGGTCCGAGGAGGTAGGCACCCTAAAAGGACGTAATCGTCCTCCCAAGAAATGGCGATCGGTGGGCCCTTCGGATTAAGGAACGAACTTCAGTTCCTAGGATAGATAGTTTCATATCGGGTTACGGACTGTGTTTCACGAAGAACTTATTTAATCACTTGTTCCACTAGTAAAAGAACGTGTGAGCGAATAACTTTATAACAGTCTGGACTCAAAACCAAACATTCGTCCCTAAGGAAACCGAGGAAGGTGCGAGGGGACCCTCTTCCCGAGGTCGTCTACGTTCACCCCCCACCCTCCCCACCTCCCCTCCCCACAACCCCTCCCCACCCCCCTCCCGTCCACCGACTCCTGTCCACTCTGACCTCTGGGGGTTGTCAACACGACACTGGGCGGCCGGACAGGACGGAACATTAATTTCCTGGTCCAGCCACATTCCCCTCGGTGTCGTCGCCCCGACCACAGGGGTCCCCCCACGAGTTTGCGTGACCACCGTAGTGGCCCGACGTCCAGACGTTCCCACAACCGACCCCCCTTCCCCCGACGGAGGTCGAGACAAACCTGCACTATTGTGGGTTCTCGTGGTCGTCTTCCTCTCGACCCGCACTACGGGTGTGCGATGTGAGGTCCCTCGGCCCCCCTACGGGTCTCGGTGGACCGGACGTGGAGTCTTGTGGACCCTCGAGCTTTCAGTCCCTTTGGACCATTGTCAAGTTCACAGGTAGTCTCTACAACCCATTTGTCACCGGACAGTGCCCCACCGAATAATGATCGAAATTTTCCCTTCCTTCAGGATTGTTTATCCTCCTGTACGTGCTTGGAACTCCTGTGCTACGACTTACTTTTTTCGGTCAGTGGTTTCCGCTTCTGACGACGAACTAAGGTGAGTGCTCAAAGGATCTCCTCCGTCAAGTACCTCTGTCTTTCACCTACCACCTTGGTCCCCGACCCCCTTCCCCCTCAACAAATTACCCGTGCTCAATGTCCAACCGTAACGTCCGTCTAAGAAATGGTTGACTCGGTGTTCCCTTCGGGTTCTTATGACCTCACCCATCGGATATGGAAGAGGTCGTCTAGAAGGGCTGGGTCCTTAACTTGGTCCCAGGGGACGTAACGTCCGCCTAAGATATGGTTGACTTAATAGTCCCTTCGGGTAGAATGGCGTTAAAACAAAAATTCCGTCCGGACCATGGTGGGGTGGGATCTCGAGGACTACGTCCGCTACATCCCACACCCGACCCGTACCCCTAAAACCTCCACGGGTCCACTAAGAGTACGTCGGTCCGACTCTGGAGACAGGGGCGGTCGAAGTCGTCGGGACAGGGGGTCGAGGGACAGGGGAGTACTCCCGGACCCGAGGTTCCCCAATTTTCCGGACTCGCTCACAGTGAAGGACACACGTGGACCTAGACTACGACGGGACCCCTTAGAAGAGACGAGAGATCTATCTGGACTCTAGGGAGACCTAGTCTCCGCAGGGTGGGGCGGGGGATTGACGGACGACCCGGGTCACGAGAGTTGTGGGCGTCCTTGACCTCCACAGTGCCTGGGGGTCCCGGGACTCCAGTCCCTCCGAGTCACGACACGGGTGTTGTGTGACGCCGGGTCGGTCCCGAGTTTGGGTCCTGATAGGTCGGGACGTCGAAGAGGAGTCCGGAGCGGTAGGGCGGTCCCAGGTCATTCGGGTTTTGTGGGTGGTTGTGGGTCGACGCCCACCTAGATGTCTGTCTTACTAGTCTGGTGCGTTGGTGGGACCCGTGTGGGCAGGACCCACCTGTGTCCCGGTCGTGACGGAGACCGTCTCACCTCTGACAGAGACGGGGAAGGTCCAGGGTCCCCGTGCGATCGAAAAAGGGTGGACGTAGCGGAGGACGGCAGACCATCAAGTCCCGACAGGGTGTCGGTGGGTGAGTAGACACAGGGGTTTTATTTTGTGGGTTGCAGGGGTCTACTGGGGAGGAACTTCAGACCGGGTTAGAAAGACCTTCCATCGAACCGTATTTTGCAAACATTAGGAACTCGTCTTTAACGCGTGGGTCCCACGGGGGACAGACGTGGGAGCCGGTATCTGGACGGGGGGTCGAGTGGTCTTCGAGGGAGTCGGGGGTGGGGCGGTCGACCCACTGGCCCGAGGGACGGTCGGAGGTGGGCGTGCAAGACCCGGGGGTAGAGTAGAGTGGAACTGAATGTCGAGCCCTCCTCGGCAGAATAGAGAGGCCCGTCTCTGCACCGAGGGAGCTTTCGACAAAGACGAGTCTGTCTACAGAATTAAGTGAGCGTCCTCGAGTGGTCCTGAACTATAACTTGTTTATCAGTCTTCACTGTCGGTGAGCCGGACCACGCCCACTTGGCCTCACCTGCGACTGGTGCCTCGGACACCAAGTCATTCCCTCATTTATCCTAAGAGTCCTTTCTATTCAGGGGGAGGATTGAGGACCCTGGACACTTTGCCTGGACTAACCTCCTTTCCCCAAAACGTCTACATCAATTGAATTACTAGAGTCAGTAGGACCTAAATCTCACCGGGATTTAGGTCGTCCGGAAACTCAGACTTTGTTTTTCCCTCTAAACTTTGAGCCTGTACTTCGTTCTTCCGGTACGCTCGTCTGTCTCGGACCTCCCTACACCGGGGCTCGATTCCTTCGGTCCTGGGCCCCCGACCTTCTCTGTCCTTCCCAGGACGGGCTCCTACACCGGGGCTCGATTCCTTCGGTCCTGGGTCCCCGACCTTCTCTGTCCTTCCCAGGACGGGCTCTTGGAGGTATCCCTAGTACCGGGACTGTTGTGGAACTCAAGTCTGGAGACGGGGGTTTGACTCGTTCTTATGCAAAGGTAACCAAAGACTCACACATCATTAACAGTACCACCGGTGTCCTTCAAGTGTGGGTCAGTGCCTGGTCTTAGTGTCTAGTGGGACCCTCACTCCCGGTTCTTTCTCCCTCACTCCGACCCCTTGTCCTCCGTTCCACATCCCTCAATTGGTGTCTCTTTCCGGGGCTTCAGTTCCCTGGTCTGTCCGCCCTCTCCGGGAAAGACTTGGGTCCTCCCTCCGAGACAGCCGACTCACCACGGGCCAGGACAGGACACAGTGACCCGAAATGGTTCGTCACAACACTAGACTGGGTTCAAACCTGCCCGGTGTGACCGACGAACCCTTTAGTTCCTTCTTGTCCCACCCCCCCGAGGTCTCTCTGGGTCCGTCGGATCGGACGGCACGGTGGGTTCCCCTGTCTTCTACTCCCGGAAACATCCCGGCGACGGGAGTGTAGGTTGTGACGTACCAACACACGTAGGGGCCCTCGCTTCTCAAACAGGACGTTCTCTGCCGGTCCACCGTTTTGTGTCTGGTCAAGTCAGGTCAGCGAGTCAGCGCAGGCTGAGACACTGGGGTGCCTGGCGTCGTACGGTCCGGAGGGCAGGTAGTGGTCGAGGGTCTCAGGTGAGTTTGGGTACAGGTAGCTCCGCCACTACGGTAGGTCGGTAGAGTAGGAGACAGTAGGGGAAGAGGAGGGTGGAAGTTAGAAAGGGTCGTAGTCCCAGAAAAGTTTATTCAGTCAAGAAACGTAGTCCACCGGTTTCATAACCTCAAAGTTGAAATCGTAGTCAGGAAGGTTACTTGTGGGTCCCGATTAGAGGAAATCTTACCTGACCAACCTAGAGGAACGTCAGGTTCCCTGAGAGTTCTCAGAAGAGGTTGTGGTGTCAAGTTTTCGTAGTTAAGAAGCCACAAGTCGAAAGAAGTATCGGGTTGAGAGTGTAGGTATGTACTGGTGNAGTTGAAATCGTAGTCAGGAAGGTTACTTGTGGGTCCCGATTAGAGGAAATCTTACCTGACCAACCTAGAGGAACGTCAGGTTCCCTGAGAGTTCTCAGAAGAGGTTGTGGTGTCAAGTTTTCGTAGTTAAGAAGCCACAAGTCGAAAGAAATATCGGGTTGAGAGTGTAGGTATGTACTGGTGTCCTTTTTGGTATCGGAACTGATCTGCATGGAAAGAACCTTTTATTACAGAGACGAAAAATTATACGATAGATCCAACCAGTATTGAAAGGAAGGTTCGTCATTCGTAGAAAATTGAAGTACCAACGTTAGTGGTAGACGTCACTAAAACCTCGGGGGTTTTCATTTCAGACAGTGACAAAGGGGTAGATAAACGGTTCTTCACCTGGTCTGCGGTACTAGAATCGGTCTGTAGGGGATTTCGACCAAGTTCAGGTTCCTCGGAAACCAAACCAGACCTCTGCGTCCCATCGGTCCCACAGACCGACTCGACTGGAGTCTTCGGACCGACGGACCCTGGGTCCTCGGAGAGACTAGGACAGAGAGAGGAACTGGACGGCTCGGACACAGAGACACAGTGGCCGATTGTTTCGTTGTCGGAGCTTGGCGTTGGTCGACCACAGTGGCGCACATTGTCGTGCACCAAAGACACCTGTCCTCACACCTGCCCGTATCGCCCTCGCCGAACAGAGACGAAGTGCTGCCCCCGGAGCCGGCCCTCTGGGGCTCCGACCCCACCCCAGCGGACTTCCCTGTCCCGAGGGTCCGACGACGACCGACAGGTCAGAGAACCGACGGTCCGGTGGAGAGACAGACACCAATTGAAGAGTGGAAGGGACTGAGGGTACCTTCGGAGGACGAGGGACCGAGGTGAGGCAGGAAGAGTTGGGAGTGAGGGTCCCCTAATCGCTAAGACCCACACTCGAAGGACACCGACGGTACTGTTAATGATGTCTGAACCTTTGGTCTCCTTTGCACAAGAACCCCCGTCTCCAGACTTGAGTTCCACAGTAGTCCCGGTACTAGGGAGACCTCCGAGAGCCCGTCGGAACGACAGAGAAGGTCGAGGACCACCAGGGCCGAAGGAACCGAACACCGGGGTAGGGAAGGTCGAGACAGGCGAGTGTACCGGAAGAGTGCGACATAGAGTTTAGACCCCGACGCCATCCTTGTGGGTGTGAAACCCGAAGAGTGTCGTACCACTGACCTACGGTCACCCTCCAGGCCCCCACCCCTTCTGTTCTCGTCCGTCCCCCTCTCTCCCTCTCTTAACCCCCCTGCGGACAGGATACTGGGGAACCTTCGACACTCGTAGTGAGGGTGGTGTAAGACAACCAGGTTCTTCACTGGCTACAGGTGGGCTCCAGTCCCCCGGTCGTGCCTGGGGCGGGTAGAGAGACACGTCCTCGCAGTCGCAGTGAAGGTCTCTTGTCTACACTCTCCCCTATATGAAACGACGTCGACAAACCCCAGTATGTCAGAGCGGAAGAGAGTGACAAAGGGACTGGGAACGACAGAGAGAGAGACAGAGAGGTAGAGAGATAGAGAGGTCGTGAGAGGGACAGAGAGACGGACGAACACGACCCGCGTACGGCGGGGGAAAGACGGCTACCTGAAGGAGAGCCGAAGACGGGACCGTCGGGAGTCAGAGTGATACACTCTTTGAGGTTAGCCTGGGATGTACTGGTAGTCAATTCCACAGGTGGAGAGGGTGCACACCTGCAAGACCCCTGTCTCGGGACCGGTCGGTCAACCGACGTCAGTCGAAGGACACCGTCTCCTTGGTGGCAAGGTTCGGACTTGAGGTTTCCGACACGACGGGTCGTCTCAGACCGGCAGACTTATTAATTTTCGGAAACCGTACCAGACATCCACTCCCACTCCCGTCGGGAGTAAGTGTGTCCCTCGTCCGCAGTCTTCTCCGAGATGAGTCCGGTCACTTCCTGTTATCTGAGACAACCGGACGACATCGGGTGCCCGAGACCTTACAGACGCCCCCTTCTCTGTCCTCCCGGACCCTCACCGTCGGGAACGAATTCCGTCCCGCTTGACTGACACCGAGTGTGGAGTCTCCGGGGTCTTAGGTCGACTTTAGTCTTAGGTGGTAAAGGTGGGAATTAGTGTCCGTGTGTTAGGAACGGAACCCCAGACAGGACCCCTGCTTCTCAACCGACCGTTCAGACTCTAGACCGACCGTCCATCTTTGAGTCTGTTCTCTACCACAACTCAGGTTTCAGACATCCCGTTTGACAACGACAACAAGTAAGTCAGTGATTCTGTACAGACTGAGAAATCGTCCAATCGTTCGACCCGTGAGTCTGTCCCAAAGGCACGACGTCAGAACCCCGTCCTAAGGAAAAAGAGTCCCTTTGGACAAAAACGAGAGTTCCGGAAACTGACTAACGGATTCTGGGTGGCTCTCTAATAAGTCCCACTAGAGGAATTAAATTTTAGGGACCGGTCAGGTCACCAACCCTGACGCACGAGGGTTATGTCCACCGCACCTAAACTAGGGACCAATCCCTCGATTCTAGGGTGCGCAGGTAGCGTGTCTGTTTCCCAAATTTATTTATTCAGTCACCTAACATCTACGACTAGGATAAATATCATATGGAAGTATCTTTATGGGTCCGTCCACAAGCTGGTTTATTGACCGTAGCACTGGATCGGTTCTGCTGCGTGTCGTGACTTAGTAGTGTGGGTGGTTCTGCAGATATCTTACCCTTCGACTCCTACCCTGCCAGAAGTCCTCGTCGACCTAGGTCCCCGAGTCCCGGACCGTGATCCAGAGCAGGAAGAGGTCCGAACGAAAGGAGGCGCAAAGAAGACACAACATAGGGGTGTCCGGAAGTCCGAGGAGCGAGTCATTGACGTCCTCTTTGGGGAGCCGACCGTAGTGTGTCGGTAGGGCCTCTTATGAGACTGACCGGACGACCCGGTGTGCGGGTGGCACTCCTGACCACGTGTGGCGCCGACACGGAAGGTGGTCCCGCGACCCTACTTCCTTCTTGGGGGGTCGCTTGACCTCTTTCCTCTGTTACGTCCCCGAAGAGGCCGCCGGGTCACCGACCCTTGGACGGACAGTGACGTCCCGTTTGTCCAAAGTAGGGGTGTCCGGTGCTTCGTTGACCCCGGGGTCTCGGTGTTGACGAATTCGGATCTCGGACACGAGGTGTCGGCCTCTTCGGCGGCGCCACTCTTCGGACGTGTGGCGTTTGTCTCTTTTCGGGGGCGAGCGGCGTCGATCTCTTTCGTGAGTGTGTCGTTCCTTCTGGGTCGTGTTTGTCTTTATCTATTTGCTTTTTTTAGAAAATTTTTCCTCTGTTCTATGGTGTGTCGAGGGATTCGGCACATCGAGTTCCGAGTCCTGAGACCAGTGAAAGAGGAAATCTTAAATACTCCAAACTTCTATTCTCCGTACATAAAATAAGAGAGTTTCCACCGTGCAGTCTTTTGTGTCCGGTAAGTTGGCAGGTGCCCGGGACTTTGCCAGTGGAATCAGGTTCACTGTGGCGCGCCTGACGAGACGGTAAGGGCCGTCGCCAGCCAGTGTGACGCCAGTCCTGGCTTCCGCGTATGGGCCGTGGGCCCAGGGCCACTTTCCGACGAAGACTTAGGTGTATCCTTGTCTTCTTGTGGGACCCAATGTCAATTATTTCCAGTAACAAGGCTCTGCACTTGTTTCGGCCGGAAGTAAAGAAATAAACCACCGGGTAAACCACTTCGTGAATTCTGCACGGGTCCGGTTGTATGTGTATATTACCAAAATTAATGTAGGACACTCCAAAAAAAAGGTCTCTCTTTATAAAGAGCCCCTTTGCAGGTATTTTCGTTGCAAGCGTCGTCACACTAACACACACAAAGGATCTCCTTCAGACAAATCAAATTCAGGGTGAAACTCGTGTTGAAAAACGTTTCTGTCCCCAGGACTCTTCCGTCGGTCGTCGGGGTCTCTACCGTTGCAGCACCCGCGCCTACGACCCCTATGACCCACTCGCCAGGTGGGGGGTACCTCTGCTCCGTTTCACTGCCTCCCGCCGCACGGAGGGTGACTGAGCGGTTCGAAATCACTCTGCCGTCCCGATAAGGATGGGTCAAGACGGACGACGTAGTGCCCAAGGAATTTCCTTTAAAACTTCCTGGTCAAAAAATTTTCCTGTGAATGTCTTTCCTCCTCTACCAAGGTCTCCCTTCCAGATTCTACGGTCTTCTTTACTATTCGTCTATAAACATTTAAACACTCACTTACAACTGTTTGGAACCAACGGATTTGTTGTTGTTTTAGGAATTAGACATTTTCATGTTGTTTCACGGTGGAGTGTGACCAGTCTTACCGGTAGTAGTTTTCAGACATTTATTTACGACCTCTCTCACACCTCTCTTCCCTTGGGAGAATGAGATAACCATCCTTACATTTTACCACGTCGGTCCTACCTTTTGTCATTCCCTCCAAGGAATTCTTTGATTTTTATCTCGATGGTGTACTGGGACGTCGGAGTGAGGACCCGTATATAGGTCTCTTTTTATACCAGACTTTCCTATGTGCGTAGGACTACAAGTGACGTCGTGACAAATGTTATCAGTCCTCTACGTCAATTGGACTTCCAGGTAGTCGTCTTATTACCTGTCTCTTCTACCCTATGTAGATACGTTCGCTGACGGTGAGTCGGTATTCTTCCTTACTTTATTACGGTAAACGTTGTCTCTGCCTGGGTCTCTAATAGTATGATTCACTTGAGTCAGTCTGTTTCTGTTTATATACCGCAGTGTACACACCTTAGAGTTTGTACTATTTTACTGGAATAAATGTTTTATCCTAGTCCGAGTGTCTGAAGTTTTCGTTTGAATTCCCATTGTTTCCCCTATCCCTCCCCCTCGTTATTTAATCCCCAAACTCCCATTGTATACGAGGCGACGACGACGACTCAGCGAGTCAGCACAGGTTGAGACGCTGGGGTGTCTGCCGTCGGGTGGTCCGAGGGGGCAGGGACCCTGAGAGGTCCGTTCTTGTGACCTCCCCCAACGGTGAAGGAAGAGGTCACGTACTTTCACTTTTCACTTTCCCTTCAGCGAGTCAGCACGGGCTGAGAATCGCTGGGGTACCCGACGTCGGGTGGTCCGAGGGGGCCGGGACCTTCAGGGGTGTACGTGTTATGGGCCATGTTTCATCTGTCACCTGTTACTGAGTGACCTGTCGTGTCCCGCGAGATCGGTTATAAGATGTTATTGGATGTATCCTTTTCTGAGACTTTTTCTAGCCTGTATCGATATATATGTTGACTTAGTGAAACGACATGTGGACCTTGTTTGTGTCGTAACATTTAGCTGAGACGACGACGACGATTTCGAAGTCAGCACAGGCTGAGACACGGTGGGGTCTCTGTCGTCGGGTGGTCCGAGGTGGCAGGGCCCCTAAGAGGTCCGTTCTTATGGTCATATTTTATTTTTTTGATTAAGTTTTTGTCATTTAGATGTTTTAAAATTTTTAATTTTAATTTTTTGAAATTTTTGATAAATACTCGTTTTTTGTTGTCCTATTTCGATTTTTAGTCTACTATGTCATAAATTAACTCCAACGGGAACATAAGAACCTTCTTTCATTTCTATAACTAGTTTGAATCACCCTAATTTCATCTAATTTATAGTTTAATTGTTGGTATATCACGTATTGAGGGTTTAATCTCTCGAGATCCTTTTGACTTATACTTTTTCTCCGATTTTTGAAAGGCCAAAGGTTTTGTTCCGGTCTTTTTGTTTTTAGTTTTCTCATCCTTTTCATGTCATAAGAATTATTCTGTCTTATTATTTAGGTTCATCTCATTTAACAGGTCCAATTTTTGTTTCCGATGCGTCGAATTCACAAATGTTCTCTGTGTCTATTTTATATTTTTAATTCTTTCTAAATTTTCGTTTCCTACTTTTTTGTATAGTTCCTCTTTAGTTAGTAGTATCACCCAACAACAAATCAGTGATTCAGCACGGGTCGAAAAACGCTGGGGTACCAAATATCAGGTGGTCCGAGGAGACAGGTACTTTAAAGGGTCCATTCTTGTGACCTCACCCAACGGTAAGGGAAGAGGTTCCCTAGAAGGACTGGATCCGTAGCTTAGGCACAGAGGACGGAACGTCCGTCTAAGAAATGACAACTCGGTGGTCCTCCGGGGTGCTTAGCATGTTATGGAAAAATATTTGAGGTACATCCAGGTGTCAGCTCCACGACGGGAAACAACGAAGAGCAGCGTCGCCGAAGAGAACAGCCCCTCGTGTCCGAGACCTGTGTGCACGAAATCATAGACGGCACGCACCCGAGTGAGCGGGGTGTCGTACACCCTAGAAGGACCTGGTTCCTAGCTTGGACACAGGGGACGTAGCCGTCCGCCCAAGAAATGGTGACTCGGTGGTCCCTTCGGGGACTTGTTTATCATTGATTCGTCTTTCGATTTTGTTATTTCCGGCAATTCTCTTTTATCTCGTCGTCGACACACTCGTCTCGGGTCCCTTGGGGGTCCCGGTGGAAGACCAGGGGTCCTGGTCGGTGAGTTCGTCCCAGTCGCCTTCCCACGACCCGCCAGTCTCTGGACGCGGAGGCGGGGGACGGAAGGGTCCACGTCCCACGGTGACCGTCCGGGCCCAGGTACTCCGGTCTAGGCGAGACAGACGTCACGAGGGTGGGGTGGGGCGGGGGTTTAGGAGACCGAGAAGAGACTAGGACCTCTGGGTCGACTGGGACCCCTCCTGGAGTCATGGGGACTCGGGTGGTTTAGGTCCCCGTCCCCGGGTGTGGGTTTTGGGGACTCACACACACAAACTCTTTCGTCTCGGACCTCCTCGACAGTCGAGTTTCCGACAAAACAGTCCTTCGTCCTGTCCACACCAGTGAATCTTTCGTTAGCCGTGTGGAGCGGACGCAGGGGACGTCGAGGTCACCTGACCGGGAAATGTTCCTGGACCCCTGAACCGTCTTTACGTCGGACTTCTGGGGTGACGCTTTCCAGTCCAGACCCTCCCCCCTGTCTGTGGGGGTGGGGGCGGTAGTGACGAGGACTCTTCTCAAACGTCTGGACGGGCCCCGACCCTCGGGGACTAGAAAGGGCCTCGGGTCTAGGGGACGGAGGGCGTCCCTACTCCGGGTCTTGAAACTCCTCCGGGGCAGTCTTGGTCTCCGGTGTGCCTTCTGGAGAGGAGGGGACTGGCCTCCCTCCCCTTACTGTTTATCGTAGTCACTCTGGTATCCATTTTTATATCAGAGCTTTACCGTCACGACGTTCATACACATCGTGTATTAAGTGTTTATTATTTTGTGTGCTACAACAAATCAGTGATTCAGTCCAGACTGAGAAAGTGCTGGGGCACCTGACATCGGGCAGTCCGAAGAGTCAGGTGTCCTAAAGGGCCCGTTATGACCTTACCCTACGGCAAAGGAAGAGGTCCCCTAGAAGGGTTGGGTCCCTAGTTTGGTTCCAGAGGGCGCATCTGTCCACCCAAGAAGTGGTGATTCGGTGGACCCTTTGGGGTATTTTATGTGTTATGAGAAATAGTGTTTACGGTATATCCAGCTATTAGTTCAGAGTGTCTTACGAAAACACCTAAAAACGACTTGTGAACCCAAGTGTCAGTTGGATGCCAACGTCATCGGTTTGTATCGGGACCGGATTTACACCGAATTGTCAAGGTCAACAAAAGTGTTCATTCTCCTTTCTATAAGCTGGTTAAAGACGTCTCCTTGGACGAACAAGTCGTTACTGCACTCACTAATGAGACGACTTGACTTACTAGTAAAAACTTATGACTTTACTTGACGGAGCTAAAGAAAACACGACAAGGCGAACCTTACCGACGTCTATGTCTGTGAAATAATAGTGAGAGTGACCCAGTCTAGAAGGCCAAAGGGACTACCTTTATGAGGTCGGAATCGGGTTTCACTGTTGACTGAAACCTCGCTCGTTTCATGTGTATCAGATATGAGATGTGTGGGATGTCCACCGGGGCCTCCGTGTCTGATCTCGTCTTTCACTAGTTCATTAACTCGATTCGCCGCCACTTAAAAGTCGTAGGTGAAGGAAGCAAAAGTTGTGTCGTGGAGTGTCTCAAGGCTTTCCAAATCGTTAGCGAACACGCTCGCCGAGGTCTGATGGGACGTGGGGGACTGGACACGAGTCCGGGAGTGTTATGGTCACAGACACCGCCCCCCGAAACCTCCAGGTCTCCCCAGAGAGCCCGTCCCGGGACGGTCCGAGGAGGACCTCCCTGCCACTCCCCTTGCGAGTGGGACCTCTGGGTGCAACGAGAAAGGAAGACAGCGATTCCTCAGATTCTTAGAGTGAAATTTTGGTGTTTACCACAAAACCGTCCACAGTTTTATCCCCCTTGGGACTCTCCCCTGACGTCAAAATGTCCGCCATCCCCTGTCAGAACACCCCCCACCTCCGACCAGGTGTTCGGGGCAGACCCTCCGTGTGACCGTCTCCCAGTGTCTTCGGTGGTGATTCCCCTGTCCGAGGAAGGGGCCATGGCGCCCGACGTTCCTGGTGCAGGTACGCCCCTCCACACTAAAACGGGGGTCGACTTACGTGAATTACGGACGGACTTTCGGTACCAAAGTCCCAAAGATAAACGGTCAAGATAAAAATTCACGTAGGACCACAAACACAACTTTGACGGGGTTTCTGCGAAAGGAAGTCTCGGGATTAGGGACCTTTACCTTTTGGGTGGCCTTCTTGCCCCGAGGCGAGACGAGACCCCGTGCAGGCCCGCCGCACCCCCACTCCAGGGGAGGCGCCACCCAGGTCGGTGTACCCCGACCCTGTCGGATTCAGGGTCTCCGGCCCTCCGGAGTCCGACGTGCTCCCGGGTACCGTCGACTCAGAGACCTCCGGGAAGGAGGTTTTTTTTTTTTTTTTTTTAATTTTTAAGACAAAATGTTGGTGTAACGATATTCCCGTCTACATATTGGTAATGTGTGAAATTGTAAATGAGGTTGAACTTTCAATCAATAATAATTTTTTTCGTGAAGGGACCCGACATCTTTACGGTACTCGGGACCGTGACACGGATTACCCAGTCACCCAGGTCGGGTGTTCGGGTCACGGACACCGGGGGTCCGTCTACCCGGTTCATGGTTCCAGACCCGAGACCACAGACCAAACTCCGGTCTGTCCCCTACTGGACGCCGGGGACGCCAACCAGTCACGTGACACCCCAAACATCTTTAGTGGGTGAATAGGAAAGAATCGACACACGAGTGGGTCTGCTGTCTTATTCGTTCTCCTTGGGTGGGGCCCCTGGGCGTCCGGTGCACAGGAGTCGGGTCTCCGGTCGCTATGGGAGACTCGACGGACGGGGGGACCCTAGACCTCGGTCGGAGCACGAGACTGTGAGTCGGGCCCGGACGAATGGGGTCTCCGGTGGCCTGTTGTGTGGACCCTGAATCTGGACCGGTTCCGGACACGAGAGTGTCGGAGTCAAAAGAGTAGACCTCTTACCCATCGATTCCGGACTGAGGGTCGGGGCCTTTCCGAGTGTCCTCTTTCACACAACCAACACAGACTGAGAAACGCTGGGGTACCTGACGTCCTACGGTCCGGAGGGACCGGTAGTGGTTGTAATGTACTTATGAAAAAAAACCGACCCCAGACACGTCTCCCCTTGCGTGCCCCTCTGACGTCCCACCCGACGCAAGACTCTCGGCTCAGGAGGGAACACCTCCGGCACCGACGGTGTCTGGGGCGAGTGACCGTCGAAGGAAGAGAAAGGTCTTCCTTTCTCACGAAAAGTCACGAATATCTCTCGATGATGTTCGGTTAATAACTAGAAACATGAAATATTGGTCAGTGTGTAAATAGGAGACTGTTGTAGGATACTTCGTCATTGGTACACCTACTTGGGTTGGTTTGTGTCCCCTTTCACTCCGTTTTTGCATCCGGTATACGGGTTTCAGGGGTCGATTGTTTACTCGGGAGGGACCCGACTTCCGACCTGTGTGACTGGACGGCCCCAGGGTTGAGGCCAGCGAGAGAGGTCGGACCTAAGGGTTTGAGAGACGGGACAATAAGGATCTCTTATTCCGGTTCACAACCAAAGGTCTAAGAAGGTGTTTAACGAATAAATATAGAAGGAAGGTAGTAAGTTGACCCGATGTTCATAAAAAGAATAATTTCTTGTATTACCTATAATTGAGAAACAATCTCTATAACGTTTATAAAGAGGGTCACTCGGTAAAAAATGAAGACGAACCAATGTATCTTCGAAAATAAAGAATGTCTCGGTTCATAGGTATATTAAAAAAAGTAAATACCGAAGACTTTTTCCTTCAAGAAAGAGTGGGATTTTATACAAATCGTGAAGCATACGCGAGTAGAAAAAATTTACAGATATAAATAAATAAACCGACACGGCCCAGAATCAACGTCGTCCACCTGAGCAACGACCCCGGACACCCTAGATCAAGGGGCTGGTCCCTAGGTTGGGTCCGGGGAACGTGACCCTGGCACCTCCGATTCGGTGACCTGGCGGTCCCCACGAGAGGAGGCTACGAAATAAGGGTACATAGTGTGACGGAGAGTGTTTTATCTTACTAGTGTTTATTTAAATATTTATCATATTACGTGTAGAGTCACACAATATATTTGTCAAAATGTGTACGATATGCGTAAGAGGTTAATAAGAGAAGATCATAAGAGTATAAAAACCTTGATTAAAAAACCTTAAATAAAAACATACATTATAAGAAACGGTATACCTCTTGGTATACAAGGTTGCGGTAATTAAACCTGTTACTAGACTTAATAAAAACGAAACTTCATGGTGTAAATGATCTTTAATTTTAAGGATCCTAAAGACATGGACCGACCCCTAAGGACACGAGAAAGTAACTAATTAAATATAAAAGGGTATGACCAAGGTAAGACGAGTCAATGATATCACAATGTCACACACTGGTCGACTGTAAAGAAGTCATTGTAGTGCCCCTAAAAATAAAAATGAGAGATCAAATGTCTGACCCCTCTTTCCAGCTGCACACAGGGGCTCCCGACGTGGGCGGCACCCGAGACGTGGGTGGCTCGTGCACCTGAGTGGAAGAGCCCGGGACGGGACACCACGCAGGACCGGGTGGAAGTGCCGGGGGAAGAGGTGGAGGGCCCGTCGCCATCGGTTCCCAGGGGCGCCGTCTCGACCTCAGGTCAGGGCACGGCCCCTCAGGAAGTGAACGAGTCGGAGGACAAGACCCCGTGGGAAGGAACAGACCGGCGTAGGGAGACACGAGGGACACCGATCCTGGTCTTCCTGTTGGCCCGGGACCCCTCTGGGCACGGGTGGGCCGGGGCAGACAGACAGGTCGTCCGACCCACCAGCCGTAGACGAGCCCCACGACCGACGAGTGACGGGTCCGGTCTCCCGAACTACGTGAAATACCTCTTGGGAGTCGAGGCTTCCCCTGGTGTAGGGAGGGGCCGTGGTCGTCGATCCTCCGGGCTCAAGGGGTGTCACCGGTGTCCGGTTCCGTTTCTGCACAAACACCACAAGTCCGCACACACAGGAGCCCGCCTCCGGACCTGTCCCGAACGGAGCCGCGTGTGGTGCCAAGACCAGAGGGTGTCCTCTTGTGAGCGCCGGCCGTGAGGTGTGCGCCCTCTCCCTCGTCAGAGCCCGAATTGCACGCAGTCCCCGTGCAAGCGAGGTACCCCGCCCTTCCTCTGCGCCCCGGGGGACGGTTCGACTGCTCCTGGTCGGCGGGACGTCCTACCTCCCCACCCGTCCTCGGGGCACACTCGGTCTTGAGAGCTCTTCGGGAACCATGACTCCCCGACCACTGGGACAGGGCCGTAGACTCGAGTCCCCACTCCACCCTCCACAGGTCCGGTGTGTCTGGGTTTCAGGGCTCGAGAGGGGTCTGGGGACCGGAGGAAGGGTTCAAAGGACGGAATCAGACACCCCAAATCCCCTTTCTTCTCGGACAGTCGTCTCCTCTGGTGGAACTGCTCCCGTCTTAAGTGGACCTCTCCACCCCAGGCCCCTCGCCCTGGACGCGAGGGGGTCCACCGCGTGAGACCAGGAAGAGACGGTCAGTCGCCCGACTCCCCTTTCCGGGTCCTCAGTGCCTCGCTCCCGTGTAGGGCCCGTATTGGGGCCGCCGGTCACTCTACGTGGGGGCGGGCCGTCCGGTGGGGGCCGAAGTTGCTGACCGGGTAGACGGGAAACGACAGGTACTGCTCGGAACAGGCCCGAAACTCTGCGGTTCCACGATGGGTGCCTGTACTGTTTCCCGTCACTACCCTCGTTCAGTCACAGGTCCGGGTTGGAAACTAGAAGTCTAGACATCCCCCGGAAAGCCAGATATCAAGCCTCGTTCTGGGTCCCGGGAACCGTCGCTCTGGTACCTCAGGATTGGTGACCTGGTGGTCCGTTCAGACACTTGGGGTAAAAGAATGGTCTTTCTGGTTGCAGGAGCCAAATTCTTCGACTATTAGTTGGACCTTGAGTCGAGATTTATACCTGAATTTGTGATCAAAAACATCGAAGTCTACGGTAAATTTACAATAAAGAGAGTTACTTAAAAAATTTTTCAGGAGAAGTTGAAGGGAGGTACCTTTGTGTGTACTAGTCTTCCCCAAAGAAAGTCCTCGAAGGAAGACGGACGGCCATTTCGGACACAATTTGACACGAACGGTCCTGTGAAAAATCTTTTTGTGGGTCGGAAAAATAATTATTTCTCGTAGTACCCTGCCTCCCCTTGAGAGAGTCCCTCACCTGCACGACCCCCGAAGGAGGACAGGGTCGTCGGGACCCTGAGTGTTCGGACGAAAGGACCGACCACCCGAGGACCGTCCCAACCCCCGTGTCCCCCGGTTCTCCTTACTCCGCTGGACAGAGACGGAGGGATGCTCACCCACCTTCTGGGGTCTCGACCCTCCCTTCAGGTCAGACATGCCTTTGGGAAGTCCCACCCGACGTACTCGTGTCCCAGAATGCCCGTTACAGTAAGAAGAAAAAAAATCCTTTTTCCTCTTTGGCTTGTTAAAAATAAGGAAAAAACTAATAAAAATATTTGAAAAGTCCCTTCTATGTAGGTTTCCGTCAGAGTAAGACTTGGATCAAAAACACCCTCGAGTTCGACCAACCAGTGGGATTCGGACACTAACCCCTATGGTGCGACAAATAAGTTTTCGGCCCTCTCCAGACCCGCGGAGAGGAGAGTGAGTTCAGGGGGGTACGACGTGTGCAGTCACCTTCTGTGTAGGGTCAGTCCAGTCCCGCCGAACCTCTTCAGGTCCTTATGAAGTCCCCGTGGACAGCTGGCCGACTCCTAAGGTCTGGGGGGTTCGGGGGTTGAGGTGAATGTGACAGTGACTTGTGATGGTTGGAGAGAAGGATCTCAGGTCAATGATCAAAAGTTCAACGAAAAACTCTCCTTTTTATTCATACTTGTAGTTTCATCTTTCGCACTTAAAATCAGAGGTTCAATAAAAAAGTTGCCAACTACATAAAGGAAATTTATATTTACACAGTCAGGTTAGTCGAGTTAACAGAAATTAATTTTACAGATTTCATACTGAGGTCATGGAGGACTTTTGAATGTACGGTTTCGTCTCCTTTTGTAAATTATTAGGATAAACGTATAAAATAGTTTTAGTATTTATTGTTCTAAATAAGTAGACACAACTTATGTCAGTATTGGTGTACGTCACTGAAGGATCCTGAAGTACTTACTAGTATTTTAAGGACTTTTCACAAATGGACGGAATACATTCTGAGGTTAAATTTGTCTTTTCCCCATAGTACTCACTTTTATATTTGAAGGGACTTGACAGAAGTGTCTTTTTATTTGACGTATGTACGACTTCAAAATTTTTAGGTATGCGAAAAAAGGTCCGCACTTGACTTGACGTGTTGGGGTATGTGACTATCTTTTTTTGTCCACTAATAAAAATTACTAAATACATATTCTATTTTTATTTAAAATACTATGTTAAACTCTCTGATAAGGTATGTTTTAAACTGAGTGTATGTTACATACGCTAAAAAAACGTTGTGTTTTTGAGAATCAGAATGTATGTTTAAGTATTTACCGTCTGAAGAATTGGACTACGTTTTGTCCCAGGGAAACCCCACCACCGACAGTGAACTCAGTCACCTTTTCTCTGACACCTGTATCCTTCCGGACCCATTGACCGTGTGGAGGGGAGGAGGTTACTGCACAATTATAGATCACAGTAAAGTCGTTTGTCTTAAAATACCAATTGATGTCTTTCCTCTTTTTCTGGTCACAAAGTGTTACCGTGTAGAATTATTAGGTTAGAACTTGAATCGAAGTTTTTAGTATCTTGCTGGAAACATTGTCTAAATAAAACCTTTAATGTGATTTCTTTTTGAATTGACACGGTAGACACGATTAGAAAATTTCTTTGTTTTGAAAGAGTCCTTTAAGATTGTAAATTTTACTGTGACGAACCCAATGTAGTATTTATTGTCATAGATCTTATGTTCACAGTCCTGGGTCTAAAATTCTGGGCATTCGTACAGAGGTTTGTCACTTTAGGAAATATGTGTTTATATTCTGAAATCATAAATGTTATAATACACATCACTTTTTGGTTTATATTTGGTACAAATTTTTTTTTTTGAAAGCGAAATTTTTTTGTAAAGATTTTTTACCATTGTAGTTTTTTAAGACGTTTAGACACGTAGGAAATTTCAAAAGGAAGACGCCCAAAAAGGATTCGGGAGACAGAGACTCCACGGGTCCACGAATGTGGACCCGTTTCCCTGTCCGGCCCCGGTAACCGGACTTCTCGTTCGAAACGAAGATCTCTCCTACTCCCTAGGGCGTCGACGTGACTACACGAGCACCCCTTCGGGTCCCCGAGCTATAACTTCTTTCACTCCTAGGCCGGATACTATGAGAGTCCAGTCTTCTTCGGGCGTTTCCGGTGTTAGTTTAGAGGAAAAATTTATATGCTTGAAAATTCCCGACCTTTTTATTCGTTTGGCATTATCCCTCGTTATTCTTTTAACGCAATTCCATGTGCGTTACTGTCTCTCCAATTTTTGATCTCAAGTACCCATGGAATATTTCTGTGCCCGACTTTACTTGGGAAACGTTCACCTTCATTCGATTTTTAAATTCAGAGACGAAAAACCCGGAGTAACGTAAATATTCCGAGGACAGTTTTGCACGTCGGTCGGAGTGAGCCCCGAACTCGTCAGGACAGTCGTCCGAGCCTCAGACGGTAGAGCTTGAGGGTGTAGGGCCCACCAGGGTCGTGGCGAGCGGGCGACCTGCCTGGCCGGGTCCTGGCTTGTCGACTGCCCTCTCTGGTCCGAACGTCTCTTTGTAGAGTGTAGTCGCCGTAGACGTTCTCGGCAAACATTGATCGCTCACAAGGTCGTCTCCTTCCGTCCCTTTGTGCCAGAGAGGAGAGCTTACACGGATTCCACCATTTCGAGACTTTTGGTCCTCCTACTACGACACTCGACGAGTGGCGGCGGAAGTCTGACTTTGGAGTGTGGCCTTCGCTTTACGGTCGGAGGAGGAATGCGCGTCCGACTCCCTGGGCGACCTCAGACGTCGAAACTCGAGAGTGGAGGACCTTGAGTCCAACTACGACATGTGGTAGAAGACCTAGAAGAGGAGCAAGAAGTCCTACAACCGGAAGTGCCGTGTCTAGAACAGGACGACCAGGGACTGGTCGACGAGGTCGAGACGGTCGAGACGGAAGTCCCCGAGGTGCCACGGCAGGCACTACGACGGTCCTGTGTTCGGCCCCGGGCACTCCTGGAGGGAGGAAAGGGTAGACTACGAAAAGAAAAACCGGTGTAGCAGCAGCACGCCGTGCACCCCTAGAATCGAGGGGCTGACCCCTGACTTGGGTCCCGGGGACACAACCCTCACGTCGCGGAATTGGTGACCCAGTGGTCCCTTCAGGGATGTGACCGAAGAACTAATTTTGTCACCTTCCGTTGTGTTCGTTTAATGAGTGACATAGGTTTCCGTCCCTCCCTTCCTATTTTTATGTCTACACGAAAAAGGTTCTTTTTTTAAATTTTCTGAAAGTTCAATGTCAGTGTTTTGACACCCCTAAAGCTATTCTGTGTACTATTTGTACCATAGGTTTGACGTTTCAAAGGACGGAAAACATACAGATTTAGAGCCCTAAGGTGTGACTTACATCTAAAAAGGATCGACGATGTCTCTTTACGTACAATCCAACGCTTACTTCTTCGTTACATGAAAGGAACCCCCCCCTCCATTCTTTCTCCTAACTCTCCCCTCCAGAGGGGGGGAGGTCAGGGGGTGGGGGAATGGGTGGGAGGGGGCGGGGGGAGGTGGCTGGAGGGGGGGTTGGAGACGAGGACGACGTCCCGGAGGTGAACGACGGATCCTGACAAAGGGG